>JBBHAA010002294.1:0-371666 GCA_037953035.1 Aquarana catesbeiana | reverse complement strand
CTCACTGGTGCAGTGGGTGTGAATTAGAGCTGCACGATTCTGGCCAAAATGAGAATCACGATTTTTTGCTTAGAATAAAAAGATCACGATTTTCGCGGCATAAAATCTTTCACATTATACAAAAAAATTGGGCTAACTTTACTGGTTGTTTTTTTTTTTATTCATTAAAGTGTAATTTTTTCCCAAAAAATTGCATTTGAATGACTGCTGCGCAAATACAGTGTGATATAAAATATTGCAACAACCACCATTTTTTTCTGTAGGGTCTCTACTAAAAAAAATATAATGTTGGGGGTTCTAAGTAATTTTCTAGCAAAAAAAAAAAATGATTTTAACTTAAAACCAACAAATGTCAAAAAAAATGTTTAGTGGTTAAACTTCCCTCATTTACACACCCAAGTGTATTACTTTGATCTAAAGGACAAATTGTTACAATGTTTATACTTAAGCTCCACTGCTAAAGAATGTTGTGATTCTTGGCAGACTGCCCTTTTTTTTTTTCTTTCTTTTGACGGCTGTCGGCTTCAGCAGAGTAGAGAGAATTCTCTGCATAGAAAGAATCGGGAAATACTTTGTCAAGATCGCAAGGGGGGGGGGAAAATTGTGATAACGGTTCTTAATGATTAATCGTGCAGCTCTAGGGTGAATAGGAGCTGGAGAGCTGTAAAAGGCACCTATTTAGAGTGCCTACTATGCCTGCCCTTTTTTGCCCACCTGCTCAATTCATAGAAGCTTTAGTATTGCGTCTAAGAATGAAAAACGATCTAAGAATGGAGAATGGGCTGATGATGATTCATAGATCGCGTTGCATTCCGAGAAGTGATAGCAGGGGCGTTGCTAGGTCTACAAAAGATCTGGGGCTAGAGCCCATAGCAGCGAAGTAAAGAAAGTCATAGGCTTGGGCGGGCATACGTGTGTGTGTATATGTGTGTACATATATATATATATATAATTTACATAAGGGCCCCCCTCATTACATCGGGGTCACCAGAGAGCTTGTCATGTCACCTGCCACCAGATTCGGATTGTGTATACAGAGAGGCTGGGTATATACAGAAGATAGGCTGGGTATATACAGAAGATAGGCTGGGTATATACAGAGAGGCTGCTTGTTACCTGTATAGAAGACACCTGTCCACAGAAGCAATCAATCTAATTCCAATCTCTCCACCATGGCCAAGACCAAAGAGCTGTCCAAGGATGTCAGGGACAAGATTGTAGACCTACACAAGGCTGGAATGGGCTACAAGACCATCGCCAAGCAGCTTGGTGAGAGGGTGACAACAGTTGGTGCTATTATTCGCAGATTTTGTACATTTGTCCACTGACAAAGAAATGATCAGTCTATAATTTTAATGGTAGGTTTAATTTAACAGTGAGAGACAGAATAACAACAAAAATATTAAGAAAAACGCATTTCAAATAAGTTATACATGGATTTGCATTTTAATGAGTGAAAAAAGAATTTGACCTCTTCGCAAAACATGACTTAGTACTTGGTGGCAATCACAGAGGTCAGACGTTTCTTGTAGTTGGCCACCAGGTTTGCACACATCTCAGGAGGGATTTTGTCCCACTCCTCTTTGCAGATCCTCTCCAAGTCATTAAGGTTTCAAGGCTGAAGTTTGGTAACTGGAAGCTTCAGCTTCCTGCTAGGGGATGGGCTGAACAGACCCCTTTTCTGCTTGCACCAGAACTTCCAAAACACAAAAGTTCGACCCGAATAACGAACCCCATTAACGTCAATGGGAACCGAACGTCAAAAATCAAAAGTGCCCATTTTGAAGGTTTATATGCAAGTAATTAGGCACACAATGGTTATAGGGGTCCGGGTCCTGCCCTGGGGGACATGGATCAATAAAAAAAAAAGTTTTGTGAAAGACGTCATTTAATAAATAAGAAGTGATTTTTTTGATTTTTAAGTGAAAGCCTAAAAATGAAAAATTCCTTCCAATATAGTGCCTGGGGGGTCCCCTTAGTCTAACCTGTAAAGTGGCAGATCTGTTCCATGTCTAGAATCTGCTGCAGCCATAAATTGCAATTATAAAGCTAAAAAAAGCTGCCTTTATTTTGCTCAGCAACAGCTGGGGAGCCAGTGTGTATGATGAGGCCACAATGTAGTGCACGGGAACAAGATTACATAATTTTTTGGATACATTCTGGGTCACTTTGATTTTGTATAGAAGTAACAGGTGCGTTAAAATTGGTCTTTGGGTATCAGCGCCTTCCAACCGTAACCCTATAGAAGTAATCTTGATGAAAGCAAGAATTGGCCTTGCTGTAAAAAAAATTCAATTATATGCACCTGTTAAACAGGTGCAGAAAAATTACTCTTTGGGTGTCAGGGGCACCCTCCCACTGTAACGCTATAGGAGGTGCTCTTGATGAAGGCAAAAAAAATTGCAATGATATGCATATGGGTGGTGTTTTTGCCACGATTGATGTGCCTGAGACACAGTTTGCAGATAGCAACCGTGCGATCTGCTGCAGATGTGCTGAAAACAGCCAGACAGCTGAGCTTTGGGGAGTGGGCCAGGAGATAACAGCTGCAGAATGTGATGGAATAGGGTGGCTGCTCTCTACTCTTTCTTGATGTCGCCTCCTTGGGTTGGGAGCCTCATCTTCAGTTCTCCTCCTCTGCTCTATCTGACACCCAAGTCGCATCAGTGACCTCATCATCATCATCTCCATCTTCATCGTACCACTGGAGACAACTTGGCAATACGCTTCGGCTTGGAGGACATGAATGCCAAACTGTTCCTACCAGTGTTCCTCCATCTCTCTAGGGCTGAATCCAGTAATGGCTGCGCATCATCAAGGTCAAGTGGCTGACGCTGTGGTCAAATAACTCAGCTGACTCCTCAATGGCTAATGTTGGGGCTATGGCAGAATAGATGTGGACAAGTAGGCAGGTTTACCCACTCTGGCAACTGCAGGGGACTGCACACTTGTCTCTGCTTGCGTGACAGAGGAGAGGAAGGTTTAATAAGCCAGTCCACACATCCTCTGCATGCTGTGGCTGGATAGCATGGGCAAACTCACTAAACAGAGGAAATGATGCTCTGCCTGAGGGCTGACCACCACGTCCACCTTTGCCTGTAGAAACGGTCCGCCCTCCATTGTTGTTCTCCCATACATTATTGGGAGGAGGGGGCAGTGCCTATAAGCAAATGTAAAGAAAGAAGTTGAAATCTGTACATCAAGGGTCTTAAACTGGCAGTCTTCCAGCTGTTGCGAAACTACAAGTCCCATCATGCCTCTGCCTGTGGGAGTCATGCTTGTAACTGTCAGCCTTGCAATGCCCTCATGGGACTTGTAGTTTTGCAACAGCTGGAGGGCCACCAGTTGAGACCCTGCTGTATGTAGATGCCCTTTAATCAATGTAAAGAGGTGTTTGGTGCACTTTATTTGAGTCTCACACTACACAGACACACTCCACGGATACACTATAATATACTGCAATATAATGCCGCCAAAAGTACAGTGACGCACAGAACTATATTGGCATTAAACTGGCAGTAACACACAAAGTAAATGGCGTTAAACTGGCAGTAACGCAATCAAATAGACGGTGTTCAACGTCACTACACTGACGCTATCCTAAAACTGTCCCTACTCTATCTACACTAATGTAAAGATTACTGACACGGTCTCACTACACTACACTGAAACCATCTGAGCTGTTCCCTACTCTACACCAGTGGCGTCGTTAAGGGGTGGCTATTTGAGGCTGGAGCCCGAATATGGGGCCCATAGCCCCAAGTCCAGGGTCGGCCCTACTGTGAGGGGAGTCGCAGGCTGCTGGACACAGCGCTTCCCGCACAGCTGTGGCACTCTCACTGAGTCTGCACTCCGTGCTTCAGTGACACAGCCAGAGCCGGAGATCGGTGTGAGAGTCAGACTCCTCCCTTGCTCCGCCCATATCATAGAGTCGGGAGGATTTTTTGCACACAAATTTCTCCTGAGCTGGTAAGTGCAGACCATATGGAGGTGGAGGGGGAGGGGGAACTCTGTATACCCAGCCTCTCTGTATATACCCAGCCTCTCCCTTTAAGAGAGTGCTCCTAATCTCAGCTCGTTACCTGTATAGAAGACATCTGGGAGCCAGAAATCTTTGCTGATTGATAGGGTATCAAATACTTATTTCACTTCCAAAAAAATGAAATCCATTTATAACTTTTTTGAAATGCATTTTTCTGGCTATTTTTGTTGTTATTCTGTCTCTCACTGTTAAAATAAACCTACCATTAAAATTATAGACTGATCATTTCTTTGTTAGTGGGCAAACGTACAAAATCAACAGGGGATCAAATACTTTTTTTCCCTTACTGTATTAGCAAACGTATGAATAGGGAATAGTAGGAATAGGACACAAACAAAAATGTATTTCTGGCCTTGCCTAATGTGGAACTGCTGCAACCCAAATCCTGGAAGTTGAATAGCAAGCAAAACAAAAATAATGGTGCGCTGTTCCTTTCAAAATGTGGACAAATGTAAGTGAGTGCTACAATAACAGGTTGAATGGATGAAATCAATCTGGCTAAATGAGTAGATCCCACATCATATAACGAACCAATTTATGCAAGCTATATGTATAAAATGTTGCTCTGATCTCAAAAATGTAAATATACAAATATATAAATAAAGTGCACAAAATGAAAAAGAAATAAATATAATATATATATATATATATATATATATATATATATATATATATATATATATATATACACACACACACATACACATACCATACATCCCTACCTGCAAAAACTAATTTCTGGGAGGTGGACGCCCACGCCCCCCCCCCCCCCCCCCAATTAAATGCAACCTGAAAAGTACCAATTAAAGTTTGACGTTTTTGACATACATAGACATTCTGTGTCTCTTAATTTTTTTTTTTACTAGTAAGGCTGCTTTCACACTGAAGCACTTTACAGGCGCTATAGTGCTAAAAATAGCCCCTGTAAAGAGCCTCTCCTGTGTCTCCAGTGAGAAAGCCCGAGTGCACTGGAGCGGTGCGCTTGCAGGATGGTAAAAAAAATCCTGCAAGCCGGCATCTTTGCAGCACTGTAGGAGCGGTGTATTCACAAAGCGCCGCCAAACCACCGGCAAAGCACTGCTGCAACGGCGCTTTGTGGGCGGTTTTAACCTTTTTCCTGGCCACTAGCGGGTGTTAAAAGCACCCACTAGTGCCCGAATAGCACCGCTAAAACTACGGTAAAGCGCTGCTAAAAATAGCGGCGCTTACCGCCGATGCCCCCAACGCCTCAGTGTGAAAACACACTGAATGTTTTTTGAATGATTACTGTCTGTGTCAGAGAGAAAGAAGAGTGCAAAACTGTAATTGCTGGAACATGGAAACTTCAAGTTACATTTGCAATAAAATGTATAATGTCATATTATGTTCTCCTGCCATATCCCCAGCACTCAGCTCTTCACAGAGGAATCTGCTAGGACTGCCATTGTAACCTCAAAATATTATTAAGACTTTTGGCATAATCTACTGAAAACTTTTTATTTGCAATATACATTACAGTGTCATACAATGGCATACCTTGGGGTGTAGGCAGGGCTTTTTTTCTCAGAGAATAGATGCAGGAACTCCGACCTTCACCCTTTGTTTCTGCTCCCTACCCGCCCCTAAGCTCCGTTCCTTGGGTTCCACCTCCTACCGACCTCCCAGTACCACCCATTTTAGAGAATACAGAACCAAGTATCATTTTTGCTACTAAGTGATTTGCAGGGAATTCATTAATGGAAAACAAAGAAAAACAGTAAAATAGATTCCCTGCAGTGAGCAACAATAGACCTTACCCCAGCAACAGTAGACCCCCCCCAGCAATGATAGACCTTACCCCAGCAAAAACAGAGCCCCACAACAAAATACCACCCCAGCAACAATAGACCCCCGGCAGCAACAGATGTCCCAGCAAACTGCATCAATAGACCCTCCAGGAGGCAGGAACAAAAGACCTCTCCCTCAACAGTAGATCCCTCCCAGCAACAATTGCCCCCCCCCCCCCCCCCCCCCCCCCCCCGAAACATAAAAACTAGCAACAATAGACCTCCACACAAAAATAGCTCCCCAGTGACAATAGATTCCCAAGCAGCAAGCATCAATAGACCTTCCAGCACGCCGAAGCACTCCTTGCATACATTCATTGCTGGAGGTGCCAGAACTGTGTTCCCCCACGTTCCTGCTGAAAAAAAGCCCTGGGTGTAGGACAGGAAGAACAGTCAGCCTCGGGTAGAGCAAACTGGGGATGCTCTAAAATCACATTCCAATTCACCTGCATATACAAGCAGTCCCCAGTGGCAGGAAGGGAGAAGTGCACGTCTAGAGGGGAAGCCAGGGGTGCTGTCTATTTTATAACACTGGGAAGGTAAGCGGCAGCTTGTCAGCTCAGTACATTCCGCAGCTCGGCTGCTCTGCCTTTCTGAGTGAAAGGCTCAGCCGGGAGATCGCGGGCTCACGGACACTTGCCGGTGTCCGTGAGCCCGCATCCAAATGCAGGAGTCTCCCGCGATTTGCAGGAGACTTGAGATGTCTATATATATATATAGTAACCTGGGGGACAGGTAGCAGGTACAAAGCTCGCTGGGGTTAGCAGTCTTTCAAGCACAGATACCAAGTCCAGTTAGGTAGTGACAAACAGTGCGGTGTTTATTGGTGATATATACAAGTCTATATACAGGTGCTGTACAGTGTTCCAAAAAAAACAAACAGAAACAAAATAGCCAAACAAAAACCTAGCCGTGTCTCGGCACTAACTACACAATATATACAGGCCCTAACTACCAGGCTAAGCAAGCCTACAGCTTGTCAGCTTCCACAGATACAGCTTTTTCCAACCTTTTGCTCTCACAGACCAGTGTTGTCTGTGTTTCCAAGGCCAAGAGCAAAGGCTGTCTGTCACAGGTGAGTTTAAATTGGCCTGGGGGAGAGGACAAGATCCGAACTGGATTGTGGATCAGAGATCCCTGAACGTGTATGAGAGGAGCCTGGGAGATGTATAAACCCTGAACAGGACTTTTCCTGGCTCTCTCTGGGATGCCCTGCTACAATATATATCTTATATAAACTGATGCATGAATAATGATGCCAAATTCTCAGTGCAACATATAAAAGTCCATGAATCCAGTCCACAACTTTAAAAAAATTGCATGTAACAATGGAAAAGTGTGTAAATATAAATCCATGTCCACCAGTGCTCAAAAAATGAAAAAGGTGCTCTGTCAACAAAAAAATTGGCCTCTTACCAAACAAAATCGATCCCTATTACGGAGATCAAGGCAGCTTGTAAAGGAGTAACCACAGGCATAGATGTCTCAAATAGTGTGTCTCCACATACATGCAGGGAAAAGTTCCATATATCCAGTAAACATGTATAAAATAGGGAGTAAATCAGCCAGACGTTTTTATTTAAAGTGGAGTTCCACCCAAAAATGGAACTTCCACTTTTTGGATTCCTCCCCCCTCCGGTGTCACATTTGGCACCTTTCAGGGGGGAGGAGGGAGCAGATACATGTCTAATACAGGTAATTGCTCCCACTTCCTGGCATAGCTCACCGCCGCGCTTGCGGTGACCTACCCCACTTCCGGCGCCTACCCCGTCCTTCCCCCTGCTGTATTCTGTGAGACACAGAACACAGCAGGTACCTGAGAGGACGTGCAGCGCGACTCGCGCATGCGCAGTTGGGAACCAGGAAGTGAAGCCGCATGGCTTCACTTCCTTATTCCCTTACCGAAGATGGTGGCGGCAGCAGCAGCCGAGAGCCGACTGCCGAGGGACGGGATCGGCTTCGGCTGCCGACATCGGGGGGCTCCCTGGACAGGTAAGTGTCCATATATTAAAAGTCAGCAACTACAGTATTTGTAGCTGCTGGCTTTTAATATTTTTTTCAGCGAACCTCCGCCTTTAAAAAGGTAAATGGTTGCACATACATTGAGGTTAAAAAATTCAAGCATAAACAATATCTCTAGTGGTGGTGTCACTCGTCCAGCTAGTTCAGATAACGTTACACATACTCTCCGGCCCCACGTGTCATCTATCGGAATGGAGGATGTCGTGTCACGTCAGGCTTTAAATAGGAAGCGACACCGGAAGTGATTTAAGAAAAAAAAAAACAGATGTCACCATGAGCAAAGACGTGCCTGTCACAAATAATTCAATCAAAAACTAGTTGTCATTACACTTCCCAACTTACAAACAGCGAGCAGATCCCTGCTTGCCAATGGTGTATGTGTTTCAGGCTTAATGTACACGGGACATTTTAAAACCTCTCCTGAACAATTTAACTTGACATATAGTAACTCACGTTTAAAAACGTCCGCTTTGCCGCGTTTACATGCCGCGTTTAGCACCATTTGCGTTTAGGAGCGTTTTTTTTTTTTTTTTGCAAATAGTCAAAAATGTATCTCCATTAGAAACGCCTTTAAACGAAACACAGCTAAACGCGAGTTACTGTGTTTACAAGCTGTTACAGGCATTTGGCATTTCAAATGCCTCTGAATATCCGTCCTGAACGTATTTTTTTGCTTTTCAAAAAAAGCTTCTAAACTCAACTGCCTAGAAACGACTATAAACGACCTGTGTACATGTACTGATAAGATAACAGAGGAGAGTTCAGAGGCAGCTGAAAAAAAACACCCAACTGCTCCTAAACATCCGTTTACCAGCAGCAGTGTACATGAAGTGTGATGAAAGTATAACTATTAGGGCTCATGCACACAGGACTTTTTTAAAAACGCCAGATCTACAGCTGCATTAAAAAACGCGCGTTTTGCTGCATTTTTATAACAGGGTTTTTGCTGCATTTTTATAACAGCGTTTTGCTGCGTTTTCACGCATTTTTCAGCGTTAGAGTTTTTGGAAGTTTTTTTATTAAAAACGCCCTATAATGTAAAGACGTCCAAAAACGCTAATTCCCGAAAAACGCTGCAAAACATGTTTAGACGCGTTTTTTGTTGTCTTCTTTTTTACAGTTCCTTTTTACTGCTCCTGGACACACAGGCTGTTGTTTTTTTCTACTGCCCGTAAACGCTTATGCCTCCAAACGCCTCTGACAGTTTATGTGTGCATGGACACATGGACTAACATAGAGGGGCTTTTAGAAGCAGTTAAAAAAATAAAGCCAAATGCCCCTAACAGCAGCTGTAAAAACGTCCCTGTGTGCATGAGCCCTTCTTAGTCATTTGAGTGAGTGCAGTGCACGCCATTGCCATCTAGCAGGTACAATATAAAATTACACATATACATACTTGGTTATTTTCTGACATGTTAAAAACCTATGACAGAAAAAAAATTATAAACTGAATTATGTATTGGTATCTATATAAATTTTGTCACCATAACTAGTCTAGGAAAAATTATCTCATTCTAAAGATTTCCTTGGTAACATTATATATAAGGAAGATATGAAGTGTCTATAAGAGAAAAAATATATCAGTGTAGGGATCAAGTCATCAAACGAAATTGCTATCAAAAAGTATTTAAAATCCAAAGATAATTATGGGTGGGAACAGAGTTAATTAACAAAGTGGCAAATTACTAAATACATCTGCAATACACGTATTCACAAGACAAGGGAACACCACATATCTGAATACAGCATTGTAACTTTAACTGTTATTAATAAAGGAATTTACATCTCATTCTGTATTCAGGCCCCAAGGATGATAAGGCATAGGACACACACCCCTGCCACGCCCCTTAACCACTTCAATACCAGCACTTAGACACCTTCCCGCCCAGCCCAATTTTCACCTTTCAGCGCTGTTGCAATTTGAATGACAATTGCGCGGTCATGCTACACTGTACCCAAACAAATTTGTTATCATTTTGTTCCCACAAATAGAGCTTTCTTTTGGTGGTATTTGATCACCTTTGCGGTTTTTATTTTTTGCGCAACAAATAAAAAAAGACCCGAAAATTTCTAAAAAAAACAAGTTTTTCTTTGTTTCTGTCAAATTTTTTTGTAAATAAGTACGCTTTCTCCTTCAATAATGGGCACTGATATGGCTGCATTGATGGGCACTGATATGGCAGCACTGATGGGCACCGATGAGGTGGCACCAATGAGGTGGCACTGATGAGGTGGCACTAACGGGCACTGATGATGGGCACTGATAGGCGGCACTGATGGGCACTGATACGTGGCACCTGATAGGCACTGATAGGTGGCACTGGTATGCGGCACTGATGGGCACTCATAGGTGGCACCGATGGGCACACATAGCGGCACTGATGGGCACACATAGGCGGCATTGATTGGTATATATGGGTGGCACTAATGGGTACTTATGTGTGGCACTGATGTGTGGCACTGATGGGCACTGATAGGTGGGCACTGATGGGCACAGATGGGCACAGATGGGCAATGACAGGTGGCACCGATGGGCAATGACAGGTGGCACAGATGGGCAATGACAGGTGGCACTGATATAGCATTGCTGGGCAGATCTGGGCATTGCTGGGCAGATCATTAACATAAAAGTGCCAATCAGTGCCCATTTGTGGGCACTGATTGGCACAGATTGGGCACATGTGGATGGCCATTGGGGTACATACCTGGCCATCCACGTTGCCCCTTCCCTGGTGGTCCTAGTGGCATCCCTGGTAGTCCAGTGGGGTGATCTGAGGGGGGGCTGCGCTGATAAACAATCAGCGCAGACCCCCCCTGCCAGGAGAGCCACCGATCGGCTCTCCTCTACTTGCGTCTGTCAGACACGAGTGAGGAAGAGCCGATCAACAGCTCTTCCTATTGACAGCGTGATCAGCCGTGATTGGACACGGCTGATCACGTGGTAAAGAGCCTCCGCCGGAGGCTTTTTACCAAGATCAGTGTAGCGGTGTGTCAGACTGACACACCGCTCCACCAATCGCCGCGATGCGCGCCCCCGGGGGCGCGCTGCGGCATGTTATCCTGCTGGACGTCATATGACGCCCAGTCAGGATAACAGAACCACTTCCCAGGCGTCAATCCGCTATAGGGCGGGCGGGAAGTGGTTAAAGGCAAATTATACAAAAAATAATTAGTTAAACCCATAAGTGCTTTTTTTTTTACCACTAATATTCCTTTATATTGGCTTTTGAAATTTACAAATGCAGCAATTTAGAATCGGATGAAAGGCTTAGAATTGGGTAACACTTTTTGACAAATGAAAGGTGCATTTTATATACAAAATGAGGGACAAATGAGGAGGAATGAGGGACAGATGGACTTTGTTCCAAATCAGGGGCAGTCCCTCCAAATCAGGGACAGTTGGAAGCTATACAGAAAGTGGTTAAAGTGGTTGCATGCCCTGGGGAAAAAAAAAAAAAAACACATGTAAAGGAAAAAGCATAATCAGCTCCATGCAGGCGGGGAGAAGAGCAGGCACCAGATTGCGAGCTGTACTATGCTCATAACACTCAGGAGAAGCTCTGCAGCAACTTGCCCATCTGTCACACTACCCCATTCCCTGACCTCTAATACAGCCCGCACACTGAACTGAGGCTGGGCTTGCCTCCTTCTCTGTAGCTGCAGCCGTACCAGAAAGGAGAAGAACGATCCTCCCAGACAGGAGAAGGACGATCCTCCCAGACAGGAGAAGGACGATCCTCCCAGACAGGAGAAGGACGATCCTCCCAGACAGGGAGTAGGACGATCCTCCCAGACAGGAGAAGGACGATCCTCCCAGACAGGAGAAGGACGATCCTCCCAGACAGGAGAAGGACGATCCTCCCAGACAGGAGAAGGACGATCCTCCCAGACAGGAGAAGGACGATCCTCCCAGACAGGAGAAGGACGATCCTTCCTAGGTTTGGCTGCTGTCCAAGTCAGAGTGATCAGAGTCAGAGCAGCAGTGAGGGTGGGCGGAGCAGGAAGATAAAGTTTACTCAGCAGCCACTGTCCAGCCCAACAGTCACCAGAACTCACCCCAGGCCAGCTAAGAAGTTCCTGAATCAAGCCATGGAAGCTGACATTTAGGCCCGGTTCACACGGGGGCGACTTGTCAGGCAACCTAGCCACATGACAAGTCGCCTCCCGTTCTGTACAATGGAACCGTTCTAATCGGAGCGACGCAAGTCGCTCCGACTTAGAAGAAAGGTTCCTGTACTACTTTGGGGCGACTTGCATTAGACTTCTATACAGAAGTCGTCTTGCAAGTCACCCCGGCAGTCGTGTGCAGGTCGCCTCGCAAGTCGTGCCGCGTCTAGTGTGAACCGGCACTAAGGTGAAGTGCTAAATTATATTTGTAGAACAAGCTGGGTTAGTGTCAGCATGGTCTGTCGGTTATCAATGCTTGCAGATTACTGTTTAATTATCAGTATCCAGCAACTCTGATAAGACCCCAGACCAGAACAATTATACTACTTCCCAGGATCATTATGGACATTTTTAAGGCTACATGTTTTGATTTGCAAAGGAGGTGAGCATCTGCAAGAATTAATTTCTGACCAAGCATGTGATCAGTTACATATTCTTTAAGGTCAGTTACAAATGTCTCAAAATCTCTCTTTCACTCAGTATAAATCCTTTTGGGCATTCTCTATGTAGCTGTAAATATTTTTTACAAGAAATCTTTAGGCCAACTAAAGACACCCAAAAATTTAGCGCAGTTTGACATCTTCGCCCTGGTCACCAGATAACCTTGTCCCGCCCAGCACTCGCAGCGCTGCAAGGTCAGTGTCACTGGGCACAATAGGAGACAGTAGCATTTGTATGGCCACAATAGGAGTTATACGGTATGGACAGAATATCATCTTTATGCTATTGTGCCCATATTACTGCTTTTGTGCCTATATAGATGCTGTTGCACCCATATAGAGGCACACCAGCATCTATATGGTCACAAAAGCAGCTATATGGGCACAAAAGCAGCTATATGGGCACAGCAGCATAAAGATGCTATTGTGTCCATATAGATTTTAAAATCTCCACTGGCTTAAGCCAATGCTGCACCATGCAGGTGTAGTTTTTTTTTTTTAATTGATTGATTGCCTAATTGTATGTTTATTTATACCTTCACTTGCTGTGGTCGCTCGCAGCATATTTTGCATGATTTTGCATGTGGTTCAGATCGCCACGGCAACACCAGGTACACTCTCTCCCCCATAAAGTAGCAAATGTGGCAGTGGAAGGGGGGAGGGTGCAAACAAGTGAAGCGTCCCCTTTTGGGTGGAGGCTCTGCTTTAACACTGCCACAAGCCACCAATAGGGAGGGTAGATTGAAACTAGAATTCCAGCCTTAAAAACTGCCCCCTGCCCCTTACCCCAACACCTATGGGGACTAACCTATTTTCACACTGTTCCAATCTGGTTATGTTATCTCACCATCCAATTCACAGAGAGATCCCATATACACAGGGAGAGGGTAATCACCCGTTTGTTAATATGATCCAGATCTACAGCTCCTCCCGCCCCCTGCTCTTCTAAAAGGATGACATCGTTGGAGGGGTCCTGCCTCCTGCCTCTGCCCTGCCAAAGGTAGGACTGTGCAGGGGAGGCAGAGAATAAAAGAGGCCACTGTGATTACAGAGGAAAAAGGAGGGGGCATGACTGCAAGGGACACTGTGATGGGGGGCTGTGATTGGTAGGGGCACTGTGATGGGGGGCTGTGATTGGTAGGGGCACTGTGATGGGGGGCTGTGATTGGTAGGGGCACTGTGATGGGGGGCTGTGATTGGTAGGGGCACTGTGATGGGGGCTGTGATTGGTAGGGGCACTGTGATGGGGGCTGTGATTGGTAGGGGCACTGTGATGAAAAGAAAACTGCACTGTAAAGGGAGGACTGTAATAATTACAGTTTCCTTTACAGTGCAGTTCCCTTTATATCACAGTGCCCCATTACATTTACAGTGCGGAGGACCGACTCCGCAATTATCCCGTCACCAACCGCCCTCGCGAACGGGCGGTTGCTGGAAAATTGGCTGCTCAGTCTAAATTGCCCGGGCCTATTTTTTGTCCCAGTCTGGGCCTGTCTGGCGGCATCCGCCGGACCATCATAGCACATGTGCTGCTGACAATAGCAGCTGCATGCAAGTTGAATATCTCCTAAACCATAGGTAAAAATGTGCAAGCAGGGTATACAACCGCTTTAAGAAGCTCTCAGCCCAGCTCAGCATTGTGTTGGCAGCAGAGGGGAAGTCCCAATACTGTTGCTTAATAGATTAATTTCTGTACCTTCAGCTCCATCTAGTGCTCAAAATGCAGTATGGTACATATGTGCGTTGCATTCGCACTGCACATTGCACAAAAAACGTGTGCGTTTTCTGGGCATTGTGGTGCGAATTACGAGCCCCTTATCTTCTATGGGAACGCATCTGCTTTGCAGATGCATTGCATTCTGAACATAGATTTTCTCCTTCTCCTCACTACACTTCCCCCTCTCCCTGCTCACTGATCCAGAGCTAAAACGCAGTGATTCCTTTGAACAGGAGTTTTTTATCTTCCCAGTGAAACCTGAGCTTCAATTCGCACCGCACATGTGTGAAACCGGGCTTAATCTTTTAGGCCGGGTTCACACTTGAGAATGCAGCGGCTCACAGCAGGAGTCCCGTTCATCCCCATTCACCATTTCAGGTCTGATTTCAGTGGCTGAATTCAGACCTGAAACGGACCAAAAGACACATAGGGCCAGGGCTGGACTGGGACAAAAATTTGGCCCTGGACTTTATCATGACCGGCCCACTTTAATTTTGAATGTCCCTAACAGCGCCCCCCTTACATCAGAGTCCCCACCAGCAGTGCCCTTCACATCAGAGAGTCCCCACCAGCAGTCCCCTTCACATCAGAGTCCCCACCAGCAGTCCCCTTCACATCAGAGTCCCCACCAGCAGTCCCCTTCACATCAGAGTCTCCACCAGAAGTCCCCATCAGAAGTCCCTTCACATCAGAGAGTCAACATCAGAAGTCCCTTTACATCAGAGTCCCCATCAGAAGTCCCCTTCACATCAGAGTCCCCACCAGAAGTCCCCTTCACATCAGAGAGTCCCCACCAGAAGTCCCCTTCACATCAGAGAGTCCCCATCAGAAGTCCCTTCACATCAGAGAGTCCCCATCAGAAGTCCCTTCACATCAGAGAGTCCCCATCAGAAGTCCCTTCACATCAGAGAGTCCCCATCAGAAGTCCCTTCACATCAGAGAGTCCCCATCAGAAGTCCCTTCACATCAGAGTCCCTTCACATCAGAGTCCCCATCAAAAGTCCCCTTCACATCAGAGTCCCCACCAGAAGTCCCCTTCACATCAGAGAGTCCCCATCAGAAGCCCCCTTCACATCAGAGTCCCCATCAGATGTCCCTTCACATCAGAGAGTCCCCATCAGAAGTGCCTTCACATCAGAGTCCCTTCACATCAGAGTCCCCATCAAAAGTCCCCTTCACATCAGAGTCCCCACCAGAAGCCCCCTTCACATCAGAGTCCCCACCAGCAGTCCCCTTCACATCAGAGTCCCCACCAGCAGTCCCCTTCACATCAGAGTCCCCACCAGAAGTCCCCATCAGAAGTCCCTTCACATCAGAGAGTCAACATCAGAAGTCCCTTCACATCAGAGTCCCCATCAGAAGTCCCCTTCACATCAGAGTCCCCACCAGAAGTCCCCTTCACATCAGAGAGTCCCCACCAGAAGTTCCCTTCACATCAGAGAGTCCCCATCAGAAGTCCCTTCACATCAGAGTCCCCATCAGATGTCCCTTCACATCAGAGAGTCCCCATCAGAAGTCCCTTCACATCAGAGTCCCCATCAAAAGTCCCCTTCACATCAGAGTCCCCACCAGAAGTCCCCTTCACATCAGAGAGTCCCCATCAGAAGCCCCCTTCACATCAGAGTCCCCATCAGATGTCCCTTCACATCAGAGAGTCCCCATCAGAAGTCCCTTCACATCAGAGTCCCTTCACATCAGAGTCCCCATCAAAAGTCCCCTTCACATCAGAGTCCCCACCAGAAGCCCCCTTCACATCAGAGTCCCCATCAGAAGCCCCCTTCACTATATATATATATACACATATATATACAAATTTGTCACTTTTTGGAGTCTCTAACCAACATTACGAACACTCATTATTCCATTATTGTCAAACCAACCCTACTACTCAGAGTTCGATCTCCTTGTTATTCAATATAGAAGAATACAGTATAACACTGGATCGCAAACTCCCCGTACTGTGACACATGGGCAAAAGATTTTGGTTGTGCTCCACAGCCAGGAGATTGGGGTAAAATGTGGTAGGCCCTCTTTAAATCTTACATACATACACTATATTACTAAAAGTATTGGGATGCCTGCCTTTACACGCACATGAACTTTAATGCCATCCCAGTCTAAAGATTTTAGGACAACAGACAATCCCCTGCCAACAATCGTATTGTGTGTACAAGGCTTTAGTCTGTAGAGTTCAATATTGAGTTGGCCCACCCTTTGCAGCTAACCTTTTTAGGGTGATCGTCAGGCCAGTCACATGACTCGCGTCCGCTTTACAGCTCTGATACTTTTCTTCTGCAGGAGGGGGCAGACATCTCCTTCTGACGTCAGCCGGGGAAGTTACATGGCCGCTCAGCCCCTCCCACAGAAGCCCTGTCTCGGAGATGTAAAGCGGCCACGAGTCACGTGACCGGCCTGAAGATAGCTCTAAAAATGTATTTACAATCCTTGTTTTAATAAAAGACTTACACAGTGTGGTATGCCTGCCTATAATAGAGGGGCTGGCAGTGACCAATGTACACTTTTGATTCTAAAAATAATGGCGGGGTGGGGGGGCGGAGACAGAGACACAAAACACGGAGCTGACAGGCAGGGAGGAGGGGGTGAGGAGGAGAGAGGAGAGTAGAGAGGATAACTGCGGATGACGGAGGGACGTTCGCTGACCACAGTGGTCAGGGCTCATTATCGTGGTCAGCGCAGAGGGGACACAGGAAGTGGCAGAATCAGCCAGGTTTGTTACAGTTTAGAGAGAGGCAGATTAAATAGCACAAGCACTGTGCTGTTTAATCTGCTTTAACCTCCCCGGCGGTATTCCCGAGTCTGGCTCGGGGTTAAAATCCAGTCCCATTAGCGGTAACCCCGAGCCACACTCGGGATCGCATTGCAGGATCCTGGTGCAGCGTTACTTACCTTGTCCCCAGGATCCTGCGATGTCCCCCACAGTGTCCGTGGGCTGTGTCCTCCTCCGAAGCATCTCCTTGCCAGGCTCCGTTCCCTGCGAGCTTCGCGACGCACGGGGGCGGAGCCTGGCGGCAAATTTAAAAAATTGTAAAAATCATAACACATACAGTACTGTAATCTTACAGATTACAGTACTGTATGAAATCATTTCACATCACTTTTGTCCCCAGTGCTTTGTCCCATGCCCTGCATGCAGTTTTATATGATATATACTGTTCTTTCTGCCTGGAAACTGGAGATTGTCCATAGCAACCGAAAAGTGTCCCTTTACGTCAAAAGTGGCTTTAAACCAGCTAGAAAACAGCGATAGTAAATTAGAACACTTGCAGAATTGAGCGATAGTGAATCGTGGGGAAATTTATTTTATTATTATTATTTTTTTAAATTATTTATATTTATTATGTTATAATTTATGTTTTTGTGTTTCAAACTTCATCATACCCGGGATATCTACTAGACTCTTGTTTGGACAGATTTAAGTGTGTTATTGTTAGGAATTACAGACCTACAATATAAAACGCCAAATTTCCATGCAAAATAATGGTACCGCTTTCAGCACCTAAAATCCAAAATAATCATACCGCCAGGGAGGTTAAGAGAACAGGATATGTAACTTTCTTTTTTTTTACGTTAACAAACACTTTAACTTTGTTATTCAATCCTAGCCATTTTTATGGCCAATAGGCAATCTACTGTCAAACAAAAGGCATAGGAATGCCACTCACTGCCATGGGGGGACATGTATGATTGCCCATATTAAAATAAATAAATGTCTTGGTACCTAATGAAAAAATGGTGGCCATACTGGGGGAATCTATGGAAAGCTTCTAAAAAATTTGGGACTCTTGGGACCACACACTCTTCCAACTGTTTTTGATCACTCTCTATTGCAGTGGTTCTCAACTCCAGTCCTCGGGACCCACCAACAGGCCAGATTTTAAGTATTACCTTGGGGAGTTGCAGACTAGAATACTGCAATCACTGAGAAGCAAGTGATATCACCTGTGATGTATTTCAGCTATCTTGCAAACCTGGCCTGTTGGTGGGTCCTGAGGACAGGAGTTGAGAACCACTGCTCTATTGACTATTTACTACCACTCATTAAAATATATCCTGGATTAGGAGGGTTTTCCCAGCCCCAAGGTCCTCTCACCCCTCCTCCCGCCTTACTACTTTCATTACCTCCTCTGTATCCCTATTTCCTTTCTTGGTCTAAGGTTCATACTCTTTGGTACTCATCAAAATCACAATGACTTGGCTGTTGGGTCGTTTCAATAACATGTTAATATACTTTATATATGGGTGATCCAACTGATGTGGCATGTACCATGCAAAATACACAGGCCATAAACATTTATCCCTGTGTGCTTAGATAAATAAAAAGTTCAAAATGCTTCAGTGCAAAACACACGCAAATCTTCAAAGTGCAATTGTGTTACCATACGCAATGGGGTTGATTTACTAAATGCAAATAGACTGTGCACTTTGCAAATGCAGTTGCTCCAGAGCTTAGTAAATGAGGTGAAGCTTCACTTTGCAAAGAATACCCAATCACATGCAAGGAAAATGAAAATAAACAACATATTTCTTGCACATGATTGGATGATGGAAGTTAGCAGAGTGTCCCGTCATTTTCTAAGCTCTGGAGCAACTGCACTTGCAAAGTGCACAGTCTGTTTGCCTTTAGTAAATCAATCTCAGTAGTGAGATCCAAATCTTGTCCAATACCCTCTTTAACCACTTGACCTCCGGAAGATTTACCCCGCTTCATGACTAGGCCATTTTTTGCGACACGGCACGGAGTTGTTTTAACTGTACCCAAATAAAATTTATGTCCTTTTTTTCCGACAAATAGAGCTTTCTTTTGGTGGTATTTGATCACCTCTGCGTTTTTTATTTTTTGCACTATAAACAAAAAAACAATTTTGAAAAAAAAAAATAAATTACTTTCTGCTATAAAACCTATCCAATAAAAAAATGTAACAGTAACAAATCAGATTTCTTCATAAAATTAGGTCAATATGTATTCTGCTACATATTTTTGGTAAAACAAATCCCAATAAGCATATATTGATTGGTTTTGCGCAAAATCTATAGAGACTGCAAACTATGGGATATATACTGGAATTATTTTTAAATTTTTTTACTAGTAATGGCGGCGATCAGTGACTTATAGCGGGACTGCGATATTGCGGTGGACATTCTAACACTAACTGACACTTTTTGGGAACCAGTAACACTAATACAGTGATCAGTGCTAAAAATATGCACTGTAACTGTACTAATGACACTGGCTGGGAAGGGGTTAAACAGTTAGGCTAGGTTTACACTGCCCCATGGAGCGGCTCACAGTAGGGGTCCGGTGTGTCCCTGTTCACTGTTTCAGGTCCGATTTCAGTCTGAATTTTGGGCTGAATTTGGACCAGAAGACGCACAGGGCTCCGTGCAATTCGCACCGAAGCTGCTCCGGAGATGTGTAAACCGGCTCCATAGAGAGCCGGTCACAATCTCCTGACATGCGAATTGGATGCAGAGAAAACCACATGCAATTCACAATAGTGTGAACCCAGCATTTAAAGGAGTTCTATGCATTAAGATAAAAAAGCCTTCTGTGTGCAGCAGCCCCCCTCAGCTCCCCTAATACTTACCTGAGCCCTACCTAGATCCAGTGAAGTTATATGAGAGACTCGGTTGTCTGGGACTCACCTCATCATTGACAGACACAGCAGCAGCGCCATTGGCACCTGCTGCTGTCAATCAAATTGAGCCAATGAGGAGAGAAAGGAGGACAGGCCGGGGCTCTGTGACCGAATGGACATGTAGTGATATAAATAATATTGTGGTATAGTATTGTGGTATCGTGGTATGATAATTAATTAGTAAGTACTCTTCCGCAGCAACCCAATTCTTCCAGAGAGATGCACTTTATTGACTTCCAACACAGAACAAAGTCCAAAGTCCACAGATGACAAAAAAAATCCGACAGAGGAAATATAATTCAGAACCCCATGTTCCTAGGTCTGTGTGTGCATACACAGACAAGCCTCTCCTAAACTATAGACTGAATGCCGTGTTATATTCAACAGGCATTGAATGGCTGAGCAATTTGATTGGCCGTTTCAATTTAGGACTTTGATAAGCTTTAGTCTATCAAACAGACAACAACCCCCAGCCGTGAACAGCCGTGAACCACCCCAATTTGCACTCCCGCATATCAACATCAACAAGTCCCCTTTAGATATATGTAATTAGATTAGATTAACAGATACCACCTGAATAACCTTTGAGATGTTCAAATACACTTGCATAAGATTAACACATCAAAGAGTCTTCAGCTGTTAAAATTCAGTTGGACAAATCAACCATTCTGTCATTGTCATTCTGGCCTGGTCAACATTGACTGCATGTGTACATACACACAACAATGTCCCACATAAATCGGTGAACATATTACAACATATACAACATATACCCCCACTTGGGTCGGTTCTAACTACTAGAACTGACCCATAAATCAAACAACAAAAAATATCATTACGATTTAAGGTACTGAATGCTTTACAATGGCTCATATAAAATATGAAGTTGAAACTGGTTACATCTCTCTTCACCAGACTCTAAAGTATTCCCATGAAGGTTATTAGATAATATAACTTTTAGACCATGACTGGAAAAGGATTTGGTAAACATCAGTGGCCCATATAGCTGTTAGACCTTATTATATCACATCAAGATCTTAAATATTGCGCAAAGACGAGCTGATGTCACAGTCCATCCTTCGGTCTGACTTCATCACATCTCTCACCATCTCACTGAAAGTAAACTTGGTATGCTCTGCTCTGGGAGCTCCAATCCACAAGTCCAGGATTCTCTCATATCCAGGCTCAAGCTTTTCATTTTTAAAGATACTTTTACGCAAACACTCTACTTTCATCTTTATAGTAAGAAGAACCATCAATGTACCAGCACTCACTTTCAAGATCAAAAAGGTTTGGATATGGCAGTAAAAACTGTGATGCAAACTATTTCCTTGCACTTGACATTCATGAGTCCATCTTTGTTGATTGCCAGCCACAATTTGCTTTTGTAATTTGCTGTAGGCCGACCCCTCATT
The DNA here is from genome assembly GCA_037953035.1 of Aquarana catesbeiana. NCBI lineage: Eukaryota > Metazoa > Chordata > Amphibia > Anura > Ranidae > Aquarana > Aquarana catesbeiana. The sequence goes on along the minus strand of JBBHAA010002294.1, from coordinate 350,401 downwards.
GCCTTCAATAGAGCAGTTACTTGGATCATTCAGTCCATAATTACACTTGAATGGTATACCAACATATACATATACCCCCACACGATGGTTCAGATAGAGTCAGCCTGTCATCAGTGTTTATCAGATCTTCTATCCAGACAAAGCGGCAGTGGAAATTCTTGCCAGTATCTTCACCATGAAAGGTAGAAAGGTCTTTTTCATCCATATATGTCATAGCCTTTAGCATATTATAAACAACTGAATCAACAAAGTTTCAAATCATGACTAGAGTGATGAATTTCACTCACCCCTCTTATAAATTTAGAAAAACCACCCAACATACTATAATTTATGCTATGCCAAGCCATTGTGCAGCATCTCACCTTAGATGTCAAATATATTGATCAATATGCATTGTGTAATATGTACAGATCTTATGAAAATTATTTTAGGTTTAAATGCTTTTCTTTGGTTTTAAGATAAAGTTCAAGAAATAAAACATAAAGAAAATAAAAAATGAAAAGCAAAATATATCAAGAAAAGGGAGAAAAATTAACTTTATAATTCCATGTATAGTGATATATTGTCTATTCAGCATTTCTCCCATAATTCTCCCCCACTAGCCAGCAATTTCAGACTGTGCTTCTGCTATTCACATGCAAGCATCTTCAGACGTCCCTGAAAGACAAAACTCTCCAACAAAACTAATTAGCAAGGTCCTTAAACGTTGTTTGAAGTTAAAACAAAGCACTATTTACACGTTTACAGTTTGAAGCTAATTCACCCCCACTGCTAGAGAAGCGTCATTTGCATTCAAAAACAGATCTGGAGAATGTACATCTTCTGCATTTATGACACCCTGTACCCCCTTCAACTGCTCTAATAATTTATCACGTTCCCCTCTCATCTTTTCATACTCAATCTTCAGGTGGTCATATTTCTGTTTTAACTGAGAAAACGGTATCCAGGTTTTGGACCTTTTCTTATTATTATTTTGGTCAGCTCTGTTTTTCATATTAATATCACCTATGTTTGACCCGGTGTCTCCTCTCTGGGTGTTATCATAGGATATTATCTTCTGATCTTTATGTTCAGTATTTGTCCTAAACAATGTGGCTAAATCAATTTTGACAGCCTGCTCATTTGACTTTCTCCATAAATGGTCTGCTCTCAACAATATGTCTTTTAAGGCCCCTTTCACACGATCGGAACGTTCAGGTCCGCCTGTCAGTTTTGACGGCGGACCTGAACGGGCGCTCCATGTTAGTCTATGGAGCGTCGGATGTCAGCGGAGACATGTCCACTGAAATTCCGACCCGGTCCGATCCGCTAAAAGCAGACGGATGGCTCTACGTCCAGGTCTGTCGCTGGCGGATCGGTTCGGGGGAGATCTGACGAAAACGGACACGCTGTCCATTTTCTTCCGATCTCTCCACAGGCCGCAGCAGCGCCTGACAAGCCCCTCCCCGCTCAGTGAGCAGAGAGAGACCTGTCATCCGCCGGCTCAGCGGAGATCAACGGACTGATCTCCCGCTGAGCTGGCGGACCGAGGCGGACTCCGTAGAAGCGGAGCCCGCCTCGTGTGAAAGGGGCCTAAATCATGAGGATTTGGGGTAACTAATAAAATATTTTGTTTGATATCTTCATGCAACGCATCTAAAAACATACTCATATGTATCAAGCCACCACGCTCAAATGCAAGATTATTACCAACCAATAATTCCATAATAGTTGCTATCCTGTGTGACAATTCATAGGGAGATTCATTTTGCATTTGTTGGATCCTCCCATGAATAGTAACATCAGAACGTACACCATACAAAACACATAATAATTCCAGTAATATGTCCCTTGTCCTCAGAGGCTGAATACAGATTTGTTTAATTCTCATCCAAAGACCACTTCCTAAAGAATGTTGCAAAACTCTAAGTCAGATGGGTTGAGATTGTACATATCTCTGACTTGCTGCACGTAATAAAACCATTTTAAAAATCTGTTTATCATGGTATGGAACCATTCCTATTTCTTTAAGAATTACGTCTAATTCTTTTGGTTTCAAAGGCTTCATTACAAGCTGAACTTCACCTGTATTATTATTATTGTTATAAACTGTGGTAGTCTCAGTGGGGGCAGCTGGTAATGAATTATCAGATTTAATATGAGGTTCTGTTTCATTTGATAGAGAGTCTGTGTCTGTATTTTGCTGCACACTGCGGAATCCAAGATTTGATGCATATCTGCATTCTTGAGATCTCTTCTCTAATTCCATAATTCTTAATTTTAATCTCTCATTTTCCTCTGATAATTCATCACAACGTTTAGATTTCTCAATTAAGGCTTCACCAATGGTAACCGCATGCAACTTTAAATTTACTGTCTCGGTGTCTGATTGGTTTTGTAACCTCTCACAAACATTGTTGCTATTATCAACTGCCTTCTGTAACTGGGTAATTTCCTCAACCTTACCCTTTAAAGAACTTTCCATTGTTAAACAGCAAGATAATAAGCCCTGCACAATACAACCTTTTCTTTTACTTTCTGAAATTTTGCTATCAAAAACATTTTTCTCTAAAAATTCCTTCATCATCGTCCACGTCTGCTTACATTTTTCTGGAATTTCATAAGGACCACCATGGCGCTTAATACATTTTAATACCCATCTGTTAACTTTATCAGAACTGACACTAGCTTCAGTAAGCATTTTGACTATATTACCGTATATACTCGAGTATAAGTCGAATTTTTCAGCACATTTTTTTGTGCTGAAAGTGCCCCCCTCGACTTATACTCGAGTCAAGCACTTTTCTGTAGCAAAAAATTTCATTTTCCAAACCGAATTTGGGTTCCCGTATCTCAGGGCTACTTGGTGCTAGAAACCCTAAATTTAGTATGCAAACCCAGTGGACCTGGTACCACAACATATCCAAAGCTGAAGCTCCTGGCATTAAGTGGCCCCGAGATACGGGGCCCCAAATTCGGTTCGGAAAATGTCATTCTCTGCTGCAGAAAAGTGCTTGACATTTTCTGAACCGAATTTGGGGCCCCGTATCTCAGGGCCACTTGGTGCTAGAAACCCTAAATTTGGTATGCAAACCCAGTGGACCTGGTACCACAACATATTCAAAGCTGAAGTTCCTAGCACTAAGTGGCCCCGAGATATGGGGCCCCAAAATCGATTCGGAAAATGTCATTCTCTGCTGCAGAAAAGTGCTTGACATTTTCTGAACTGACTTTGGGGCCCTGTATCTCAGGGCCACTTGGTGCTAGAAACCCCAAATTTGGTATGCAAACCCAGTGGACCTGGTACCATAACATATCCAAAGTTGGGGTTCCTGGCACTAAGTGGCCCTGAGATGCGGGGCCCCAAAACTGGTTCGGAAAATGTCATTCTCTGCTGCAGAAAAGTGCTTGACATTTTCTGAACCGATTCCACATTTTGTCATGTTACAACCAAAAACATAAAATGTATTTTATTGGGATTTTATGTGATAGACCAACACAAAGTGGCACACAATTGTGAAGTGGAAAAAAAATGACTTTCACTGTAATTATAGCTGCAAGTCTTTTTGGGGATGTCTCTACCAGCTTTGCACATTTAGAGAGTGACATTTTTGCCCATTCTTCTTTACAAAATAGCTCAAGCTCTGTCAGATTGGATGGAGAGCGTCTGTGAACAGCAATTTTCAAGTCTTGCCACAAATTCTCAATTGGATTTTAGGTCTGGATTTTGACTGGGCCATTCTAACACATGAATATGCTTTGATCTAAACTATGCCATTGTAGCTCTGGCTGTATGTTTAGGGTCTCTTGTCCTGCTGGAAGGTGAATCTCTGCCCCAGTCTCAAGTCTTTTGCAGACTCTAACAGGTTTTCTTCTAAGATTGCCCTGTATTTGGCTCCATCCATCTTCCCATCAACTCTGACCAGTTTTCCTGTCCCCGTTGATGAAAAGCATCCCCACAACATGATGCTGCCACCACCATGTTTCACAGTGGGGATGGTGTGTTCAGGATGATGTGCAGTCTTAGTTTTCCGCCACACAGAGCATTTTGCTTTTAGGCCAAAAAGTTTCATTTTGGTCTCATCTGACCAGAGCACCTTCTTCCACATGTTTGCTGTGTCCCCCACATGGCTTCTCGCAAACGGCAACAATGGCTTTCTTCTTGCCACTCTTCCATAAAGGCCAGATTTGTGGAGAACACGACTAATAGTTGTCCTGTGGACAGATTCTCCCACCTGAGCTGTGGATCTCTGCAGCCCATCCAGAGTTACCATGGGTCTCTTGGCTGCTTCTCTGATTAATGCTCTCCTTGCTCAGCCTATCAGTTTAGGTGGACAGCCATGTCTTGGTAGGTTTGCAGTTGTGCCATACTCTTTCTATTTTCTGATGATGGATTGAACAGAGCTCCGTGAGATGTTCAAAGTTTGGGGATTTTTTTTTTTTATAACCTAACCCTGCTTTAAACTTCTCCACAACTTTATCTCTGACCTATCCGGTGTGTTTCTTGGCCTTCATGATGCTGTTTATTCACGAAGGTTCTCTAACAAACCTCTGTGGGATTTACAGAACAGCTGTATTTATAATGAGATTAAATTACACACAGGTAAACTCTATTTACTAATTAGGTGACTTCTGAAAGCAATTGGTTTTACTAGATTTTAGTTAGGGGTATCAGAGTAAAGGGTGCTGAATACAAATGCACGTCACACTTTTCACATATTTATTTGTTAAAATTTCTAAAACCATTTATAAATTTTCCTTCCACTCCACAATTATTTGCCACTTTGTGTTGGTCTATCACTTGAAACCCCAATAAAATACATGTACGTTTTTGGTTATAACATGACAAAATGTGGAAAATTTCAAGGGGTATGAATACTTTTTCAAGGCACTGTATATGGCTTGAATAAAGTGTATTGAAACAAAACAATAATATTGATAAAGATAATAATTAAAAATATATATATTTCTCATTATGCAGAACTGCCGGTTGTCCCTAACAGCCTCAACACACACTGACAAGCTTCTTGGCTCTTGTGACTCCACTGACTGAGGAAAGGCCATGTACTGCACTGCAAGTCATTTTTATTTTTGGCCAGCAAACCTGCAAAGTTGTAGCTAAAGTTCACAATTCACTACCTTTATAAATCCAGGGAATTAGCTGTAAATCTATGGTAACAATGAATCCAAACATCGTCCCTACTTGTTACCCTGAGAAGCTTTAAGTACATGTAATTATTTGTCAGCATCTGTAGATACATTTGTTATTAATACCTCAATGGCAATTGGAGAAAATATGAGAATTTCTCTCAGTAGATAATCTATTATAATGATAGAATATTCTTTTATTATTAGTTTGTTAAAGGTGCGCTTTAAAACAAAGTGGTATGCTTTTTGCCCCCTCTGCACTGACCTAACAAATACTACACTCCCTAGAGATGCATCCTTACCAAGATCCAACAGCCGCAGCCTCCGGAGATTATTTACATCCAGTGCCACAAGGCTTTTCTGTGTTGGCCGTACCCGCTCATTAAAACCCCATAGACCTCTATTGGACTCATCTACTGTATGTTTGGTTCCAGCATCGGAAGTTGAAGGGAGTCAACCCATTGCACAGCCACAGTGCCCACAGCTGATACAGACAGTGAAGATTTTACTTGCAATCTGCTGGAGAGGTAAATATTCAGATTTTTATGTTTCAGGGAACAATTGGATGACTTGACTAGGGTATAAAAGATGAAGTTCAGGCCTTCCCAAGCTGCCTGGCCACTCCACTACCCAACCCTGCCATAAAAGGTACTAAATTAGGGGAAGCTGTACCCAAGACCAATCCCAACCTATTGACATTCACTATTGCCTAACTTCTGGAGCCTTGAACCCCACCAGCCACCATGGCAGATCCCCAATGCCCCAGGAAACAACCCCATAAAGAGAAAAACCACTACGAATATGGGGGAGGGAGGGCGGGAAGATTCCCTGATGTCTGCCATCTTCCTACTTAAACCAGGAGGGCTCCTTGACCAAAACACCGAACCCACCGGACTGCCATATCAAACAGGGTGTAAGACACCGAGCATAACTCTGAGTTGATACTCTCAATCACTGACCCCCTCCCCCATTTTGGATAGAAAAAAATGATGGATCAAGCAGAACTTGCTTGGCTCTCATTTGGACACCACGCCCAATGGGGAAACCACCAAATGGTCCAAAGGGGAGGAGTCAAAGCGACCCACCATACACCTCAACTAATCCTTATGAAGCATTTTGGATAAAACCACATGCGGGTGAGAATAAGCCAACTTCAAATTATCCGACGGCAAAGGATGAACAAACCCCTCCAAAAAAACCATGGTCCAACAAACAGGCCACCCCGCAATCCGCACACAAATTGTCATTTGTATGAAGAAATGAAATAAGAGATCTAATCCAAGGGTTCCAAACCGATTTTGTTGGTCACGAAGAATACTAGTTAATTTTTTATTTATCATGATCCAGGAAATTTTGTTTTTCACTAATGCTAAATTTATCAGGGGGTTTCCATGCTCGTGCTATGGTGATCTTAGCTGCCAAAAAGATAAAAAAAAGAAGATGAGGGACCCGAGGTGTCTGGGCAGTTCATTTGAAAGATCAGAAAATAAGGCTGTCTTAACATTTTTAGGTATATTACATATTTCCAATCTTCATGTTTTTTTCAGAGCTTAGCTCTAGGTATGATTTTTTTTATTGGCCCCATGTAAGAAATTAAAAATGTATATACAATACCTGAGCGATTTCTGTGGAAGCTGCAAATCCCTATAGTGGTTGGCTCTATCACAGTGATAGAAGCGATCTTCCGGGTCCTGTGCTGTTCGCCTTCTCTTCTGCATAGTAACCACTCGCTCACTTAGCACAGGTTCCATTCACAGAATGTCTTGTTTTTTTTTCTAATGAATAGTGATCACAGGGGGTGCTCACCTGGCAGTACCACCATTCAAAGAACGCCTAGTATTTAACTGAATACAAAATGTTCTCTGATTGCACAAGATGGAAAGGCGGGGTGTTTATGTCACAATCTTAGCCTCATCCAATCAAAGAATGCCTTGTATTCATTGAAAAAAAACACAAAGCATTAATAAATGAATGGTGATGGCACCAGGTAAGCCCCCCCCCCCCCCCCCCCGTGATCACTATGTAGAAGAGAAGCCAGAAAAGGACCTAGAACTTGTGGCTACTACAGTTGTATTGGTGACTACTGCAGTGATTGCCACCTTCCCCGATAGCCCCTCAGATATAAGAAATACAGTACATGCTTACACTGCGCCAAGCTAGATCAATGTAAAAATGCAATCTAAAGTAGTTTTCTATTTACTGTAAAACATTCCCAGTTTTAGTAATGTGCTATAAAAGGCATAAAAGGTCATAAACATGCTAAATGCAGAGCAATAAAGATAACCTCTTTTGGTTTCTCTTTCACTCTACCTACTTTCTTTCTCTTTCTGCTGCTGAACACTCTGTGGATGCACGGTATAGGGTTACATGCTCTTGATTTAGCCTATTTGCACACTACTCTGTAGCAAAATCGCATATGTGTTTAGCCCGCATTTTAGATGCATTTCCAGTGCGTTTTCTGGTTGCTTTCACCTGTGAAAAAATGGACACGTGACTCAAAAATGCACCAAAAATGCAAATGTGATGTGTTTTAGGTGTGTTTTTTATGTGTTTTCCATTCATTTTTTTCCCCCCAAAAAACCACCCCAAAGATGCAGCATACAAGTGTAGAGGTAAACGAAAAATCCTGGACAGCCGCACTCAAAAATAATCTTCGATCTTTATTGAAATATGATCATAAAAATACATGCCACAGCATCACAAAGCAGGAAACTGACGCGTTTCACACTGTAGTCAGTGCTTAATCATAGCTAAATATCACATGAATGAATCCCCTATACAGTATATACCAATATTCAGTGAACATGTGTCCAGGAAGTTGATTAGTGGTAATCAATCTACAAACTCAAAGAAGCTGTGACTGAAATGGAAGTGGGAACTAAAACTGTGAAAAAAGTAGTGCCTATGAAATTCCTTTGAATAATATAAGTGAATAAAAAGGTAAATGTGCAAAAGATGCAAAAAAGAAGTGTAAAAAATTCTTTGATGTGGAAAAATATTGCCTCAAAAAATGATGCATAGAATGAGTGATGAAAAAAGGAAAAAGAAAAAAAGTGAAACTCAAAAATGTGTGTGTGTGTCCAAATGAATAAATATCCTTAAAGCGGAGTTCCACACAAAAATGGAACTTCCGCTTTTCAGAACCCCCCCCCCTCCGGTGTCACATTTGGCACCTTTCAGGGGGGAGGGGGTGCAGATACCTGTCTAAGACAGGTATTTGCACCCACTTCCGGCATAAACTCCCACGGGAGTCTATGCCACTTCCCGTCCCCACCGCGCTGTCTGCTGGGAACACACAGCTCCCAGGAGAGAGCGGGGACCACTTGGGACGCGCAGCGCGACTCGCGCATGCGCAGTAGGGAACCGGGAAGTGAAGCCGCAATGCTTCACTTCCTGATTCCCTCACCTAGGATGGCGGCGGCAGCTGCCGAGAACCGAGCGGGATCTCGGCGTCCCCTGCCGACATCGCTGGACCCTGGACAGGTAAGTGGCCATTTATTAAAAGTCAGCAGCTGCAGTATTTGTAGCTGCTGGCTTTTAATATTTTTTTTTTTTTGGCGGTGTGGGTGGACCCCCGCTTTAATAGATATCAAACATATAATATAATAATGTCATACTGACCAAACTCCAAAAAGTGGAGAGGTTAGAAAAAAAGAGGATATACAAAAAAGATGTACAAATAACGTGTATGTGTATATGTAAAACAAAGAATAAATGTTGGATAATAGCCTAAATACACGTAAATGGTGTATATAAATGTAAAAATACATCATCTCTCCATGTGCTTAGATCCAAAATATAAAAAATATATATTAAAAAAAATGTATAAAAACATTTTTCTTCGTGAACACATATACAACACTACAGACACAACATAACATAAACAGATACAGATAAAATGCTAATAATATAATATAATATAATATAATATATATTACAATAAGGGCATGACCAATGGCTAGAAATCAAGCATTTAGTACAAAAAATGACATATAATGAAGTAGTTAGAATTGTTCATGCTGTCTCCAGTTTCATCCAGCTCTGCTGTAACTAATATTGTTGTATCTGACTGAATGGCCAGAAATCAGGCATTCAACACAACAAAAATTGGCATATAATGAAGTGATTGAAGTTATTTGTTCCCGTTACATTCAACTCCGCTATATAAGACGGTAAAAACTAATGTTATTAGATCTGACTGAAACATAAATAGCCAAAGTTTATCCCATATTGTAAGCTGATATATATTATGTTAAGGGCATGACCAATGGCTAGAAATAAGACATTCAACACAACAGGAATGGCATGTAAAAATGTAGTTGAAATTGTTCATGCTGTGTCCAATATCATCCAGCTCCGCTATATATAAGGACGGTAAAAACAACAAATGTTGCTGTATCTAACTGGCTAGAAATCAAGCATTCAACACAACAAAGGTGGACAACGATGGGAAAGATCCTGCGAGCCACACAAAACTTAGTAAAGCACTACTCCAATGTATAAAGTCAGAATGCAGCGCTTAAATAAAACAAATATCCAAATAAATGTGATAGTCCATGAAAATCAATCAACAGTAAAGATGACATGAAACCTCCACCAAACTTCAGTGTGCAAAGGAAAAGCACCACACCCACGTGCTATCAGTCTGCTTACCAGAAAGATATGAAAAACAGGCGATGTGATCATATGATGCAAAGGGTTAACGGCAGATCCGAATGGCACACTCCATCATAGGCAGGCAGAACATGGAAATAATCAGGTCATCACATATCAGAAGAATCAGGACTCACATAAGGGATGGATGATTGGTGCAGTCATCGGCAGAAAAAAAACCAGTAAGAAGAAAGCAACAATAGTGAAGCCTGTAAGGTAAAACACTCGTAGTTTATCGTAGTCTACTTACAGGTAGGAAGTAAAAATCATCACAAAACAGGAATACTCCGCGGCTCTCAGCGTGCTTGCATCGGCCAGCCTTTTTTTTTACTAGTAATGGCGGCTATCTGCGATTTTTTTCGTGACTGCACATTATGGCGGACACATCGGACACTTTTGACACATTTTTGGGACCATTCACATTTATACAGCAATCAATGCTATAAAATTGCATTGATTACTGTGTAAATGTGACAGGCAGGGAAGGGGTTAACCACTAGGGGGAGACGAGGGGTTAAATATGTTTCCTAGACGAGTGATTCTAACTGTAGGGGGAGGGGAGGAGACCAATCGCTGTTCCTCTGTACTGGGATCACAGATGGGTCTCCTCTCACCTGACAGGACGTGGATCTGTGTGTTTATCTGGGTTAACGGGCAATCGCGGGTGCCCGGCGGACATCGCGGCCGCCGGGCACACACACCGGGTCCCGAGCAATGCAGGGGGCGCGCGTCGTAGATGGCCGGGAAGCCCAGGACGTCATATGACGGCCGCCCAGGATGGGAGATCCCATCTGCGGCCGTCATTTGACTATACGCGGGTATTGAAGTGGTTAAAGGCAATTTCAAATGTGGCATGAAAAGATGTGACTATTGTCGCTTTATTAAAAAGGACAATAGCGTATGTTCCAGCAATAATGGCAAAAGTTTTGACATTTCAACTTTTATCAATTGCAACACTATATTTTTAGTATATGTCATTACATCCGAAACATGTCGCATTCAATATGTGGGCCGCACTACACGGGGGCTAAAAGATAGATTGTATGATCATCTATACAACATTGAGAAGAATAAATCCACCAATGTGGCTAAACATTGGAACGATATTCATCACAAAGATCTCAACATCCTTGCAATCCAAGGAATAGAAAAGATAGCGATCCCTGAGGCTCCATTCACACTAGCGCGTTTTTTGATGCATTTTGCATTTTGCAGAAATGCACGGGAATTTTTTAACATGGGTTCCTATGGAACATGTTCACATCAATGCCTTTTTGTACCTCTGCGTTTTTGGAAAGGGTCAGGGACTTTTTTTCATGCAAAATGCAGCGTTTTGCATGTGAGGCTCGATTCACACCTATGCATGTTGCTTTTGAGCGTTTTTGGAGGTTTTTTTTCATGCTTGCCACATTTTTGAGCAGCGTTTTTGCCGCGATTTGCGGTTTTTTTTTTTTTTTACAGTCTTAAAAAAAATAAATAAAAAAAAGAAAAAAAAAAAACGGCAAAAACGCATCAAAAACGCACCAAAAGCGCTGCAAAAACGGTGCACTTGCGTTTTTGATGCTTGTCCATTGAATTCTATTACATGCAAAACGCTGCATTTTGCATGAAAAAAAGTCCCTGACCCTTTCCAAAAATGCAGAGAAACAAAAAGGCATTAATGTGAACATGTTCCATAGGAACCCAAAATGCAAAATGCATCAAAAAACGCGCTAGTGTGAATGGAGCCTTATAGAATTCAATGGACAAGCATCAAAAATGCAAGTGCACCGTTTTTGATGCGTTTTTGCCTTTTTTTTTTTAGACTGTAAAAAAAACTGTAAAAAAAAACCGCTGTAAAAACGCTACAAAAACGATGGTCAAAAATGTGGCAAGCATGACAAAAGAAACTCCAAAAACGCTCAAAAGCAACATGCATAGGTGTAAATTGAGCCAAAGAGAGGGGGAGATTTATTCAGAACGCTTTGCAGACACCAAGTGTTCTGGATATTCTCCTTACACACTAGGATTCCATTGGGGTTAAACTTTGAGTGGGACGTGTCCCATTATTATGATTAACCCCTTACATTTCTTCACCATCATGTCCAGACTCTTTTTGTAGCTTCTCTTTGACTACCGGTATATGTTTCACCCATATGTGAAAAAGGCCGGTTTACAGTTTGGTAATGTTATTATTCACATACATCCTTATCTATGATCGCTGACTTTGTGACATACACACATATCTTTACCTATGGGTCTTTACTCCATAATGCACGCGCATACGTATATAATTGTATAATGTGGGTATTTACAGATATGTGAATATACGGTTTGCTACATATATAGTCTACAGCAGTGTTTCTCAACTCCAATCCTCAAGGCGCACCAACAGGTCATGTTTTCAGGATTTCCACTATTTTGCACAGGTGATTTGATCAGTTTCACTGCTTTAGTAATTACTAAAGCCGTTTAATTCGAGGGAAATCCTGAAAACATGACCTGTTGGTGCGCCTTGAGGACTGGAGTTGAGAAACACTGGTCTACAGTTCTCAAGTTTCTGTCCAACTTTTATCTATCTTAGATCATACATACATATATATATACACACCTGGTCTTTAGATGAGATTTTCCATTGTCATTCTATGCAGTGAGGGTTCTGTTTTCTAATCCAACATGTTCATCTCTATTCCCTATTTATTCCCTTGTCTATTCTCCGTTCTCTTTGACATATATAAGATTTACCTATACACTTTCATTGTCCATATTTTTTGGATTGGGATATGGGGAATATACATGCACATGAGTGCATTTTGAAATTTTGTTGCTCTTTTAAAATTATTTCATAGAGTTGTTCAGGTTGAATACATTTAACTAGACATGTTATCATAAATAACATACTTTCACACACTTTTGGGATACTGATACTAGCTAATGATACAGGATAACCTTTGGCCATTTATGTTTCAGTCAGATTCTAGTAAGATCAGTTTTTACCGTTCTACATAGCAGAGCTGGATGAAACTGGAGACAGCATGAACAGCTCCAATTACTTCATTATATGCTATTTTTGTTGTGTTGAATGCTTGATTTCTAGCCATTCAGCAACATTTGTTGTTTATACCGTCTTATATATAGCGGAGTTGGATGATATTGGACACAGCATGAACAATTTCAACTACATTTTTACATGCCATTCCTGTTGTGTTGAATGTCTTATTTCTAGCCATTGGTCATGCCCTTAACGTTATATATATCAGCTTACAATATGGGATAACCTTTGACTATTTATGTTTCAGTCAGATTTAATAACATTAGGTTTTACTGTCTTATATAGCGGAGTTGAATGTAACTGAAACAAAATACTTCAATAACTTCATTATATGCCAATTTTTGTTGTGTTGAATGCTTGATTTCTGGCCATTCAATCAGATACAACAATATTAGTTACAGCGGAGCTGGATGAAACTGGAGACAGCATGAACAATTCTAACTACTTCATTATATGTCATTTTTTGTACTAAATGCTTAATTTCTAGCCATTGTCCACGCCCTTATTGTAATATATTTTATATTATTAGCATTTTATCTGTATCTGTTTATGTTATTGTGTCTGTAGCATTGTATATGTGTTCACGAAGAAAAATGTTTTTATACATTTTTTATATATTTTTTTTATATTTTGGATCTAAGCACATGGAGAGATGATGTATTTTTACATTTATATACACCATTTACGTGCGTTTAGACTATTATCCAACATTTATTCTTTGTTTTACATATACACATACACGTTATTTGTACATCTTTTTTGTATATCCTCTTCTTTTTTTCTAACCTCTCCACTTTTTGGAGTTTGGTCAGTATGATATAATTATATTATGTTTGATATCTATTAAGGATATTTATTCATTTGGATATACACACACACACATTTTTGAGTTTCACTTTTTTTCTTTTTCCTGTTTTCATCACTCATTCTATGCATAATTTTTTGAGTCAATATTTTTCCACATCAAAGAATTTTTTACACTTCCTTTTTGCATTTTTTGCATCTTTTGCACATTTACTTTTTTATTCATTTTTTTTTTATTCACTTATATTATTCAAAGGAATTTCATAGGCATTACTTTTTTCACAGTTTTAGTTCCCACTTCCATTTCAGTCACAGCTTCTTTGAGTTTGTAGATTGATTACCACTAATCAACTTCCTGGACACATGTTCAATGAATATTGGTATATATAGGGGATTCATTCATGTGATATTTAGCTATGATTAAGCACTGACTACAATGTGAAACGCGTCAGTTTCCTGCTTTGTGATGCTGTGGCATGTATTTTTATGATCATATTTAACCACTTCAATACCGGGCACTTAGACACCTTCCCGCCCAGGACAATTTTCCGCTTTCAGCGCTGTCGCAACTTGAATGACAATTGCGCAGTCATACAACACTGTACCCAAACACATTTTTTATCATTTTGTTCCCACAAATAAAGCTTTCTTTTGGTGGTATTTGATCACCTCTGTGGTTTTAATTTTTTGCGCAACAAAAAAAAACCCTAAAATTTTGAAAAAAAACACGTTTTTCTTTGTTTCTGTTAAAATTTTTTGTAAATAAGTACGTTTTTCTTTTTCAATGACGGGCACTGATATGGCTGCACTGACGGGCACTGATACGGTGGCACTGATGGGCACCGATGAGGTGGCACCAATGAGGTGGCACTGATGAGGTGGCACTGACGGCACTGATGATGGGCACCGATGAGGTGGCACCAATGAGGTGGCACTGATGAGGTGGCACTGACGGCACTGATGATGGGCACTGATAGGTGGCACTGATAGGTGGCACTGATGGGCACTTATAGGTGGAACCGACGGGCACTCATAGGCAGCACTGATGGGCACTCATAGGTGGCATTGATTGGTACTTATGGGTGGCACTGATGGGTACTTATGGTGGCACTGATGGGCACTGGGCACTGACAGGTGGCACCGATGGGCACTGACAGGTGGCACTGATGACACTGATTGGTGGCACTGATATAACTGATTGGTGGCATTGCTGGGCAGAACTGAAACATAATGGTGCCAATCAGTGCCCATTTGGGCGCGCGGCGGCATGTTATCCTGCTGGACGTCAGTCAGGATAACTGAACCACCGCCCGGCCGTCAATCTACTATAGGCCGGGCGGGAAGTGGTTAAATAAAGATCGAAGATTATTTTTGAGTGCGGCTGTCCAGGATTTTTCGTTTACCTCTTAATCACCAGCATTGTCTGCACCTGTTACTTCCAGCATGGAAAATGTTTGTTCCTCACAGACCTCTCTCAGATCGGTGATATGTCTCTCTCTCTCAGCATGCAAGTGTAGGAAGGTCAGAGATAGCTGACATCCTTCTGTATATGGTGGGTTGTGAGGCATGGTGGGTGTAATGCAAGTTAGATTCATGGGCGCCAGATACTTCTTGAATGCAAAGAGATTTTATTTCTCTTAGGGCCCTTTCACACTGAAAGTGCCCAAGTGTCAGCGGTAAAGCGCCGCTAGCGACATTTTAGTGGCACTATTCGGCCACTAGTGGGTGGTTTTAACTCCCGCTAGTGGGCGAAAAAGGGTTAAAACCGCCCGCAAAATGCCTCTGCAGTAGCGCTTTGCTGGCGGTACTCCGGTGCTGCCCATTGATTTCAATGGGCAGGGGCGCTTTAGGAGCCATGTATTCACCGCTCCTACAGCTCTGCAAAGAAGCTGTTTGCAGGAATTTTGTAACGCCCTGCCAACGCAGCGCCCCAGTGTGAAAGCGCTCTGGCTTTCACACTGGGATTGCAGCTGAGGCTTTTTTCAGGCGCTTTACAGGCGCTATTTTTAGCGCTAAAGCGCTTGAAAAACGCCCCCTTGTAAAACAGGACTTTGGGAGAGAGGGTTAGGGCCAGGACACCTTTAGATAGTTGCAATGTTAATTGGCAGACTTCGAGACTTCTACAGGAGGACAGCCATACAGGGAAAGGCATCCAGCATGACGCCACATTTGCATGTGTAGGAATGCTGTCTCCCATAGCAACAGTCTTTAATAGTTTCTAACACAAAGTGTAATAGTTCCTTCACTTCCACTACAATCACTTCTTCAACCCACTAAGCTCTCACTAGACTAGAGGATTCACTGCCACCGAATCCCTTGAGCTCCTCCAATCTTCACGGTAGTATCTTCCTCAAGCATCACCCCCACTTCTCTGCTGGGTCCCTAGTTTGGCACTCCAGATACTTCTCCAGCTTCACCCCACTGGCCTGCTCAATCCCTGGCTTGGATACACAAAGCTGCTCTGCAAGCGTCACCTCTGCTGGCTGGGTCCCTGACTTCTTGATTGTTCACCGCCCCCGCTGGGTGAGAATACTGCTCCGGTACTTGCTTCAGCTACTCAGGGCAATCTTAACAGTAATATGGGCCCCTGGGCAAAGTGCTCTGGGGCCCCTACAAGCTGGTGTACTGTTATAAAACATATCAAATAAAATCAAATGTCTTCATAAAGTTAGGCCAAAATATATTCTGCTACATATCTTTGGTAAAAAAAAAAAAAATCCCAATAAGTGTATATTAATTGGTTTGTGTAAAAGTTATAGCGTCTACAAACTATGGAATGAATACTGAAATTTACACAGCTATGCTGGTGCTAACTTCATTGGCTGAAACCTGTCAATTAACTTGTGCTGTCTCCAATCACAGCGTGGGTTGGTGGGGGCATGCGTGTGTGCCCCAAAAACCAAGAAACAAGTAGCAACATACAGGTATGTTGTCGGGCATGCCTGTGTCGCCCAAGCTCAATAAAAATAGTGCGGGTGGGTGGCAAAAGGTAAATTCACATCAGAAAACCCTTAGCTAACAGGGCAGCAGCTGGGCTTGTGCCCGTGCTGCAGCCACAATGCTTTTCTTCATGACTGCAGCAAGAATTATATTGAGTTAAAGGGGTTATATGGGTTAGTTTTAAAAAAAAACAAAAACAAACATGTTATACTTACCTCCACTGTGCAGTTAGTTTTGCACAGAGTGGCCCCGATCCTCCTGTTCTGGGGTCCCTGAGCGGCTGTCTCTGCTCCTCCCCACAATAGCTAACCTCCCTCTGGGAAGCTCTATCCCAAGGGGGTTAGCTTGCGGGCGTGCTCCCTGTCATACACGCTGCGTCCATAGACACATTGTGTATGACTCGGTCCCGCCCCCCGGCGGGCCGCATCATTGGATGTGATTGACAGCAGCGCAAGCCAATGGCTGCGCTGCTATCAATCTCTCCTATCTATCCAGTCAACGGCCAGACTCTGTGGAGAAGAGGACGCCGGGGGACGCGCACAACAGGTGAACGGGCTCAGTTAAGTAAACGGGGGGGATGGGGGGCTGTCATTACCAGGTGTTTTTTCACCTTAATGCATAGGATGCATTAAGGTGAAAAAACATGAACCTTTACAACCCCTTTAAATAAGAATTGTATCATCAGTTGCATTTGGCGGGCACTACTGCTCACCAAATGCAACCCATTCAAATAAAAGGGCCTGTGCTGCATCCTCCCCAAAACTGTGTGCAGTGCACGTGGTTGTGGTGGGGGTGATGCAGCATTTAGGGGGGTAAAACAGGTGGTGAGGAGGCCTCCTCACTGCCTGTCAAATACCTCTGAAAAACAATCCGTGCGTGGATTGCATTTCAGAGAAGTGGTGGTCTTTTGCAATCAGAGACTCATAGCAGAGATGAGGGAGGGACATATACAATTGTAAAGGTGGTGGGTGAGGGGTGTTTGGATAGTGGAGTCACTCTCCAATTTTGTAGGCTCTAGTGCAGGGGTCCTCAAACTACGGCCCGCGGGCCACATGCGGCCCGCCGAGGACATTTATCTGGCCCACCCCACCCAGGGCCGGATTCCCGACAGGCCAGGCTCGGGCCAGGTCAGCTCTGCTTGGGCAGGTCCACTCTGCTTCGGCAGGGAGCATATCCGCTTCGCTCAAGCCGCCTCCCCCACCCCAGTAATGGAGGGCTCCATGTGCCGCTCTGCATGCTGGGAAGTGTAGTTTCCAGCACAGTCCCGCGCGGATTCACGTCTTCCTCACGCAGACAGGAGGCGCGGAGGGTGACAGCGAGAGCGGAGGCTTCAGGCAACAGCCTACTAACAAGTGAGGACCCCTGTCCACCCCTCTGTCCCCCTGTCCACCCCACTGTCCCCCCCTCTGCCCCCCCCTCTGTCCCCCCCTCTGTCCCCCTGTCCCCCCCACTGTCCCCCTGTCCACCCCGCTGTCCACTCCTCTGTCCCCCTGTCCACCCCACTGTCCCCCTGTCCACCCCTCTGTCCACCCCACTGTCCCCCTGTCCACCCCACTGTCCCCCTGTCCATCCCCTCTGTCCCCCTGTCCACCCCTCTGTCCCCCTGTCCCCCCCTCTGTCCCCCCCTCTGTCCCCCCTCTGTCCCTCTGTCCCCCTGTCCCCCCCTCTGTCCCCCTGTCCACCCCACTGTCCCCCTGTCCCTGCCCATCCCCTCTGTCCCCCTGTCCATCCCCTCTGTCCCCCCCTCTGTCCCCCTGTCCACCCCTCTGTCCCCCTGTCCACCCCTCTGTCCCCCCCTCTGTCCCCCTGTCCACCCCGCTGTCCCCCCCTCTGTCCACCCCACTGTCCACCCCTCTGTCCACCCCACTGTCCCCCTGTCCACCCCACTGTCCCCCTGTCCACCCCTCTGTCCATCCCTCTGTCCCCCTGTCCATCCCTCTGTCCCCCTGTCCATCCCTCTGTCCCCCTGTCCACCCCTCTGTCCCCCTGTCCATCCCCTCTGTCCCCCTGTCCACCCCACTGTCCACCCCTCTGTCCATCCCACTGTCCACCCCACCCCACTGTCCCCCTGTCCACCCCACTGTCCACCCCCTCTGTCCCCCTGTCCACCCCCTCTGTCCCCCTGTCCATCCCCTCTGTCCCCCTGTGCACCCCCCTGTCCATCCCTCTGTCCCCCTGTCCACCTCTCTGTCCCCCTGTCCATCCCACTGTCCCCCTGTCCACCCCACTGTCCCCCTGTCCACCCCACTGCCGTCTCCCTGTCCACCCCTCTGTCCCTCTGTCCATCCCTCTGTCCCTCTGTCCCCCTGTCCACCCCTCTGTCCCCCTGTGCGTCCCCCTGTCCACCCCTCTGCCCCCCCTCTGTCCCCGTCCCCCCCACTGTCCCCCTGTCCACCCCACTGTCCCCCTGTCCACCCCGCTGTCCCCCCTCTGTCCCCCTGTCCACCCCTCTGTCCCCCTGTCCACCCCTCTGTCCACCCCACTGTCCCCCTGTCCACCCCACTGTCCCCCTGTCCACCCCGCTGTCCCCCCTCTGTCCCCCTGTCCACCCCTCTGTCCACCCCACTGTCCCCCTGTCCACCCCTCTGTCCACCCTTCTGTCACCAGATCCAAAATCCCTCCTTCACTTCTTGGCATTTGGGCTGCTATGGGTAATTGCCCAGACCAGCTAAGTAAAAACCTGTTTATTTAAACAAGGCAATCCACACTGGGGACTTTTACATAGCAATTTCAGTACTTTTATTATATCAATAAAAGTGCAACACTAACAAATATACTATACAAAGTACGGTGACATTTCACACATTTGTTTCTCAAACTTAGCCATATGGAGCAACTTGAATTGTGTACTGCACTTTCAAGGCTATCATAAGAGGTTTTTTTTTTTTTTTTTTTTCCATGTGGAAGAAGTGGAATAAAGAAACTATCTCAAGCTTATTTGATACTCATCTCTAGCTTACTGCTGACTGTGTGTCCCCCGTTTGTTGAGGCCTCGGGTTCCCCATCCTTAGAGAAAAGGGAACAGCTCCCTTTCTCAAATCTCCTGCCTCCCCACTTGAACCGGTGTGGGCGGTGCCTGATCTCCAGGATGACGTGCAACATCAGGATCCGCCCACCTTCACCTCTTGTATCCCAGACGGGCATAAAACACTGATGTTTTTACAGCGAATGAGCGTCCCGCTTATTTCCGCTTTGTCTGGATGCTGTTTGAGGGAGAAGAGAATAAAAAAACTCCCTCCAGCAGTCCTCCTCCGCTTTGAATGGTGTGCAGGAGTCCCGGCCGTGATGTCACTGGTTGCTAGGCAGCTCTAGCAACCAGTGGCCAGTAAGGCTCAGGTGGAGGTGGACGAAAAGCCAGTGCTTTGCCGGGGTTTGCTGACTCTGTCAGTTTCATTTTGGGACAATGTATTGTCCTGGAATGAAAGTGCCCGGGATAATCCTAGATCATTGGAGCGATAGACCTGGCAATGATGGGGCCCCATTTGCGGCTGGGGCCCCTGGTCAGTGCGCAGGGGTGCCCGCTTGATAAGCGGCCCTGCAGCTACTCACTGTGGTCCCTGGTAATAAGGTGGATAGTCCCTTAGTGACGACAGCTTCCCCTCTACCTCCGACCACGACAGGTTCTCCGTCCGGCAGAACCGTCACTTCTGGTTGGACTGCAAGCCACAATCCCAACCCTGCGCTGCTGTCTTGCTTCTGGATAGACCCTCAGACAGCCTAGCAGCCAGATGTGCCCAGAATAGGCCCAATCTCCGGCGTAGCAGCCCGGGCAGTACAACACACGTCCACCCAGACAGCCGTACAGGTGGCACAGAACCCCGATCACCTGGCTCCACCCAAAAATATAGGCTTTCCCAGCAGGCCAAGGAATTTAAGAAAATCCCTGCCCATTGGCTGAGATACCCCATATACCCATAATCTGACCTTACAGTGCCCATGTCTTATCCAATGCCACCAAGTACCCGGCCACCTAGTGACAAAAGAGAAAAGTGCAGCAATCACATACTTATGCCCCGTACACACGGTCGGATTTTCCGATGGAAAATGTCCGATCGGAGCGTGTTGTCGGAAATTCCGACCGTGTGTGGGCTCCATCGGACATTTTCCATCGGATTTTCCGACACACAAAGTTTGAGAGCAGGCTATAAAATTTTCTGACAACAAAATCCGATCGCGTCAATTCCGAACGTGTGTGGCCTGTTCCGACGCAAAAAGTGCCACGCATGCTCAGAAGAAATTCTGAGACGGAACAGCTCGGTCTGGTAAACTTAGCATTCGCAATGGATACAGCACTTTCGTCACGGTGCAATGTTAAAAATGGTTTAATACAGCGCACTCTCTTCTTCTTTATAATGTGAGAAGAATGAAGTAGTTTTGCAGCTCATATTCACACACACTTCTGCCATCACGGGATATCAATGGACGTGTTTTGGGGGTGCAACCCCTTCCTCAATAATAAAGTAGATGAGAGGAAGGGGTTTCTCCCCCAAAACACGTCCCTTGATCCCCCATGATGGCAGCTAGCACATGTTGACATTCGGAAATTTGTGTGCATCTTCCAAATTTGGCTTTTGCTGGGGTGACTTCACCCCATCTGAATGCAATATCAAACACAGTTCCTAAATAATCACGTCTGATATTGCCTTCAAGTTCTACCAAATGTGAACTTTGTAAGTTCAAGATTTGTATCTTTCTTGTTGGTTTTACACATGCCTGTTTTATCTTAAATGGACATTTATCTTTTTTATAATGCCCCCCCAAAAATTGTTATACAACAAACATGTTGGTTTGTTTTAAAAAACCTTTTCTAAATGCACATGTGATTGTGCAGGTATTAAAAAGATTGTTAATCAAGAATGTGTGGATCATTGTCAACGCTACAACACTTTTGTGGTGATGTAATTGCTTTTTTCTGTGACAATGGGGGTTATTTCCTAAGGGCAAATCCTCTTTGCACTACAAGTGCAGTTTCAGTGCAGTTTCAAGTGCACTTGTAGTGCAAAGTGTCTTTGCCTTTAGTAAATAACACCCAACAGTGCTTTGTATAAGGTTACACAATCACGCCATTTTCAGGACTCCCCACATTTCTGTCAGAGTCAGCTAAAACAAACACAAGCAGTAAATGTCAACAAAGATTTGCTTTTTTTTATTTTTATTTGATAAAGGCTTCACAAATTTGCTGGCATATTGATGGGCCCCCCTACCTGCAAAGAACTCAAGGTATCTTAACCAGACATCACGGGCACTCAGGGAGGGCAAGCCAGGACGGCCACTTTCAAGTGCCGTCAGGGTTGTTTCATTTAGAATTCCGGCCTCAGGCCCAACTGAGCCAGCATAGTTGGCAGAATGTTGGCGTAAAAAGTTATGTAGAACACAGCACGCCAGGATTATATGATATGGATGGGTGTCAGAAATAGGTGGAACTGGCTGGCCAGGATTCCAAATGTGTTCTCCACCACTCTTCTGGCTCTGGCCAGCTGGTAATTAAATACCCTCTGTTCCGGGGTGAGGGTCCTCATCGGAAATGGCCGCATAAGATGGTCCCCCAGCGCAAATGCTTCATCCGCAACGAAGACGAATCGGAGTCCTTCCACATTCTCTTCTGGAGGTGGCAAGTCCAAGCTGCCATTCTGGAGACGCCTGTAAAACTCCGTCTGGGCGATGACTCCACCATCGGATATCCGGCCATTCTTCCCCACGTTCACATACAGGAAGTCGTAATTAGCCGACACCACCGCCAACATCACAATACTATTGAACCTCTTGTAATTATAATAGTACGACTCCGAGTTGGGTGGTGGGACGATGTGGACGTGTTTCCCATCAATTGCCCCTCCGCAGTTAGGAAATTCCCACTGCTGGGCAAAGTGGGAGGCCACAGTCTGCCATTCCTGTGGCGTGGAAGGAAACTGTTGAGGAAAACAAAAAAAAAAGTATTTTTGCACATAAACATGGAAAGCAGATTAGACACAAACATTCTTGGCCAACATCCAGATAACATTTCTTAAGGGGAATTTTACAACACCAAAGTATAAGGTACACCTATCATATTCCCCCTCCCCCCTCTCATGGGCCATTTCTAACATTATAGGGGGGGGGGAAATCTTGGACAGGTAACCCTCTTCACTTCATTGAGAGATGAATGCCTAAATGCAGGGTATTACTTGGAACAGCCCCTCCTTAGTTACACTATTGGCAGCCCACTGGACAGGTAAGAAGTGTCAGAATACAAAGATATAAATACACACTGTACACATTTGAGCACATTTGGAAATTCTGCTATTACCTATCAAGATAATAATATAATACAAAAACTTTAAACAGTACCATTTGAAAGTATACAGGCAGGCCCTTGCACTACATGCTTTGGGTAATTCATCCATAAATCTGACCACAAAAGAGGTGGGTATAGTGTGTATGGCTTTGGCAAAGTCAGCAGATAGATGATTGAGGATAGATAGAGAATTGGGATCAGCTGACTTAGCAGTTGGGGGGAGGGAGGGTTAATAAAAATGATTTGGGGACACTACAAAAAAAAAGGCTCTGGCACTCTGCCTGAATTTAATCACATTTCTAAACATTTTAGGGGGTGTTTGGGGTAAAGCACTACTATGGAGCTGATAAAATACATTGTTAAGTGACTACATGAGGTGAATATAGGGCCAGGAGAGCATTCTGGGGAGGTTAGTGAAGGCAAATATGTATGAAGGACTAAAAACATAATTACATAAAAATCCAGCATGCATGAGAACAAAGGGGACATTCACAGCATATTACAATCATGGTAATTAGGGAATGAGGAAAGAAATACAATACATTAGCAAACATTAAATACAATAAAATGTGAGGTTAAAGGATAAAAATCTTACCTTCATATACTCCTTCTGCAGGACCTGGATGATTGCAGAACAGGTCTCTGGGATAATGATCCCCAGAGCCTGGGGGGAGATGCCTGTCGAGAACTTCAAGTCCTGCAGGCTTCTCCCTGTCACCAAGTACCGCAGGGTAGCAATCAACCTCTGCTCCGGAGTGATGGCTTGCCTCATGCAGGTATCCTGCCTGCTGATATAGGGAGTCAGCGAAGCCAACAAACGGTGAAATACAGGGTCCGTCATCCGGAGAAAGTTCCTGAAATCATCAGGATTATTCTCACGGATCTCACAGAGCAAAGGCATATGAGAGAACTGGTCACGCTGAAGCAACCAATTCTTGGTCCATGAACTCCTCCCCACCCTGTTCATGGACTGGACTTGTGTCAAGGTCAGGACCTCAACACCAAGCCCCCGCACAGCACGAACTCTACGAGGAGTACGTATACGCAACATGGCTAGAAAACGGTCGGCTGCTCAGAACGAAGTAACAGAACGCACTGAAGAACAGCAAGGCCTGTAAAGAGCGACCTGAAAAACAGTAACGAATGAACAAGAACACAATGACAAGTCAAGGGTACTCGCTGCACGCACTAAAGAGCAGATACAAACCCACAAGCACAAACTGAACCGCAGAAAACGATCTGAAAGCCACGAGTCTGAAAAAGTGGGAATCGTCTGTCACCAAACTTTTGCTAACACGAGATTAGCAAAAGGAGCCCAAAGGGTGCCGCGCTTGGTTCTGAACTGGCCTTTTCTAGTCTCATCGTACGTGGTGTACGTGACCGCGTGGTTGGCGATCGGAAATTCCGACAACTTTGTGCGACCGTGTGTACGCAAAACAAGTTTGAGCCAATATCTGTCTGAAAAAATCCTAGGATTTTGTTGTCGGAATGTCTGATCAAAGTCCGACCGTGTGTACGGTGCATTAGGGTGAAATCAATTGATCCTCAACAATTGCCCAAGGTAGCTATACCTGGCAGGTAAATTTAGGAGCAACCCTGCCTAAACACCAGGGTTTCCCCACAAGACTTTTCCAAATGTACCGCACCTGCAGTGAACTAGTGTGAAGTGACCCATAGGATTTAAAGGGAAACATTTTCTTGCATTTTTCTTGCAAAGTTAAAACGCAGGAAGAACACATCAGTGTGAAAGGGCCCTTAGACATTGCCAAATCGATCATTTATATAATTTGTCACAATCACTTCTAATCAGACTAATATCTGCAGGTGTGTCAGAGAAACAGTACTAATACAGATAGACTAAATTACCATTCTAGACTCACTTTGTCGATTGTGTTGTAGTCTCAGGCCCTGTTCACACCTAGCGATTCCAAATTACGCTGAAATTGTGGCAAAACTAGCAATGCATGTTTGGGTGCTCTTCATTCTTAATGGCAACCCAAATGCAGTGCGATTTTGCCCTGAATGTCATGCATAAAAAAAAAAGCACGACAAAACATGTGTGACAAAATCGAGCAAAGTTGTCACCCAAAAAAGTTCATTAGCATCTTTTGCGTGACAAACGCGCATTGGGCAGCCCATTTAAGTGAATGTGAGACCCCATGGGCGACACGCAGAAGTGCATGTAAATCACGCTAAAAAAATGAGTAAATGGGAATGTGCATTCATGCTATGCAAGGTCAGAACAGGGCCACATTGTTGGACAAGAATCAGGCAGTACATGACTTCTCTTCTCTCGCTTCAAAGTTTCTTTTGTTGCTGCTAAGGAAACACAGACTGACTGTTACTTATCATACATGAGATTGCGATGATAGGTTTGTAGGTGTGGTACAGCCTGGTCTGGTGACAATAATTCACACAGTCAGGTGCAATTTAAAAAATAAAATTTTAGACCTATGGCAGGTCTAACATTGCCTTCCCCAGCTAAGTACTCCGGGGTTAAACAGCTGATTAGTTTCTTCTCCTCCTCTCTCCTTTCCAAGGTGTTTCACTATTCCTGATAGATTTGGTGTGGACTGTATGACAAATACTCCTCTCCTTTGCCGCTCCTCTGTTTAAAATAAACATGCTTCCATGGTGTAGTACTTAAAACTCCTTACATTTATTGAAAGCATCCACTTACATTTAAAACAGAGACAATGCGTTTGTTCCTACATCCAGCAGGGCTGCAGCTCCCGTGTAATCTCGATCCACTACATCACATGACTCCGACCAACGCGTATAGTCACAGCCACGTGTCCTTCCTGAGTAACGAGTTTTAAGTACTACACCATGGAGGCATGTTTATTTTAAACCGAGGGGTGGTGGAGGAGAAGAGTATTTGTCATACAGTCCACACAAAATCAGAAATAGTGAAACTGGGAGAGGAGAGGAGAGAGGAGGAGAGGAAACTAATCAGCTGTTTAACCCAGGTTACACCCCAGCTGTGGAAGGCAATGTTAGACTAGACATGTGCGTTTTTTTTTTTTCCGAATATTTGGACACATTTTTCATCACTCGGAGATTCGGATATATATCCGAATACCCGAATTACAGTATAAACAAAGTTTACCGAATGCTCCGAATAATGAAACAAAATTTGTCCGAATTTCCAAAAATTCGAATGAAGATTCCAAACTAATTTTACATCGAGTTCCATTCGAATTCGAGCTATATCGAGCAATAATGACCAACTGAGAAATGCATCCCAGCTTAGGCTGTCTATAAATTTATGGCAGCTTATGGGGTGGCGCAGACAGGGGCATGGCGCAGACATCATGGCTCTTTCCTGAGTGGCTCTGTCACGAGTGATGCGCAGTTTCATCGACGCAGTTATCAATTCTGATCATGTCTTCTCTGCTCTTTTACAGGTAATTGTCTCCTATCTCCTATCCAACTGTACATCCCCACTGAACTGGCTTTGCTGAGTCTGCTATTAATATTTTTGGTAATTGTCTCCTATCTCCTATCCAACTGTACATCCCCACTGAACTGGCTTTGCTGAGTCTGCTATTAATATTTTTGGTAATTGTCTCCTATCTCCTATCCAACTGTACATCCCCACTGAACTGGCTTTGCTGAGTCTGCTATTAATATTTTTGGTAATTGTCTCCTATCTCCTATCCAACTGTACATCCCCACTGAACTGGCTTTGCTGAGTCTGCTATTAATATTTTTGGTAATTGTCTCCTATCTCCTATCCAACTGTACATCCCCACTGAACTGGCTTTGCTGAGTCTGCTATTAATATTTTTGGTAATTGTCTCCTATCTCCTATCCAACTGTACATCCCCACTGAACTGGCTTTGCTGAGTCTGCTATTAATATTTTTGGTAATTGTCTCCTATCTCCTATCCAACTGTACATCCCCACTGAACTGGCTTTGCTGAGTCTGCTATTAATATTTTTGGTAATTGTCTCCTGCTGCCATATCTTTAAACTTCCATATTTACTGCTAGCTCTTTAACAAACACACTGCAATAGCAATATTACTGGTGATTGATTCTCAACTCCATGTGGCTTGAGTGATCAAGAGAGGTAATTAGCTTTACGACCCTAGCCTGTGTCTGGCCTGGCCCTGGCCATCTCCTCCCCATATTCAGGTGTCTCACATCAGACCCAATAATGACCAACTGAGAAATGCATCCCAGCTTAGGCTGTCTATAAATTTATGGCAGCTTATGGGGTGGCGCAGACAAGGGCATGGCGCAGACATCATGGCTCTTTCCTGAGTGGCTCTGTCACGAGTGATGCGCAGTTTCATCGACGCAGTTTAACGAAAGCAGGATAACTAAAGCTGCATGAACAACCGGAACTCTGCTCCACTCTGCAAGACGACAAGCAAACCAACTTTGACATTTTATTTTATATTAGGTTAGTTTCCCACTCTCTAGCCACTAACATGCTCCTTATTCTCTTCCTTCTCACATTGGTGTCTTCTATCCTCAAATTATCTTTACTCTACCCCTCCTCTCTTCCCTGCAGCATGCACATATCACCCTCACTCCTACCCTCTCCCTACTATGGCACCCATCATCTCCTGCATTTGCTGCACCCACATGCTGACATAAACTCCAGGGCCACTAGACACGTGCGCTCATGCACATCCCACTCCCACCTTGCCTTCCTCACCCTCCTCCTTCTCCTAGTCTCAGGTGATATTTCTCCTAATCCTGGTCCGCCATTTTCCAAATGCAAGCCACATATCCAATACCCCTCCCCCTCTGGCAACCACCGCAATCCACTCAGTTTAATTTCTATCCCCCTACTTCCTCAAAGCACCCCACCAATCTCATGTGCCCTGTGGAACGCCCGCTCCATCTGTAACAAGCTAACATCTGTACATGACCTCTTCATCTCTTATGGCTTGAACATACTGGCCATAACAGAAACCTGGCTGCAAAATTTTGACTCAGCTTCTCCTGCTGCCCTCTCCCATGGTGGTCTCCATTGGACTCACTCCTCCAGACCCAACAGACAGAAAGGAGGTGGAGTTGGCTTCCTTCTGTCCCCACAAAGCACCTTCCAAGTCCTTACTGTCCCTCCCTCTCTATCCCTCTCTTCTTTCGAGATGCACTGTATTCGTCTGTTTTCTCCCATTTCTCTGAGGATTGCAGCAATTTATAGGCCTCCAGGACCGGTATCGCGCTTCATTGATGACTTTGCTGCCTGGCTACCCTACTTTCTCTCCTCTGAAATACCCACCATTATTCTTGGTGACTTTAACATTCCTGTCAATGTCAACAGCCCAACTACAGCTAAACTTCTCAACTTAACCTCATCTTTTGACCTAACCCAATGGACACATACTTCCACTCACTCCAATGGTAATACCCTTGACCTTGTATTCTCCCATCTCTGCAACCCTGGCAACCTCACCAACACCCCCTTTCCTCTATCTGATCACAACCTCATTACTTTCACTGTATCCTTGCCTCCAACCACCCATCCCTCCAAGCAGCAAACAATTACTTGTAGAAACCTTCGCCACTTTAACCCTTCTCTTCTCTATTCTGCTACTGACAACCTATATGACATAATCTCTCCCCTGTCCTGTCCTGACCTGGCCACTTCTGTCTACAACAGTTCACTCTCATCATCACTAGATGCACTTGCTCCCCTAACCACACGCAGAATTAGGCCCCGACCGTTACAACCCTGGCAAACTGATAACACTAGAAATCTCAAGAGACATTGCCGTGCTCTTGAACGACTGTGGCGTAAAACCAAATGCCTGCAAGATTTCACCCTATATAAATCTGCCCTTCTAAAATACAATTCATGCCTCCATGCTGCCAAACAAGCCTACTTTGTCTCTCTTATTAATTCCTTGTCATCCAGTCCCCGTCGGCTCTTCTCAACCTTTAACTCTCTGCTTCGTCCACCACCCCCTCTACCCACTAACTCACTCACTGCCCAAGAGATTGCCAATCACTTCAAAGACAAGATCAATGCAATTCGTGAGGACATCTCCACTGTGCGTACATCTTCCCCACCCATCATACCTTGCCCAGCAGCACATTCAACCCTCTCCTCTTTTGAATTGGCTACTACGGAAGAGGTTACAAAAATTTTCTCGAATGCCCACCTAACCAATTGTCCCTTGGATCCTGTTCCCTCACAACTACTACGGTCACCCTCTTCTTCCATCCTATGCTCCCTCACCCACATCTTCAATCTCTCCCTTTCTAGTGGCATTTTCCCCTCCCCTCTAAAACATGCACAGATCACTCCCATTCTTAAAAAGCCCTCACTGGACCCTACCGACCTGAACAACTTAAGACCCATCTCATTACTCCCATTCACCTCTAAACTTCTAGAACGCTTAGTCTACAACCGTCTTAGCTCCTACCTCAATGAAAATAACCTTCTTGACCCCTTACAGTCTGGCTTTCGCTCGCAGCACTCCACGGAAACTACCTTACTAAAACTCACTAACGATTTACTAACTGCTAAAACCAACAGCCAGTACTCCATACTCCTACTACTTGACCTCTCTGCGGCCTTTGATACTGTTGACCACCCGCTCCTTCTCAATAAACTACATTCCCTTGGCCTCCGAGATTCTGCTCTATCCTGGTTCTCTGGCTATTCATCACAGCGCTCCTTCAGTGTCACCTACAACTCTGTCTCCTCCTCTCCATTGCCCCTTTCTGTGGGGGTCCCCCAAGGCTCGGTTCTTGGACCCCTTCTCTTCTCTATCTACACCACCTCCCTTGGTCACCTAATAACTGCCCACGGCTTCCAATACCACTTATACGCTGATGACACCCAAATCTATCTGTCTACTCCTCACCTCACTCCTTCAGTCTCCTCTCGCATTACTAACTTACTAACTGACATATCAGCATGGATGTCGCACCACTTCCTTAAACTAAATCTCTCTAAAACTGAGCTATTAATATTCCCCCCCGCCCGTGCCCCCCTCCATGACTTTTCCATCAAAATCAACAATGCAACCATCAGTCCCTCCCCTCACGCCAGGGTACTAGGTGTAATCCTAGACTCCGACTTGTCATTTCAGCCTCAAATCCAATCATTGTCAAAAGTTTGTAGAATTCACCTCCGTAACATCTCTAAAATTCGCCCTTTTTTAACAAATGAAACCACCAAGCTCCTCATTCACTCCCTTGTTATCTCTCGCCTTGACTATTGCAACTCCCTTCTCATTGGCCTACCGCTCCATAGGCTATCCCCTCTTCAGTCTATCATGAATGCTGCTGCCAGACTTATCCACCTTACCAACCGCTCAGTGTCTGCCAACCCTCTACTTCAATCCCTACACTGGCTCCCAATCACCCAGCGAATTAAATTCAAAATTCTAACCACAACATACAAAGCCATTCACAACTCTGCCCCAAGCTACATCACTAATCTTGTCTCCAAATATCACCCAAATCGTCCTCTCCGCTCTTCTCAAGACCTCCTGCTTTCAAGCTCTCTCATCTCCTCCTCCCATGCTCGTCTCCAGGATTTCTCCAGAGCCTCTCCCATCCTCTGGAACTCGCTACCTCCATCTATCCGGCTAGCCCCTACTCTTGCTACCTTCAGGCAATCCCTGAAAACTCATCTCTTCAGGAAAGCCTATCACGTCTCCAACTAATCTCCTACCACTTCCACCAGCTCATTCCCCACAGTTACAACCTTTTGTACCACCTGCCCCACCCTATTAGATTGTAAGCTCTTCTGAGCAGGGCCCTCTTAATCCTATTGTATTGTATTGTATTATATTATAACTGTATTGTCTCCCTTTTATATTGTAAAGCGCTGCGTAAACTGTTGGCGCTATATAAATCCTGAATAATAATAATAATAATAATAATATTAGAGTACCATTTCAAAATGATGCTGTTTTAGTTAAGCCAAAGGTGATTTAAAGAGTCATTGTAATCAACTGATAAAGATTTTTCTTTTGTTTGTTCACTATAACACATTTGAATTGAAAAAAGAAAAAAATCTCACGTTTTCGATTTGGCCGATTCAAAATTTATCGAATCAAACGTTTCGAATAAAGAAAAAGAACGGTAACTTTTAAGAACATTTAGTAAAAGACATAAAACAAATTGAACAAATTATTATTATTATTATTATACAGGATTTATATAGCGCCAACAGTTTGTGCATCGCTTTACAACATGAGGGCAGACATTACACTTACAATACAAATCAATACAGGAGGGATCAACCCAATTTAACGTAACTAAATAACTAGATTATCGAATCTAAACAAAAGAAATTTTTTTGTCATGCACATATCTATGTTAGACCTACTATAGGTCTAAAATTGAGGTGAGCGCAGTGGTGAATAGGTGATGGGCACTGTTGCACATTAATGCATGTTAGACCCACAAGGGTGAAGTTTTTAAAATAGTTTACAAAAAGGAGCACATTTTGAAGATAGAAGAATTTATTATATATGACATTTTTTTATGGATGATTATTGTATGCTGTAAGTTAACCCTTATGCCCTGTAAACATGATAGGATTTTCCGACAACAAATGTCGGATGTGAGCTTGTTGTCGGAAAGTCCGACCATGTGTATGCTCTTAGAACATTTGTTGTCGCAATTTCCGCCAACAAATGTTTGAGAGCAGGTTCTCAAATTTTCCGACAACAAAACTTGTTGTCGGAAATTCTGAGTGTGTGTACACAATTCCGACGCACAAAAGTCCACGCATGCTCGGAATCAATCAGAAGAGCCGCACTGGCTATTGAACTTCATTTTTCTCGGCTCGTCGTACGTGTTGTATGTCACTGCGTTTTTGATGTTCAGAATTTCCGACAACATTTGTGTGACCGTGTGTATGCAAGACAAGTTTCAGCCAACATCCGTCGGAAAAAAATCCACGTTTTTGTTGTCGGAAAATCCTATCGTGTATACATAGCCTTACAGGCTTATGACACATTATTGTGAGTCACACATGGTGAGGATTTGTTTATTTGGATAGGCGCAACCAACATATTCAACTGATAATACACTTTTTTGAGTTGTGGGGACACAATTAATTTTATATAATGCTACAATAAGCAGGGCAATAACTTCACATCAGGATATAGAAATTTTACAGAAAGACTTGAACAAAATAATGGAGTGGGCCAATGCATGGCAAATGAGGTTTAATGTGGAGAAATGTAAAGTAATGCACTTGGGGGCAAAAAACATAAATGCAAACTACTCACTAGGGGGAGAACCGATGGCGGTATCAAGGATGGAGAAAGATCTGGGCGTCCTAGTAGATGACAGATTGAGCAATAGCATGCAATGTCAAGCTACCAAAGCCGGCATAATATTAGCATGCATAAGAAAGTGATATACTCCAGAGATAAATCTATAATCCTGCCACTTTATAAAACTCTGGTTAGCCCACATCTAGAGTATTCTGTCCACTTCTGGTCACCAATCCTCAGAAGGGATGTGCTGGAACTAGAGAGAGTCCAAAGAAGGGCACTGGAGGACCTTGATTACGAGGAATGATAGAGATTTACAAATACCTCAATAGCAATCCCAGCATAGGAAAAAAATGATTCAGTCTCAAGGAGTGCAAGAGGACACGGGGTCACACATTGGGTTGGAGGAGAAGCGTTTTAACCTTAAACTGCGCAGAGGTTTTTTTACTGTCAGGGCAATAAGGAAGTGGAACTCTCTTCCACAATTGGTGGTGGCTGTGGATAGTGTGGATATTTTTAAGAGACTCTTGGATGTGCATCTTAACCACTTCAGTCCCAGAGGCACTGCGCTGCTTTAACTGGAAATTGTGCGGTCATGCAATGTTGTACCCAAACAAAATTTGCATCCTTTTTTTCCCACAAATAGAGATTTCTTTTGATGGTATTTGATTGATTGCCTCTGCAATTTTTATTTTTTGCGATATACATGGAAAAAGACCTAAAAATGTAAAAAAAAAAAATTATATTTTCTACTTTTTGTTATAAAAAAAAATGTAATAAACCCAATTTTAGTCATACATTTAGGCCCAAAATGTATTCAGCCACATGTCTTTGGTAAAAAAATGTCAATAAGCGTATATTTAATGGTTTGCGCAAAAGTTATAGTGTCTACAAACTAGGGTACATTTTCTGGAATTTACGCAGCTTTTAATGACTACCTATCTCATTTTTTGAGGTGCTAAAATGGCAGGGCAGTACAACCCCCCCACCCCCCCCCCAAATGACCCCATTTTGGAAAGTAGACACCCTAAGGAAATTGCTGAGAGGCACGTTGAGCCCATTGAATATTTTATTTTTTTGTCACAAGTGATTGAAAAATGACAAAAAAACAAACTTACACAAAGTTGTCACTAAATGATATATTGCTCACACATGGCATGGTTATATGTGGAATTACTAGGGCTGCAACTAACGATTATTTTCATAATCGATTAGGTGGCCGATTATTGTTTCAATTAATTAGTTAATATGTAAAAATTTAAAAAAGGCAATTTATTCTTAAATATCTCTATGCAGTGGTAAATATAAATAACCAACTATATGGTTAGGGAGCAAAATATCTAATCCACTCTGAGAATAACAGACAGAAGAGATATACTGTATATAATATTAGAGGAGATATACTGTGTATATACAAGTAAAGGGTGAATCTGGTAAATATCATCAGACTCAGATCAAATTTTTTTTATTTAAAAAACAAACAATGTCTGCCTTCAAAAAAAAAAAAGTCATTTTAAGAACGTTCTTTTGATTTTCTAATCGTTAGTGGGGTCAAATCGACATTCATTTTCAACCACAGTGATGGGAAAATTTGGAAATAGAAAACTTCTTGGTGAAAGGAATTTTAAGACAGTGTATGTGGTTTTCGTTCCGAAACTACATTCATTTTAAAAACAGAATGTTAAAAACAAGTGAAATTTTCAAACAACATTCTTTCATTTGGGGAATGTACAAAAATTTTTCGTCTGAATCTCGTCTGAAAATTGATCCGTGTGGCCAGCATAAGGCTGGGAACACACCTATTCAGTTTGCTTTTGATCTGTTTCTGCAGTGCTTTTGGCTGTGCGTTTTGATTTTTGTGCATGTGATTTTGCTGCAATTTGCGTTTTTGCATATTTTTTTTGGCCAATTTGTTGTTGGGCAGATTAAAAAACACAAATTGCTGTAAAAACACATTACATGCTTTTCTGCAGCTTCTCAGTAGAAGTATATTGAACCAAAAAAGCACAGTTTTGGGTTAAAAAAAAGTCCCTGACCCTTTCCAAATATGCAGTGGCTGAAAAAAGCATAGATGTGTCCCATAGGAATCCATGTAAATGGACTGTAGTGCGTTTCTGCAAAAAGCACCAAAAAACACATAGATGTGAACCAGGTCTAAGACGTTTTGTAACATAATGGGGTTAAAAGAACTAAAATCAGCCCTTTATAGTACAAAAAAGCAGATAATCACTACTGTAAGGGGTTCATTTTTTTTTTTTACTGTAGAACTGTGAAAGTAATATTTACAGTAGCAATTCGCTCTTTTTGTACTATAAAGGGCTCATTGAATTTTTTTTTTAACTCCATTATATTACTGGCCGATTAATCGACTATGAAAATAGTAATCGATTAATTTTATAATCGATTAGTTGTCGATTAATCGATTAGTTGTTTCAGCCCTAGGAATTACACACCAAAATACATTCTGCTGCTTGGCCATAAAATGCCAAGATAGCACAACCCCCCCCCAAATGACCCCATTTTGGAAAGTAGACTCCCCAAGTTATTTGATGAGAGGCATGTTGAGTCCATGGAAAATTTAATATTTTGCCACAAGTTGCGGGAAAATGAATTTTTTTTTTGCACAAAGTTGTCACTAAATTATTATTATTATACACGATTTATATAGCGCCAACAGTTTACGCAGCGCTTTACAATGTATAGGGGAGACAACACAATTACAGTACAGTTCAATACAAAAGGTACAGGAGGGCCCTGCTCGTAGAGCTTACATTCTAAAGGAAGGGGGTGGTGGTACAAAAGGTAATAGCTGCAGAGAATGATTTGATGGGGGTGGCTCGGGGACAGTTATTATGTGTGTGTGGGATAGGCTTCTCTGAATAAATGAGTTTTCAGGGATCTCCTAAAGGTGGACAGGGTAGGGGCTGATCAGACATACTGGGGCAGGGAGTTCCAGGAGGAATGGAGAGGCTCTAGAGAAGTCTTGAAGGCGAGCATGGGAGGAGGTAACAAGGGAGAACTAAATGATCTATTGCTCAAACATGCCATGGGCATATGTGAAATTACACCCCAAAATACTTGCTTCTCCTGAGTACAGGGATACCACATGTGTGAGACTTTTTGGGAGTCTAGCCGTGTACAGGACCCCGAAAACCAATCACTGCCTTCAAGCTTTCTAAGGGCGTAAAATGGTGATTTCACTTCCTTACTACCTATCACAGTTTCGGAGGCCATGAAATGACAATATAGCATAAAACCCCCCAAATTACCCCATTTTGGAAAGAAGACACGTCAAGCTATTTTCTAAGAGGCACGTTGAGTCCATGGAATATTTTATATTTGGCACAAGTTTCGGGAAAATTATTATTATTTTTTTTTTTTTTTACACAACGTTGTCACTAAATGATATATTGTTCAAACATGGCATGGTTATATGTAGAATTACACCCCAAAATACATTCTGCTGCTTCTCCTGAGTACGCGGATACCTGGGAACAGGAGAGCCAGAGAAAACCATGGAAGACGGTGGGGGGGGGAATGTTCCCTCCCACTGCTTATAAAACAGTCTAGAGGCTAATTAGCCGCTAGGATTGCTTTTGAGTGAGTGAGTGAATGATTTGTAAAGCGCAACAAATGCGAACTGAATCGCCTCAAGGCTTTTATATGAAAGCCGGCTGCTGGCTGAAAAGAATGATACCAAGATGATACCTAAACCTGCAGGCATCATTCTGGTATAACCACTCAAAGTCCAGCAACATACCAGTACGTTGCTGGTCCTTGTTGGGCATACATTATAATGTTCCTTTTTTCATGCAGCCTGTGGGCTGCATGAAAAAAAGAGATTGATCGGTGGGTATGCCCACCATTAGAATAGCGCCCTTCATCCACCCACTTCTAACGATGGGCATACATGCACAATTTTTTTTAACTGTGGTGGTGAAATCATCTCCGACAGTGCTGGAGTCACGGCTTTACGTATCGTGGGAGCAAACGTTGTTGCTGTCAAGATAAATAAACCAGTGCTGCAGCTGAATGGCATACCTGCTAAGCAAATGATGGTTAACAATAAAACAAAGTAACATTACAGTATAACAGTAATGCCGCGTACACACGATCGGACATTCCAACGACAAAATCCTGGATTTATTTCAGACGGATGTTGGCTCAAACTTGTCTTGCATACACATGGTCACACAAATGTTGTCGGAAATTCCAAACATCAAAAACGCGGTGACGTACAACACGTACGATGAACCGAGAAAAATAAAGTTCAATAGCCAGTGCGGCTCTTCTGCTCGATTCCGAGCATGCGTGGAATTTTCTGCGTCGGAATTGTGTACACACGATCAGAATTTCCGACAACGGATTTTGTTATCGGAAAATTTGAGAACCAGCTCTCAAATTTTTGTTGTCGGAAATTCCGACAAAAAATGTCCGATGGAGCCTACACACGGTCAAGTAGTTCCCATCGAACATTTGTTGTCGGAAATTTCGATCGTGTGACATAAGGCTTACCATACCTGCAAAGCAAATACAATAAAACATAGTAAAAAATAAAACATTGCAATCTGTGCCTAAAAAAAATATATGCCGAAGCATGGGGGCATTTGCCCCTAATGTTAGGAGCAAATCGCTCCTCCACCCCTGCGCCCCCATGCTTCGGGATATATGTTCTTTTTTTTTAACTGTGGTGGTGAAATCACCTCCGACAGCG
Organism: Aquarana catesbeiana; assembly: GCA_037953035.1. Classification (NCBI taxonomy): domain Eukaryota; kingdom Metazoa; phylum Chordata; class Amphibia; order Anura; family Ranidae; genus Aquarana; species Aquarana catesbeiana. Next base: position 313,653 of record JBBHAA010002294.1, on the reverse strand, counting down.
CTGGGGTCACGGCTTTATGTATCATGGGAGCAAATGCTGTTGCTGTCAAGATAAATAAACCCGTGCTGCAGCTGAATGGCGTACCTGCTAAGCAAATGATGGTTAACAATAAAACAAACATTACAGTATAACATACCATACCAGCAAAGCAAATACAATAAAAACATAGCAAAAATAAAATGGAGAGAGAAAGATAGATATAAAACAATAAACTAGGTGATGAGGGGAGGGTCCAGAGGTAAAGATAGTCAGCGCAGGACATATACCAGAGGGTAGTATTGGGGGCATTGGTGGTAGGTTGACCAAAGCACATAAACCCAAGGTAAGTATAGTAGCAAGTCCTGGGTGCAAGCTCTGAACACCCAATAATAGGATAATATGCGACCGGTCTAAACTACGTGGCATGTTCTCCAATGCCAGGAGCCTGGCGGACAAGATGGGTGAACTAGAGATACTGTTGTACGAGGAAGATTTGGATTTTGTGGGAATTTCAGAGACCTGGTTCAACAGCTCTCATGATTGGCTGGCAAACATTCAAGGGTATACCCTTTATCGCAAGGATAGAGAGGGTAAACAAGGGGGGGGTATGCCTATATATCAAGAATAATGTACAAGTGAATGTGAGAGATGACATCACTAAGGAAGCTAGGGAGGAGGTGGAATCCTTATGGGTAGAGCTCCAAAGGGACGAAGCTAAGGGGAAAATAATACTGGGAGTATGCTATAGGCCCCCTAACCTGAGGGAGGAAGGGGAGACAGATCTCCTATCACAATTTGGATTAGCAGCAAGGATGGGAAGTGTTATCATAATGGGGGATTTTAATTATTCAGACATAGACTGGGCAGAGGGAACCGCGCATTCATCGAAGGCTCGCCAGTTCCTAAATGTCTTGGGGACAATTTAATGGGTCAGATGGTAGACCCACCAACTAGAAATAAAGCATTACTGGTAATTTACTGATTACCAACAATACAGACCTGATCACGGATGTGGAAATACGGGGCAATTTAGGTAACAGCGAACACAGGTCAATTGGCTTCAGTATAAATCACACAAATAGGAAACCTAAGGGGAATACAAAGACACTGAATTTCAAAAGAGCCAACTTCCCTTAACTACGAACCTTGCTAGAAGATATAAATTGGGATAAAATCTTCGGAACAAAGAACACGGAGGAGAGATGGGTTTGCTTTAAGAGCATATTAAATAAGGGCATTAGCCAATGCATCCCATTGGGTAATAAATTTAAAAGAGCGAACAAAAGTCCTGGATGGCTTAACTCCAATGTAAAAATGCATATAAAAGCAAAGGAGAAGGCCTTCACAAAATACAAGGTTGAGGGATCATCATCAGCATTTAGACTTTATTAAGAATGCTACAAGAAATGTAAGGGTGCAATTAGGACGGCTAAGATAGAACATGAAAGACACATAGCGGAGGAGAGCAAAAAAAATCCCAAGAATTCTTTAAGTATGTAAACAGTAAAAAAGGGAGGACAGACCATATTGGCCCCATAAAGAATGAGGAAGGACATCTGTTTACAAAGCATGGGGAGATGGCAAAGGTATTGAATTTATTCTTCTCCTCAGTCTTCACGAGGGAATTGGGGGGGCTTCAGTAACCAAAACTGCAGTGTTTATCCTCAGGACACATCACAGGAAGCACCTCCATGGTTAACAGAGGACAGAATTAAAATTAGACTTGAGAAACTTAAAATTAATAAATCACCGGGACCAGATGGCTTGCACCCGAGGTACTTACCCGATGGGTAAAGTCTGCTCTCTGCCACGCCCTACGCGTTACGTCACCGCTCGTGACTTCAACGTGACTTCCCCAGTTGAAGTCACGAGCGGTGACGTAACGCGTAGGGCGTGGCAGAGAGCAGACTTTACCGGAAGTCACGTAAGGAGGCGCCTCGGACGCCGCCCCTTCGTTTTTATGCAATTTTTATCTGTTTTTAATGTAAGAGACCACTCGTTACAATACTTAATAAATATTTTATCTGAAATACTACACCATCAGAGGCCTCCTCTCTCCTCCCCCTCCTCCCACCGGGCTGGTGCAGCCTAGGTGGAAAAATTCCCCCTTTCTATTTCAATAGGTACCTGTCATAAGCAGAGGGGAACGCAGTCATCACTTTATCTGCATGCGACAATGTACAGCATTTAAAGATGTATATCGATGCCTGCTATTTCCTTATCTAAGGTGAGAGTTTAGAGAGCCTGTATGAGTCGGCAGTTGGTATATGAAGAAGAACACCAATATCATCTACACCTACATCTCTTTTTTTTATCCCAGCGGTCACTATTTCCTATGAACTTTTTATTGTCTTATTTATGAACTTTTCGATTGCTATATTCACTCATTCTGCACTTTGGTTTTTGCAGTTTTGCACACTTATTGCACGTTTTTTTTCATTATTGCACATTTATTACAGTTTTTCTTTTGTGTTTGAATATTGAGATTTATGTATGTTTAACACATGTTTCTTGATGAATTTTTATTATCTCTCTGAGCTTGACTTGGAGGTTTTGCACACTTGCAAATTATTATTTTGATTTTTATCTGATGCAATTATAGTGTTTATGATAGATTTTATGCGCGAAATCTCTTTATCCCTAATACTGACATATAATCACACACATTGGTTGGACCTGATGGACTTGTGTCTTTTTTCGGCCTCACCTACTATGTAACTATGTAATGGTGAGTGAACAGTAGAGCAGACAGTAGAGAGCGAACATAAGAGAGAGAGGAGAAAAATACAACCACAACTTTTTTTTTTATTTTTTATTTTTTTCACTTTTATAAAAATTGTAAACTGAACGTTGCAGATTAGGGTCTCTCAAAATGTGATGGCCATCACATCTTTCGAGACCCCAAGACCCTGTGTTAGTGTGCCTAGGACTGTTTGGTGCTGTACCCTATGCTAAAACTCCACTAGTGTGTGGTAGCGTTTGAAACATTCACCAATGCAGAGACCAGGTTGGTCAGGAAAGGAGGGACAATAAAAGCGGGTGTCACGCCTAAATCTGCGTTTGCTGCAGACAACATCTTTTTTTTTTTTTTTTGGGTAGGGGTACCAGGGAGGACAAAAGGAAAATGCCTCTCATGCAGCTGGCTCACTGCATTTGGATTGGGAAGTTGAGCAAGCAAGAGCACCGTCTGGAAACAGAAGGGCTCTGATGACCTCTTCCTGGAATTTAATGAAGGATCCAGTCTGTTCTGAAGCTTTGTATAGCACAAAAGCGTTCAGCAAAGCCAATTGAAATAAACAGACACTTTTTTGTACCAGCGTCTGGCCTTACAAGCAGGTAGGTACGGCACCAACAACTGGTCGTTGAGGTCACCCCTCCCATGTTAAGGTTGTATTCGTGGATACAGAGGGGTTTCTCCACAACACCAGTCACCGTAGGAATTTGGACTGTCGTGTCTGTGTGAATCGAGGACAGAACGAAAACATTCCGTGAAACCCTCCACTTCACTGCTAACAAATCATTACACCTCAAGCAGGCTCTCTCCCCTGTCTAAGTCGGGATTCTACAAGCCGTTGGGGGAAGCCCCGGCGATTAGATCGCACGGTGCCACATGCGCCAATTCAATAATCAAAAAGGTAAATTTTGAAGAGCCGATTAAATCCAGGGTCACCCCGAAGATGACAGAGTTCATTGTAGCTGAAGTGCATGAACCGCAAGATCTGCTCGTATCCTGTCCTGGTCATGGAGGCAGAGAACACGGGCATATGGTGAATTGGATCAGTGGACCAATATGACTGCAACTCACTCTTTTTAGTTATGCCCGTGAGGAGGGATAGGCCCAGAAAGGTCCTAAATTCAGAAACGTAATAATTGGTTTCCAATCTCTGGCAAGGGTCAGCTGGGGATTAGCGGCGAATTGACCAGCATACAAATTGCTTTGGTCCACAATAGATCTTCGGTGAAAAACAGCGAATCGAATAAAAATGACGTAAAATCAACTGTTTCCATCTGACTTCCGGGTTGGCCAATGAATGGGGGAAGTACAGGTGCTACAGAAGTGGTGGGTTCCCATTTAGGATTGGTAAATGCAGCAGGAAGGGCACTATGGGCTCGACGGGCCTGTGTTTGTCTTCTGCTTGGTGGCACCGGGACACTACTTGTGCTTGCCACCTCGCCAGCTGGAACTGCACATGTGGGACTCGCCACATCACCAAGTGTTACTGAAGTGCTGGATGTATGACCAGGATGTTCTAAGCCGCTGGTGCTTGCCAGTTCACCAGAAGGAACAGCGGCACTAGTACTGGCTCTCTGCTGCATACGAGGGACCTGCGGTTCTTGCACCTCAACGACAGCAGAAGATTGGGGTCTGGTACACCTGACTTTGGCAGGGACCACAACTCCGTTGTCAGAGCTATCTGTCAGGGTGCCACTGCTGTATACAGGTTCATATTCTGGGCCTGAATCTGACAGATGAGTGACTTCCTCTTCACTATCTGTCATGCTAAGAAATGTGTAGGCCTCTTCACTACTGTGCCTTCGATTTGACATTTTGGTCTCTAAATTTACTGGTACACTAGTGAGACTCACAGGTAAAAAAGCTCCTGACTGTTAGCGACTGATTCAAATGCTACCAAAAAAACTGTTAGCGATCGCAGGGATCAGGCCTGACTCTGTGAACGCTGCAGTTACGTGTTTTGTAAGTGACGTTGATCGATTGATACTGCACTTGGGTGGGCTGGGCTGGCCGGAGGGGCTAAACGCAGGTGCTAGCAGGTATCTGGGATGATCCCGCTATAACTGCATTTTTGTGAACCCTAAACTGCTGGGGACGCTAGTATAGATCTGATCAGATCAGATATCGATCCGTTCAGACTAGGGCTGTGTTGTGGCCTAGGCCGACAAGGCCTAGGCCTAGTGCGGCACTTTGGGGGGGCGGCAAAAAAGCCACCCCCTGCATGAGAAAGTCCCCCCACCCGATTCCCAGCTCCCGCGGCCGCCCCCAGCACACATGCAGCCCACGGCGGCCGCATTGCTGTAGAGGCACCACTGTGTATGGGCGTGTTTGGCAGAGGGTGGAGGGGCGTGTCATGTCCCTCCACCCTCTGCCAATCACGCCCATACACAGTGGCGCCGCTACAGCAAGGCGGCCGCTGTGGGCTGCATGTGTGCGGGGGCGGCCGCGGGAGCCGAGAATCGGATAGATGGGTGGGGACTTTCTCTCATGCGGGGGGCGGCGGGTGACTCACGCCCCCATAAGCGGCCAGTGACTGACTGGCAGTGACGTCAGGAGGAAGGAGAGAGAGAGAGAGAGGGGAGCACGAGGGAAACCCCCAGGACAGCAGGTAAAATTATTTAATTATATCGGTGTTATGGGCACAGTGTTGGCATTTGATGGCACAGTGGCTACAATTGATGGGCACAATGGCAGCATTTGATGGGCAAGTGGCTGCGTTTGAGGCACAGTGGCTGCGTTTGATGGCACAGTGGCTGCGTTTGATGGCACAGTGGCTGCATTTGAGGGCACAGTGGCTGCAATTGATGGGCACAGTGGCAGCAATTGATTGGTACAGTGGCTGCATTTGAGGGCACAATGGCTACAATTGATGGGCACAGTGGCAGCATTTGATGGGCACAGTGACTGTGTTTGAGGGCACAGTGGAAGCATTTGATGGGCACAGTGGCAGCATTTGATGGGCACAGTGGCAGCATTTGATGGGCACAGTGACTGTGTTTGAGGGCACAGTGGCAGCATTTGATGGCACAGTGGCTGCGTTTGATGGGGCACAGTGGCTGCGTTTGATGGGGCACAGTGGCTGCGTTTGATGGGGCACAGTGGCTGCGTTTGATGGGGCACAGTGGCTGCGTTTGATGGGCACAATGGCTACAATTGATGGGCACAATGGCAGCATTTGATGGGCACAGTGGCTGCGTTTGATGGCACAGTGGCTACAATTGATGGGCACAGTGGCTGCATTTGATGAAACAGTGGCTGTGTTTGATGGGGCACAGTGAGGCTGCAATTGATGTCTTTTTTTCTGAATTTTTTAGTTTGTTTGCGCGCCCCCCTCCCCCCAAAAAAATTTTGAGCACCAGCTGTCACTGGTATGTGCGAAGTGCTCCGTGCATGCAAAAATCAATGCAAACTCATTAAAGAGGAGTCCTGCCCCCACCCTGTGAAAACATTAAAACTCAGCAGCTACAAATACTGTACCTGCTGACTTTTAATATTAGGACCGCGATGTCGACTCCTCAGACGATTTTTGGATTGGCTCTCGGGTTTTGCCACCATCATTCATGGTAAGGGAAACCGGACGGTTCACTACTGCACATGTCCGTTGTCAGAGCTATCTGTCAGGGTGCCGCTGCTGTCTACAGGTTCATATTCTGGGCCTGAATCTGACAGATGAGTGACTTCCTCTTCACTATCTGTCATGCTAAGAAACGTGTAGGCCTCTTCACTACTGTACCTTCGATTTGACATTTTGGTCTCTAAATTTACTAGTACACTAGTGAGACTCACAGGTAAAAAAGCTCCTGACTGTTAGCTACTGATTCAAACGCTACCAAAAAAACTGTTAGCGATCGCAGGGATCAGGCCTGACTCTGCGAATGCTGCAGTTACGTGTTTTGTAAGTGACGTTGATCGATTGATACTGCACTTGGGTGGGCTGGGCTGGCCGGAGGGGCTAAACGCAGGTGCTAGCAGGTATCTGGGATGATCCCGCTATAACTGCATTTTTGTGAACCCTAAACTGCTGGGGACGCTAGTATAGATCTGATCAGATCAGATATCGATCCGTTCAGACTAGGGCTGTGTTGTGGCCTAGGCCGACAAGGCCTAGGCCTAGTGCGGCACTTTGGGGGGGCGGCAAAAAAGCCACCCCCTGCATGAGAAAGTCCCCCCACCCGATTCCCAGCTCCCGCGGCCGCCCCCAGCACACATGCAGCCCACGGCGGCCGCATTGCTGTAGAGGCACCACTGTGTATGGGCGTGTTTGGCAGAGGGTGGAGGGGCGTGTCATGTCCCTCCACCCTCTGCCAATCACGCCCATACACAGTGGCGCCGCTACAGCAAGGCGGCCGCTGTGGGCTGCATGTGTGCGGGGGCGGCCGCGGGAGCCGAGAATCGGATAGATGGGTGGGGACTTTCTCTCATGCGGGGGGCGGCGGGTGACTCACGCCCCCATAAGCGGCCAGTGACTGACTGGCAGTGACGTCAGGAGGAAGGAGAGAGAGAGAGAGAGGGGAGCACGAGGGAAACCCCCAGGACAGCAGGTAAAATTATTTAATTATATCGGTGTTATGGGCACAGTGTTGGCATTTGATGGCACAGTGGCTACAATTGATGGGCACAATGGCAGCATTTGATGGGCAAGTGGCTGCGTTTGAGGCACAGTGGCTGCGTTTGATGGCACAGTGGCTGCGTTTGATGGCACAGTGGCTGCATTTGAGGGCACAGTGGCTGCAATTGATGGGCACAGTGGCAGCAATTGATTGGTACAGTGGCTGCATTTGAGGGCACAATGGCTACAATTGATGGGCACAGTGGCAGCATTTGATGGGCACAGTGGCAGCATTTGATGGGCACAGCGGCAGCATTTGATGGGCACAGTGACTGTGTTTGAGGGCACAGTGGCAGCATTTGATGGCACAGTGGCTGCGTTTGATGGGGCACAGTGGCTGCGTTTGATGGGGCACAGTGGCTGCGTTTGATGGGGCACAGTGGCTGCGTTTGATGGGGCACAGTGGCTGCGTTTGATGGGGCACAGTGGCTGCGTTTGATGGCACAGTGGCTACAATTGATGGGCACAATGGCTACAATTGATGGGCACAATGGCAGCATTTGATGGGCACAGTGGCTGCGTTTGATGGCACAGTGGCTACAATTGATGGGCACAGTGGCTGCATTTGATGAAACAGTGGCTGTGTTTGATGGGGCACAGTGAGGCTGCAATTGATGTCTTTTTTTCTGAATTTTTTAGTTTGTTTGCGCGCCCCCCCTCCCCCCAAAAAAATTTTGAGCACCAGCTGTCACTGGTATGTGCGAAGTGCTCCGTGCATGCAAAAATCAATGCAAACTCATTAAAGAGGAGTCCTGCCCCCACCCTGTGAAAACATTAAAACTCAGCAGCTACAAATACTGTACCTGCTGACTTTTAATATTAGGACCGCGATGTCGACTCCTCAGACGATTTTTGGATTGGCTCTCGGGTTTTGCCACCATCATTCATGGTAAGGGAAACCGGACGGTTCACTACTGCACATGTCCGTTGTCAGAGCTATCTGTCAGGGTGCCGCTGCTGTCTACAGGTTCATATTCTGGGCCTGAATCTGACAGATGAGTGACTTCCTCTTCACTATCTGTCATGCTAAGAAACGTGTAGGCCTCTTCACTACTGTACCTTCGATTTGACATTTTGGTCTCTAAATTTACTAGTACACTAGTGAGACTCACAGGTAAAAAAGCTCCTGACTGTTAGCTACTGATTCAAACGCTACCAAAAAAACTGTTAGCGATCGCAGGGATCAGGCCTGACTCTGCGAATGCTGCAGTTACGTGTTTTGTAAGTGACGTCGAGCAATTAATACTGCACTTGGGTGGGCTGGGCTGGCCGGAGGGGCTAAACGCAGGTGCTAGCAGGTATCTGGGCTGATCCCGCTATAACTGCGTTTTTGGGAACCCTAAAGTGCTGGGGATGCTAGTATAGATCTGATCAGATCAGATATCGATATGTTCAGACCAGGGCTGTGTTTTGGCCTAGGCCGACAAGGCCTAGGCCGGCATTTTGCGGGGGGCGGCAAAAAAGCCGCCCCCCCGCATGAGAGAAAGTCCCCCCACCTGATTCCCAGCTCCCGCGGCAGCCCCCGCACACATGCAGCCCACGGCGGCCGCCTTGCTGTAGCAGCGCCGCTGTGTATGGGCGTGTTTGGCAGAGGGTGGAGGGGCGTGTCATGTCCCTCCACCCTCTGGCAATCATGCCCATACACAGCGGCACCACTACAGCAAGGCGGCCACCGTGGGCTGCATGTGTGCGGGGGGCGGCCGCGGGAGTCGGGAATCAGATAGACGGGTGGGGACTTTCTCTCATGCGGGGGGGGCGGCGTGTGACTCACGCCCCCATAAGCGGCCGGTGATTGATTGGCAGTGATGTCAGGAGGAAGGAGAGAGAGAGAGAGGGGAGCACGAGGGAACCCCCCAAGACAGCAGTTAAAATTATTTAATAAATTATATCGGTGTTATGGGCACTGTGTTGGCACAGTGGTTACAATTGATGGGCACAGTGGGTGCGTTTGAGGGCACAGTGGCTACAATTAATGGGCACAGTGGCAGCATTTGATGGGTACAGTGGCTGCGTTTGATGGCACAGTGGCTGCGTTTGATGGCACAGTGGCTGCGTTTGATGGCACAGTGGCTGCATTTGATGGCACAGTGGCTGCGCTTGAGGGCACAGTGGCTGCGTTTGAGGGCACAGTGGCTGCAATTGATGGGTACAGTGGCAGCAATTGATTGGTACAATGGCTGCATTTGAGGGCACAGTGGCTACAATTGATGGGCACAGTGGCAGCGTTTGATGGGGCACAGTGGCTGCGTTTGATGGGGCACAGTGGCTGCGTTTGATGGGGCACAGTGGCTGTGTTTGATGGGGCACAGTGGCTGTGTTTGATGGGGCACAGTGGCTGCGTTTGATGGGGCACAGTGGCTGCGTTTGATGGGGCACAGTGGCTGCGTTTGATGGGGCACAGTGGCTGCGTTTGATGGCACAGTGGCTGCGTTTGATGGCACAGTGGCTGCAATTGATGGGCACAGTGGCTGCAATTGATGGGCACAGTAGCTGTGTTTGAGGGTACAGTGGCTGCGTTTGATGGGGCACAGTGGCTGCAGTTGATGGGCACAGTGGCTGCATTTGATGGGCACAATGGCTACATTTGATGGGCACAATGGCTACAATTGATGTGCACAATGGCTACAATTGATGGGCACAATGGCAGCATTTGAGGGCAGTGGCTGCGTTTGATGGGGCACAGTGGCTGCGTTTGATGGGGCACAGTGGCTGCGTTTGATGGGGCACAGTGGCTGCGTTTGATGGGGCACAGTGGCTGCGTTTGATGGGGCACAGTGGCTGCGTTTGATGGGGCACAGTGGCTGCGTTTGATGGGGCACAGTGGCTGCGTTTGATAGGGCACAGTGGCTGCGTTTGATAGGGCACAGTGGCTGCGTTTGATAGGGCACAGTGGCTGCAATTGATGGGCACAGTGGCTACAATTGGTTGGCACAGTGGCTACAATTGATTGGTACAGTGGCTGCGTTTGAGAGCACAGTGGCTGCGTTTGAGGGCACAGTGGCTGCGTTTGAGGGCACAGTGGCTGCGTTTGATGGGGCACAGTGGCTGCGTTTGATGGGGCACAGTGGCTGCGTTTGATGGGGCACAGTGGCTGCGTTTGATGGGGCACAGTGGCTGCGTTTGATGGGGCACAGTGGCTGCGTTTGATGGGGCACAGTGGCTGCGTTTGATGGGGCACAGTGGCTGCGTTTGATAGGGCACAGTGGCTGCAGTTGATGGGGCACAGTGGCTGCAGTTGATGGGCACAGTGGCTGCGTTTGATGGCACAGTGGCTGCGTTTGATGGCACAGTGGCTGCAATTGATGGGCACAGTGGCTGCAATTGATGGGCACAGTAGCTGTGTTTGAGGGTACAGTGGCTGCGTTTGATGGGGCACAGTGGCTGCAGTTGATGGGCACAGTGGCTGCATTTGATGGGCACAATGGCTACATTTGATGGGCACAATGGCTACAATTGATGTGCACAATGGCTACAATTGATGGGCACAATGGCAGCATTTGAGGGCAGTGGCTGCGTTTGATGGGGCACAGTGGCTGCGTTTGATGGGGCACAGTGGCTGCGTTTGATGGGGCACAGTGGCTGCGTTTGATGGGGCACAGTGGCTGCGTTTGATGGGGCACAGTGGCTGCGTTTGATGGGGCACAGTGGCTGCGTTTGATGGGGCACAGTGGCTGCGTTTGATAGGGCACAGTGGCTGCGTTTGATAGGGCACAGTGGCTGCGTTTGATAGGGCACAGTGGCTGCGTTTGATAGGGCACAGTGGCTGCAATTGATGGGCACAGTGGCTACAATTGGTTGGCACAGTGGCTACAATTGATTGGTACAGTGGCTGCGTTTGAGAGCACAGTGGCTGCGTTTGAGGGCACAGTGGCTGCGTTTGAGGGCACAGTGGCTGCGTTTGATGGGGCACAGTGGCTGCGTTTGATGGGGCACAGTGGCTGCGTTTGATGGGGCACAGTGGCTGCGTTTGATGGGGCACAGTGGCTGCGTTTGATGGGGCACAGTGGCTGCGTTTGATAGGGCACAGTGGCTGCGTTTGATAGGGCACAGTGGCTGCGTTTGATAGGACACAGTGGCTGCAATTGATGGGCACAGTGGCTACAATTGGTTGGCACAGTGGCTACAATTGATTGGTACAGTGGCTGCGTTTGAGGGCACAGTGGCTACAATTGATGGGCACAATGGCTGCATTTCATGAAACAGTGGCTGCGTTTGATAGGGCACAATGGCTGCGTTTGATAGGGCACAGTGGCTGCAATTGATGGGCACAGTGGCTACAATTGGTTGGCACAGTGGCTACAATTGATTGGTACAGTGGCTGCGTTTGAGGGCACAGTGGCTACAATTGATTGGTACAGTGGCAGCATTTGATGGGCACAGTGGCAGCATTTGATGGGCACAGTGGCTGCGTGTGAGGGCACAGTGGCTGCGTTTGAGGGCACAGTGGCTGCCTTTGATGGCACAGTGGCATGCGTTTGAGGACACAGTGGCTACAATTGATGGGCACAGTGGCAGCGTTTGAGGGCACAGTGGCTGCGTTTGAGGGCACAGTGGCTGCGTTTGAGGGCACAGTGGCTGCGTTTGAGGGCACAGTGGCTGCGTTTGAGGGCACAGTGGCTGCGTTTGATGGGGCACAGTGGCTGCGTTTGATGGGGCACAGTGGCTGCAGTTGATGGGGCACAGTGGCTGCAGTTGATGGGGCACAGTGGCTGCAGTTGATGGGCACAGTGGCTGCGTTTGATGGGCACAGTGGCTGCGTTTGATGGCATAGTGGCTACAATTGATGGGCACAACGGCTACAATTGAAGGGCACAATGGCAGCATTTGATGGGCAAAGTGGTTGCGTTTGGTGGGCACAGTGGCTGCGTTTGGTGGGCACAGTGGCTGCGTTTGGTGGGCACAGTGGCTACAATTGATGGGCACAGTGGCTACAATTGATGGGCACAGTGGCAGCATTTGAGGGCACAGTGGCTGCGTTTGAGGGCACAGTGGCTACAATTGATGGGCACAGTGGCTGCGTTTGAGGGCACAGTGGCTGCATTTGAGGGCACAGTGGCTGCGTTTGAGGGCACAGTGGCTGCGTTTGAGGGCACAGTGGCTGCTTTTGATGGGGCACAGTGGCTGCTTTTGATGGGGCACAGTGGCTGCTTTTGATGGGGCACAGTGTCTGCTTTTGATGGGGCACAGTGTCTGCTTTTGATGGGGCACAGTGTCTGCTTTTGATGGGGCACAGTGGCTGCGTTTGATGGGGCACAGTGGCTGCGTTTGATGGGGCACAGTGGCTGCGTTTGATGGGGCACAGTGGCTGCATTTGATGGGGCACAGTGGCTGCTTTTGATGGGGCACAGTGGCTGCTTTTGATGGGGCACAGTGTCTGCATTTGATGGGGCACAGTGTCTGCGTTTGATGGGGCACAGTGTCTGCGTTTCATGGGGCACAGTGTCTGCGTTTCATGGGGCACAGTGACTGCGTTTGATGGGGCACAGTGACTGCGTTTGATGGGGCACAGTGACTGCGTTTGATGGGGCACAGTGACTGCGTTTGATGGGGCACAGTGACTGCGTTTGATGAGGGAAAGTGGCTGCGTTTGATAGGGCACAGTGGCTGCGTTTGATAGGGCACAGTGGCTACAATTGGTTGGCACAGTGGCTACAATTGATGGGCACAATGGCTGCATTTGATGAAACAGTGGCTGCGTTTGATAGGGCACAGTGGCTGCGTTTGATAGGGCACAGTGGCTGCGTTTGATAGGGCACAGTGGCTGCGTTTGATAGGGCACAGTGGCTGCGTTTGATAGGGCACAGTGGCTGCGTTTGATTGGTACAGTGGCTGTGTTTGATTGGTACAGTGGCTGCGTTTGAGGGCACAGTGGCTACAATTGATTGGTACAGTGGCTGCGTTTGATGGGGCACAGTGGCTGTGTTTGATAGGGCACAGTGGCTACAATTGATTGGTACAGTGGCTGCGTTTGAGGGCACAGTGGCTACAATTGATTGGTACAGTGGCTGCATTTGATGGGGCACAGTGGCTGCGTTTGATGGGGCACAGTGGCTGCGCTTGATGGGGCACAATGGCTGCGTTTGATGGGGCACAGTGGCTGCGTTTGATGGGCACAGTGGCTGCGTTTGATGGGCACAGTGGCTGCGTTTGATGGGCACAGTGGCTGCGTTTTATGGGCACAGTGGCTACAATTGATGGGCACAATGGCTGCATTTGATGAAACAGTGGCTGTGTTTGATGGGGCACAGTGAGGCTGCAATTGATGTTTTTTTTTTCTGAATTTTTTAGTTTTTTTGTGCGCCCCCCCCCACCAAAAAAAAATAAATTTTGAGCACCAGCTGCCACTGGCATGTGCAAAGTGCTCCGTGCATGCAAAAATCAATGCAAACCCATTATACAGTCAACATTTAGTGAAAGAGCATTAATATGCAGATCATGATATTGCAATAAAGTGCTCCATCAATGCTGAAATCAATGCAAACTCATTAACCACTTGCCGCCCGCCCTATTACCAAATGACGGCGGCAAAGTGGTTTGATATTCCTGACCAGACGTCATACGATGTGATCAGGATATCGAGCCGCTGCGAGCCCCCAAGGGCGCGCATCGCGACGATCGTTGTTGCGGGGTGTCAATCTGACACCCTGCAACACCGATCTAGGTAAAGAGTCTCTGACGGAGACTCTTTACCACATGATCAGCCGTGTCCAATCACAGCTGATCACGATGTAAATAGGAAGAGCCGGTAATCGGCTTTTCCTCACTCGCGTCTGACAGACGCGAGTAGAGGAGAGCCGATCGGCTGCTCTCCTGACAGGGGGGGTCTGTGCTGATTATTTATCAGCACAGCTCCCCCTCGGATCCCGGATACCACCAGGGAAGCCGCCCAGGACCACCAGGGAAGCCATCCACACTGGACCACCAGGTATGCCCCTAGACCCCCAGGGAAATACCACTATGTGCCCAGGCAGCTGCCAATCTGTGCCCAGGCAGCTGCCAATCAGTGCCCACTCCAATGCCTACCACTGCCAGTGCCACCAGGGATGCCCATCAGTGCCTCATATCAGTGCTGCGTATCAGTGCCACGTGTCAGTGCCCAGCAGTGCCGCTTATCAGTGCCACCCTATCAGTCCCCAGCAGTGCCGCCTATCAGTGCCCAGCAGTGCCGCCTATCAGGGCCAGATTTGCCACAAGGCCACCGAGGCCAGGCCTCGGGGCGGCAGTGGTGCAGGGGCGGCGCCGCTCCTGCGGTGACTTCGTGGCCGCCCCCCCTTCAGGCTGCCCGTTAAAGTCGATTAAGGGCACCGGTGCTCTTAGAAATGATGGCCGCGAGCCGCCCACTACTGCGCATGCGCCGTTCCGAAGCCGTCCGGGCTCGGGAAAGCTCGTATGCGCTCGGCTGGGCGGCGCATGCGCAGTAGCGTGATTGCACTGCCCGGCGCCATTTTTGAAAAGATCGAGGAGTAATGTCAGCGGTGCGGCGGCGGGGGGAGAGAGATGACATCTCTCATTGCCCGCACCGCTGTTCCACCCTCCTCCATCTGGTGGCAGCCAGGCAGCATGGCAAGTGACATCAACATGTGGTGGCTGCCAGGCAGCATGGCAAGTGACATCAACATGTGGTGGCTGCCAGGCAGCATGGCAAGTGACATCAACATGTGGTGGCTGCCAGGCAGCGTGGCAAGTGACATCTCCATCTGGTGGCAGCGTGGCAAGTGACATCTCCATCTGGTGGCAGCGTGGCAAGTGACATCTCCATCTGGTGGCAGCGTGGCAAGTGACATCTCCATCTGGTGGCAGCGTGGCAAGTGACATCTCCATCTGGTGGCAGCGTGGCAAGTGACATCTCCATCTGGTGGCAAGTGACAGCTCCATCTGGTGGCAGCGTGGCAAGTGACATCTCCATCTGGTGGCAGCGTGGCAAGTGACAGCTCCATCTGGTGGCAGCGTGGCAAGTGACAGCTCCATCTGGTGGCAGCGTGGCAAGTGACATCTCCATCTGGTGGCAGGCAGTGTGGCAAGTGACATCTCCATCTGGTGGCAGCGTGGCAAGTGACATCTCCATCTGGTGGCAGGCAGGCAGTGTGGCAAGTGACATCTCCATCTGGTGGCAGTGTGGCAAGTGACATCCCCATCTGGTGGCAGGCAGCGTGGCAAGTGACATCTCCATCTGGTGGCAGCGTGGCAAGTGACATCTCCATCTGGTGGCAGGCAGCGTGGCAAGTGACTTCTCCATCTGGTGGCAAGTGACATCTCCATCTGGTGGCAACGTGGCAAGTGACATCTCCATCTGGTGGCAGTGTGGCAAGTGACATCTCCATCTGGTGGCAGGCATAGTGGCAAGTGACACGCTCAGGGCTCCCGATGATTCTGCATTATGGTGAGTTGAACTATTTCATTTTACATTACAATGTAATGATATAAGTAATGTGTTTCAATCATCCTGACACCATAACAACCATGGTGCTGGGGATGATTGAAGCACTAACACCAGCCATTGCCCTGAAAAATTGCCCTGAAAAATTGCCCGCAAAAATCCTTACCCCTCGCGCGCTTACCCTGAAGTATTTTTAGTCTGTAAAATTAAAGTCAGTTATTTTCAGTGTTCTCGTGTATGGAGATATGTTTTTAACTGATCTATTGTAGAAGTCATCGATAAAGGACAAGACTGGTGGTGTGTGTGTGTGTGTGTGTGTGTGTGGGGGGGGCGGCATTGAAGGACCCGGCCTTGAGGCGGCAAAGGGAGTAAATCCGGGCCTGCCACCTATCAGTGCCACCCTATCAGTGCCCAGCAGTGCCACCTTTCAGTGCCGCATATCAGTGCCCATCGTCAGTGCTTGTCAGTGCCGCCTTATCAGTGCCCATCAGTGAAATAGAAAACTTACTTATTTAAAAAATGTTTTAACAGAAACAAAAGCAAAACTTTTATTTTTTTCAAAATTTTCGGTCTTTTTTTATTTGTTTAGCAAGAAATAAAAACCGCAGAGATCATCAAATACCACCAAAAGAAAGCTCTATTTGTGGGAACAAAATGATAAAAATTTAGTTTGGGTACAGTGTCGCATGACCGCGCAATTGTAATTCAAACTGCGACAGCACTGAAAGCTGAAAATTGGTCTGGGCAGGAAGGTGTCTACGTGCCCTGTATTAAAGTGGTTAAAGAGGAGTCCCGCCCCCACCCTGTGAAAACATTAAAACTCAGCAGCTACAAATACTGTAGCTGCTGACTTTTAATATTAGGACTGCGATGTCGACACCTCAGACGATTTTCGGATTGGCTCTCGGGTTTTGCCACCATCATTCATGGTAAGGGAAACCGGACGGTTCACTACTGCACGTGTGCGAAGCACGTTGCACTTTCTGAATAGCCCAGTGGAGGAAGGATAAGGGGGGCCGAACTTCAGAGGGGGCAGCGCAGTCTCCCAAGAGTGGGGAAGGGTACCTGTCAAAAACAGGTACCCGTTCCCCCCTCCCCCCTGAAAGGTGCCAAATGAGCCTAAAGAGGAAGGGGTGTGGTGTACAGATAATAGGGTGGGTCTTAAACAGGAAGGGGCATGGCCTTGGCAGGAAGGGGTGGGTCGTATTTAAATTAGAGGGGTGCATGAGTTTAGTCAGGCCTAGGGCAGCACAAAACCTAAATACACCACTGGTTCAGACACTATACTACTAAGGGAGGCGTATGGTGCATGTGTGGGTGTTAGCGGTACTGGCACTAATCTGACGCTGCCTGGGGCAACGCGGACCCTATCTGATGCTAAAACCCAACTGATATCACCCGCCAGGTGATCAGGGGGTTAAACCTTTATTGGGTAAAATACGGTGGGTGCCCTGATGCTATAAAAAATTACCTAGCTAAACTGCGTCACCCGTGACATTTATACTGTGATCCAGTGGCATTGTTAGGTGGGTGCGGGGGGTGCGGGCCGCACCGGGTGACACCCGCCAGAGGGGTGACACCCGTAGGTAGTGGCACGCACCGCTTACACTGCCCGCTGCCCTGATCTGCTCCTCCGTCCGGACTTGTGCTGTGTCCCTCAGCGCAGCGGACTGAAGCCGCCTCCCCCTCCTCTCTGTTTACATTTCCACAAGAGGAGGGGGAGCCCGAAGGACACACACGGCTGTGTGTATCATCCGCGCTGTTCTGAGGTCTGTAAACTTTATGTATGTGTGTGTGCAGGGGGTGTCTATGCTAATAGGGGCTCTGCACTGAGGGGGGGTGTCTATGCTAATGGGAGGCTCTGCACTGAGGGGGGGTGTCTATGCTAATAGGGGCTCTGCACTGAGGGGGGGGTGTCTATGCTAATAGGGGCTCTGCACTGAGGGGGGGTGTCTATGCTAATGGGGGGCTCTGCACTGAGGGGGGGGTGTCTATGCTAATGGGGGCTCTGCACTGAGGGGGGGTGTCTATGCTAATGGGGGGGGCTCTGCACTGAGGGGGGGTGTCTATGCTAATAGGGGCTCTGCACTGAGGGGGATGTCTATACTAATGGGGGCTCTGCACTGAAGGGGGATTCTATACTAATGGGGGGCTCTGCACTGAGGGGGGGGTGTCTATGCTAATGGGGGCTCTGCACTGAGGGGGATGTCTATACTAATGGGGGCTCTGCACTGAGGGGGGATGTCTATACTAATAAGGGGCTCTGCACTGAGGGGGGTGTCTATGCTAATGGGGGCTCTGCACTGAGGGGGGGTGTCTATGCTAATGGGGGCTCTGCACTGAGGGGGGTGTCTATACTAATGGGGGCTCTGCACTGAGGGGGGGTGTCTATGCTAATGGGGGGCTCTGCACTGAGGGGGGTGTCTATACTAATGGGGGCTCTGCAATGAGGGGGGTGTCTATACTAATGGGGGCTCTGCACTGAGGGGGGTGTCTATACTAATGGGGGGCTCTGCACTGAGGGGGTGTCTATACTAATGGGGGTCTGCACTGAGGGTGTGTCTATACTAATGGGGCTCTGCATTGAGGGGGGTGTCTATACTAATGGGGGCTCTGCATTGAGGGGGGTGTCTATACTAATGGGGGCTCTGCACTGAGGGGGGGTATCTATACTAATGGGGGCTCTGCACTGGGGGGGTGTCTATACTAATGGGGGCTCTGCACTGAGGGGGGGTGTCTATACTAATGGGGGCTCTGCCCTGAGGGGGGTGTCTATACTAATGGGGGCTCTGCCCTGAGGGGGGATTCTATACTAATGGGGGGCTCTGCACTGAGGGGGGGATTCTATACTAATGGGGGGCTCTGCACTGAGGGGGGATTCTATACTAATGGGGGCTCTGAACTGAGGGGGGTTCTATACTAATGGGGGCTCTGCACTGAGGGGGGATTCTATACTAATGGGCAGGGGTCTACACTGAGAGGGGGATTCCATACTGATGGGGGTCAGCACTGAGGGGGGAGTATGTACTGATGGGGGGGTCTGCACTGAGGTGGGAGGTTGATACTGATGGAGGGGGGTCTGCAGACTCTGCACTGAGGGAGGGTGTCTGAACTGATGGGGGGTCTGCAATAAGGGAGGGGGGCAGTACTTAGTGGGGGGTCTATACTGAGGAAAGGGGGTCTGCACTGAGCGGGGGTCTATATTAATCGAAGGGGGTCTGTACTGAGGGAGGGGGGCTATATTGATGGAGTGGGGTCTGTAGTTAGTGGGGGGGTCTGTACTGAGGTAGTTGGTGGAGGAGGGGGTGACACCAATTTTTTCAGCACCGGGTGACACCAACCCTAGTGACGCCACTGCTGTGATCACAGGTGATGGGGTAATCAAGGGGTTAAACCTTTATTGAGGGGGTCCCTAGACCTATCTGGGCCTAAGTCTAATTACCCTAACACTGATTTTTGTCACTAATGACACTAGTACAGCGATCAAAAAAAAATCTGATTGCCTTACTGGGTGACACAGTGACAGGTGGTGAAGGGGTTAACTGAGGGGGTGATTGGGGGGTGAATTGTGTGCCTACGTGACCTGGTGTCAGTGTAGTGTTGGTGCAACTCACTGTTAGATGCTCTCTCCTCCTCGGTCTGGAACGAAAACACCGACACAAGGAGAGATGACATCACTTCCCCTGTCAGTGTTTACAGTTACACAGGCAGGGGAAGGATCTCAGGAGCGATTACCAGGTCCAGGCCAGATTTCATTGGCCTGGGCATTGATCAGATCCTGATCGAATTCGATCGTCGCCCAGCCGGCCACGCGCCGAACATATACTAACGTGATTTTGCACAGCTGGACCAACCTGCCGCAGTAAAACTGCAGCGGCTGGTCCGGAACTTGTTAAAGAACAACATACAGGGATATGGGAAATAATTATAGATACTGATACACATGTGCACCTACACAGGTTTAACTGGATGGACTATTCCAGTCTATTTAGTCTTTATTTAGCCTTACCTACTAAGTAACTATGTATTTGGTTTGCAGCCATCACACATTTAGAGTTTGGAAACTCAAAAAAAAGTTTTTGAGGAGAGAAAATACACTTATTTACTATAATTTAAAAACTTGTATTGAAGTAATGCAGCAACAATTCACAACAATCCTGAAGGGAAGACTGCCCAAACAGGTACTGTATACTCACAGTTTCCAACAATGTCAATAGAGTGTTGCTCGGCTGGACTGACAGCACCTGTAAAGATGGCAAAATACGGCCTGACCATCTCATGCCCAATCCTAAAGATGTCCAGAGGTGTTGCAAATCTTTTACTTTCCCTCCTAGTCAGGAACCCTTCCCTACTGCTAGTACTGTCCCTAACAGATGGGTTACCTTTCACTACACTACCCACTCGCATAAAGTGTGCCAATCTCAGGGGCCAGGGTTTTAAATAGACTTTGCCACACCTAACATGGCCACCAGAGTTACAGGGGTGGCCAGCATCCAATTGGATCACTGCCCCAGTGAATCAGAAAGCCATAGAGAAGGGGTCAGTAACCTGTAGATCATGATCTACCAGTAGATCGTGGACAGTTGACTGGTGGATCGTGGTCTGGGCTTGCTAACCCGTTATTCCAGAGCATCAGAGTGCAATGTAGAGGGGCTACTTGTAAAGTTGGAGCTGTGGGTAGGGAGCAAGAGTCACATAAGCCAATGCCTCCTTTGTAGTACCGGTTCCTGACCCATGTGGAGTGATACTAACTGCACTCCACCTCTTATTCTGGCTAGTGGTCTCTAGAGTGGTGCCAGCAGCAGAAAAAAAGAGATCTTCAGGTCAGTGTGAAGCAATACTCCGGGCATAATAGTATAGGGCTGCTTTCACACTGAAGCGCTGTGGTTTACTCACAACGCGGGTGCAGTACAGTAGGGCTGATGCTACCGCTAGGCAAACTAGGCAGCTGCCTAGGGCGCACTGCTACCTAGGGCGCCCGGCCACTGGTGTTCCTACTATCTTCTCTCTGCAGCAAGCAACTAAGTCTCAGCATCAGCAGGCAGCCACTGCTCTGTCCGCACATACAGTAGCGTAGGACTGTGTCTGTGACTCCCGACGGAAAGGAAGCAAACAAACATTAATTAATCGGTACTGGTAGGCTCCATTTAATAGGCGCTGATGGGCTGCATTTGATTGACGCTTAATTAATAAGGTGGGGTATACATGGGCAGGGCAAAGGGGGTGGGGTCTGGTGGAGACAGGGGCGGGGGCAGCAAAATGAGGTTTCGCCTAGGGTGTCAAAAATCCCTGCACCAGCCCTGAGTGCGGTGTATCTGCAGCTTCCCTGTGGGTTTCCGTGCTTAGCCACAGACTTATATTATATCTGCGCTATTGCGACATGGTAGTACGGCAATTAGAGGTTTAAATCGGGTGGGAGGAGGCGACACTGTGCCCGGTAATCTTTGACTTCCCCCATGTTGTTCAGGTAGATCTTCACCTCTTTAAGGTTGCCTACCCCTGCCATTGAGGAATCATGTCTATGCGCAGCAGTTGAGCGCCACCTGCAGTGCAGACCACACCTGCCAACAGGCTTTACTCCAGACATTTTAACCTGGCAAATGTTTATGGCTGTAGAAGATGTTGGCTAGGCATCCATGTGTGGAGGGTTGTTAGAAAACTCTGTCTAATTGCTATTGTTACAACCAAGATCTCCGGTTGTTTCCTCTTCCTGTCATGTTTTGCTACATTTATGTCAGACAACCAGTGGATATATGGTGGGGTTGTATAATCCTTTAAATGACTGCAGACAATGCACTTCTCCTTGTGATATCAAGTTCAGTGTTTTCTTCCTCTAATGGCTAATTATATAGTTACATAGGCAGGTTGAAGAAAACACAAGTCCATCTTGTTCAACTAATAGAAAAATATAAACAAACAGAAAACCTCTATATGCACAATCCTATTGATTCAGTTGATACAGAGGAAGGCAAACAACTTAAAACATGATTCAATTTGCTCTAACAAAGGAAAACATTCCTTCCTGATCCCCCAGGAGGCAGTCAGATATTTCCTGGGTCAACACTCTCTGGTGTTATTATCTATAAATTGAAGTACCCAGGAAGGCATCCAGCTCTTTTTTGAAACAATCCACTGATCTGGACAGAACCAGCTCTTGAAGGAGTCTATTCCACATTTTCACAGCTCTTACTGTAAAGAAGCCTTTCTGTATTTGGAGAATAAATATATTTTCTTCCAGATGTAGAGTGCTCCTTGTCCTCTGTGATGACTTTAAAGTGAATAACTCAACACCAAGTTTACTATATGGACCACTTATGTATTTATTTATACACAGTGATCATATTCCCTGTCACGTACCTGGTCCTGAAGCCGAAATGCTGAGAGGGATCTCCTTGCGGCTGAGTGCTCGGTGCCCCTGAAGGTGATAACAGGGGACTCGAAGCCCAAAGAAGCAGGGATTGCAGGCTGTACCACAGATGAGTAATGGTGGTGTGGAGCTCTTCCTGCAGCTGGATACCAGATGAGATATGCAGTAGGACCCAGGTGAGCTGAAGGTATTTGTAGACTGCATACAGCAGGAAGCAGGTTGCAATGGTAAGTGCAGCAGGCTGGATACGGTAGGTAAGTACTGCAGGCTGAAGCAACAGGTGAGTACTGTAGATACAATAGGTACTGCAGACTGGGTACAGTAGGTAGGCACCAAGGTGGATCACAGCACACAGGGCACAGCTGAAGGCGTAGTCGGAGACATTAGCAGAGGTCAGGAAACCAGTGGTCAGCAGATCAGGTATCAGAATGGTGGTTAGGTAAGCCAGGATCATACACAGGACAAGACACAAGAAAAGATCTGTGGGCAATCCGAGGTCAGAGCTGGGAGTGAGACAAGAGGTATCCAAGGGCAAGCCGGGTCGGTAACAGGTGATCAGAAACAGCAGCAAATAACAGGAACAGGAAACATGAAGTTGAAGACCAGTCAGCAATGTACAGTGCCATGTTTATATCATTCAATGCCTTTTTCCTAGTTATGGTAGCTAAGTTATTTTATTTATTTTATTTATTTATTTATTTCAGGTACTTATATAGCACCGTCAATTTACGCAGCGCTTTACATATATATATTATACATTCACATCAGTCCCTATACCCTCAAGGAGCTTACAATCTAAGGTCCCTAACTCACATTCATACCTATACTAGTTATGCTGCATTATACACTGTATTGTGCTTAGGTTTATTTTATTCTATTCCTAATGGATGTTGCTAACTTTTGTTATGAGTTTAGGTTTACCTGGGGTGCTGTGGGGAGCAGACACTGCGCCCCCCCCCTTTGTTTTGTGTCCACATACCCTAGCCAGTCCTGGGTGCCTGAACACAACTTGGTTGGGCAATACTGTTCAGTCCAAAAAGAACTAACTACATACTATGTTGCCTTACAGAAAAAAAAATTGCCTGTTCGAAAATTTCTTTTGAACCCTTTTCTTTCTACCTACTTTTTCTCTCTTTTTTGCAAGATCGTCGGCTCTCTGTGTGCCTGAAACTCATTTGTAATGTTCTCTTTTCAATCACAAGATGGCCCCCTTGAATATATTGTCCCTCAATGTTAACAGCCTTATCTCCCCTCATAAAAGGGTTAAGGCCTGCCAGGCATTCACAACCTTAAAGGCGGGTGTGGTGGCCCTACAGAAAACCCATTTTGCTGCACAATCGACTCCTACGTTTTTCAGTTCTCGCTACCCTCAAGTTTTCTCTGCTTCAGCTAGCACAAAACACAGGGGAGTCCTTCTGGCTTTCCATCATACAATAGTATTCACTCTCCTTACCAAGATCAAAGACCCTGAGGGTCGTTGCATTATTCTAGTTGGCCTATTGCAGGATGTTGAGACGACATTGGTCTCTTATTACACCCCTAATGATCACCCTAATCCCTTTTTCTCCCATTTACTTCAGGTAGTGCAGCTTCATTGTACAGGCATACTAATCCTCTGCGGGGACTCTAATTTTGAACTCTATCCACATCTAAATAAATTTCCTTACACCCCAGAGTCGCATTCACCCTCTCTACTTTTGTGTAAAAATCTCCAGCAGGCATCCCTTCTAGACACTTGGAGGGAATGTAACCCCCCCTTAAAAAAAATTATACTTTTTGATCCTACCAACACAAATCTTTTTCCAGAATAGACCACATATTTATCCCGGTGGCATCCTTACCAATCCTTTTAGATTCAAGAATACAACCTATCCCATGGTCTGACCACTGTGCGGTAATCACCACTATCTCCTCCATGATTCCTCAAACCAGAGATTGGACCTGGTGTATTGAATGATATGCACCCAGTCAACAAATCCTATTGCTTTGATATGCAGCAAGCCCTCAAAGAATACCTCCTGCACAATGCTTCTCCAGACATCTCCCCGGTTCTCCTGAGGGAAGCTCATAAACCAGTAATATGAGGTACCTGCATCTCTGTCTCTTCCCATCTTAACCAGGACAAGAAACTTAAATTACAGCATTTAGAAGCAGAATATCATCAGCCATTTCTTCAATTCCAATCTTCACCCACCAAATTGAATAGGATCCGCCTAGAGAAAACAAACTGAGCTAGACCTGCTTTTGGCTGAGGCAGCTGACAAGGCTATTCATAGGTCCAACCACAAACTCTATACCAAAGCTAATAAGCTGGATACCTTTTTAGCTCTTTGCCTCCGTTGGCCGGATCAAGTCCGAAAACCAATCAGACGCAAACTAGCTAAGGACCTCCATACGAGGAATTTCAAAAGAGGCTGTCACAGTTATATGAAGCTAAGTCTAATTTCTCCTCTGATCAGGCTACCTCTCTATTTCAGGATCTGTACATGCCAACGATGTCCAAGGCCAATTGCGAGTCAATGAAACGCCCTGTCTTGGTCAACGAAGTCTTGCTGGTGATCAAGGCCCTTAAACCAAATAAGCGCCCTAGCCCTGACGGCTTCTCGGCTGCATATTGAAAAAAATTTCCAGAAATATTAGCTCCCCTGTTATCTAGTGCTTTTAATGGCCTGCTGAAGCAGTGTTCAGGGACACATTGACAGCTATAATATCCATGATACTGAAGCCTAATACATACCATACAGTATGGACGAATTACAGACCAATTTCCCTGCTCAACTTAGATATAAAAATCCTAGCTAAAATTCTAGCCCTTAGACTCAATCCAATTATAGGAGGCTTAGTTAATAGGGACCAAGTGGGTTTCATCCCAAGACGCCAAGCCAGTGATAACATCAGACGAGTGATTTTGCTTCAGCATTTGGCCAGAACTCGCAAAATACCACTGCATCTTCTCTCACTTGACATCAGAAAAGCTTTCGATACTGTCTCATAGTCATACCTGCGTTTTATCCTCCAGAGATGGGGCTTTGGCCCCAACTTTCTGGGATGGATTGCTATTTTATTTGACCACCCACAAGCATACGTAAAGTACTCAGGATTTAGAACAGTTTCCTATTATGCGTGGCCAGGGTCGGTTTCCTATTATGCGTGGCCAGGGTCGCCGATAGGCCAGTACAACTGGCCCTGTTGTACCGGGCCCGGGCAACCTGAACACAGAACTAATTAATCAGACGCAAACTAGCTAAGGACCTCCATACGAGGAATTTCAAAAGAGGCTGTCAGTTATATGAAGCTAAGTCTAATTTCTCCTCTGATCAGGCTACCTCTCTATTTCAGGATCTGTACATGCCAACGATGTCCAAGGCCATTTGCGAGTCAATGAAACACCCTGTCTTGGTCAACGAAGTCTTGCTGGTGATCAAGGCCCTTAAACCAAATAAGCGCCCTAGCCCTGACGGCTTCTCAGCTGCATATTGAAAAAAATTTCCAGAAATATTAGCTTCCCTGTTATCTGGTGCTTTTAATGCCCTGCTGAAGCAGTGTTCAGGGACACATTGACAGCTATAATATCCATGATACCGAAGCCTAATACATACCATACAGTATGGACGAATTACAGACCAATTTCCCTACCCAACTTAGATATAAAAATCCTAGCTAAAATTCTAGCCCTTAGGGGCGTGGCTTGGCGCACGATGGAGATGGCAGCCTAAACGAGGAGCTCTGTCAGACCAGCGGCCCAAAGTAGTCTTTATGCCGCACAGCAACCGACGATGAGCAGGCAGAATCGCTTCTCACAGCACACTCGATCCTGCCGCTCTACCGCTGCATCAGCCGGGAGGAACATTTCGGAGGTTTTTAAGAACCAAGCCGTGATACAGAAAGTGACTGCAGTAGGGAAGATGGTGCCGGTGCAGCGTGTGGAGGATCTCAGTGAAGACTCCCTGTCTGCTACAGAGGACAATGGTAGGAGAGGCGCACGTCCTGATCATCCACTAACTTATGCAGATATGTCAGGCTTTGCTGATGACATCAAAGCCTCGCTCTCTGCAGCTATCACGGACCTCAAAACCAGCTTGTTAGTTCTCACAGAGAAGATGGCCACCGCTGAAACAGCAGGAAAGCACAGAGATAAAGCCATAAACAGGCTGGATAGGGTGGTTTCCTCTCATGCACTCCATTTTATTGAGATGAACAGACACCTGAAAATCTCGATAACAGGGGGAGAAGGAACAACATTAGAGTTCGAGGTATACCAGAATCAGTTGATGCAGACCAAATAACTCATGTACTGCAGAGGGTTTTTAATAGCCTCCTGGAGAGACCAGAGGACACGGACATTGAATTTGTCAGAGCGCATAGAGCTCTAAAAGCCAGAGGCCCAGATACACTTCCCCCTCGTGACATCATTTGTTGCTTGCAAAGCTTTTCCCTTAAAGAGGAGATCATGTACAAGGCTCGCAGAAACGAGCAGATTGCGTTCAACGGCGCTCACATAACTTTATTTCAAGATCTTTCCCAAATTGCGCTGAAAAATTGCAGGGCCCTGCGACCCTTGTTAGAGGTGCTGCGGGCAAAAGATCTCCGGTACAAGTGGCGCTTCCCCTTTGCCCTCTCAGTGGCAAACACTTTCTCCGCACTCCAAGTGACCTTCAGGAGTTTTGCAGCTCCCTGCAGTTAGGAGAGATTGACCTACCGGAGTGGTATCAGGGGTTTTTACTCCCATCCGGAGACAGAAGCCCACCACACTCCCCTATGGTGACCCCAGAGAAGCATCACGCAAAGAAACAGAAGCAGAGTCGGCAGGAAGGCTCAATCGCTGGCACTCCAAGGGGCAAAGCACACTCCTCCAGGATGTTATTGGATGCATGAGCGCGAGAATCCTATCACCTACTGATGTTCTGTTTCGCTCAGGTTTCAACTCACACCTTAGCATGTGTGCTAATTGAGCAGGTACTCTGTTAATTCTACAGTTAAGTTTTCACGCAAGGACTCCCTATTCCGGATCATTCGACACTTGGAGGAAAAGACCTACTATTACTAGTGCCGTCCTTGTTTACGGTCCCTCTCTTTTTTTTCCCTCTTTTTTTTTTTTTTCCCATGGGAGGGATAGCATGGGCTGTTTGGCTGGGAACCACCTAACCACTCACCAGGGGGTCCCACAAGATCCCTGTGGTGGGCGCATGCGCGGAGTCTGCTAAAATGGCGGCGTAAGCTCGGAGCTCCGCACACCGCCAGTCACACAGCATTGATAGCAGCGGCGTGTGGCTGACAGGGACCCCACGACCAATGGGAATCGGTAGCGGAAACACCCGTGCACCAATTTATGCAGGGTAGGCAGACCAGACGAGCTCTGGGACCCCAGTTTGAGGCCGCGGACAGGCGGGACATTTTAAAGATGGCGGCCGCGTCTCAGTCTCGAGACCAGGCCGCAGAGGAGACTCCTGCTACAACAAGGCAAGTTCTGCTACCTGCTACCCTCACATATACCCCTCTCATGCTTGGCTCGAGCCCTAATGCTGCCACCCCCTCACCGGCATCCACCCTGTCACTGCTGGAGAGAACTGTGGGGCCTTATGGACTGTCCCCACATGAAGCAACCCCCACCCACACAGACTCTAATACAGCACAGGCCCAAGAAGTGACTTTTAATGTGGCAGACCTGTTCTCTAAAATATCTGAACTACTGGATAAAGGTCTGACCCAAACAGCAGACAGGATTACGGGTGAAATCAGAACAGATTTCCAGAATCTTGGCTCCAGAATCGAACATATTGAGAATAAGCTGGACGTGACTATTTCAAGGGAAAATCAAAACACGGATCATCTACACTTCTTGCAGGAGCAGCTAGATACTGCGCAAGCAAGGATCGATGATCTCGAGAATCGCTCACGAAGAGATAACTTCTGAATCAGAGGGTTACCCGAATCAATTGCTGACGTTCAATCGGCTGTACAAGAAGTTATTAAAACTCTGATCCCTTTGGTCCCAGAACATAAATTGGAACTGGACAGGGCCCACAGATCCATAGGACCCCCCCCCCCGAAAAGACGGAGCCCCCAGAGACATTGTGGTGAAACCGCACTATTACTCCGTTAAAGAAGAAGTCATGAAACGTTCCCGCCAACAAGACCAGCTGAAGTTCCAGGGACAGGTTAACCAAATTTTTGCGGACATCTCTCCATTTACCATACAGAAGCGGAGAGCGATGAAAACCCTTCTTGCCGCCCTCACCAAGAGAGATATCAAGTACCGTTGGGCAGTCCCTTTCGCCCTGAAATTCTCCTTCAAAGGAAAGCAACATACTATCCACAGCTTCCCGGAGGGTGAACGTCTACTTTTGGATCTAAAGCTCATCACCCAGGATTCAGCGATGGACACATCCAACACTCAGCAGGGCTCTGCCAAACGTCATACCCCTCATAGTCCTACCTCCCCAGTATGGGACACAGCTAACCCAAGAGAGTAAGAGACAACATGCCCCCCTGATGATGGAGAACCGGATTTACTGAATTGCTCTACTTCTTTTTCCTCCTAAACGGAGTCGGCAGCCAGAGAACTAAAACTTGTTTTCTTCTTTTTTTTTTTTTTTTTTTGTTAGTCTGTGCAGACTTCGCTTGTCCCCTATTTTTGAGTCTGAGGTCGGTGTGGTTTTGGGGGCATAGGCGAAGTTTTGGATACCACCATATGACTGTTTATTATCTATCCCAGTCTATGGCACCCTGTTATAATATGGTCTTTCCCAGTAGGATACTTTTACATAGGCTGTTATTAGGGGTTTCTGTTAGTCGCACCAGCATACCGTTCAGTTACATTGATATTTCAGTGCTGTTCAGGGCCGGGGCTGTTGCCTTGTGCTTCCTCCCACTATTCAGTTAGATCGTTTCCGATCTTGGACAGTGGGAATGTAGCCCTATCTATGGGCTATGGAAAGATTTCGATTTTGAATGAGAGGAGGGAGATACTCCTCCTCCCTCATTCCGGGCCTGGTTCAGGCTTTACAGTTCATGTGTTGTTATTGATATGTTTATCTCTTCTTTCTTTCAACTGCACTAACCTTTTTTATTTTTCAGCTGTCCTGCTGGTGTCTCTCCCTGGCAAGAGGCCCTTGAGCTTTCTTCTATACCGACAAGAGATTGCGCTTATCCCCTCCCATATTTGGAACGAGGTAAGTGACCATAGAATGGATAGTGTCAATCCCTCTCAGCTCCATGGCTAATGTCAACACTACCCCACATCCCTTACGAGTAATCTCCCACAATTCTCAGGGACTAAATTCACCAGTAAAAAGACAGAAGGCCCTACAAGTTTACCGATCTCACCATATAGATGTGGTACTCTTGCAGGAAACTCAGTTCCCACGGCGGTACACTCCCTCTTTTCTTCATGCTCATTTCCCCACATTCTATTTAGCCAATGCCGAGGATAAAACGAGGGGAGTAGCAATTTTATTCTCCAAACATTGTAAATTTTCAGCTAGTTCGGAGCTCAGGGATCAGGAGGGAAGATTCCTCCTGGTGAAGGGTATTATAGATGATTGGCTTTATTCATTCATATCTTATTACGTCCCTAATAAGGGACAAGATGTTTGCCACTCTCGGACCGATGATGGAGGGCATCATAGTCATCAGCGGGGATTCCAATAAGGCGTTCGACTCAGGATTAGACAAATCCAAACCCACTGGTACACGTCTGATCAAACCCAGCAAAGCTAGCGTCCACATAGCGAGACTGATTTTTCAGTCCAACGTGACTGACATATGGAGAGAATTAAACCCGACTGCCGGAGACTTTTCCCATTTCTCACATCCGCACCAGACTTACTCAAGCATTGACCATATTCTGAACTCTAATCGTCACATTCCGTTGGCTCTCACATCCAAAATCTTGGAGGTAGCCTGGTCGGACCATTCTATGGTTCTTCTAACGTTACGCAGGGACGTCCCCATACAACGACCCTCCCATTGGACGCTCAACCAATCTATATTGAATGACCCCATCAGGGTGACTGAAATAAAGGAGGCACTACGTGAATATTTTCACTTTAAGGATGTAGGGGAGGTCTCAGCGGAGAACCTTTGGGCAGCACACAAAGTTACCATTAGAGGCAAGCTAATGCAAATTGCAGCCCAACGGAAGAAAGAAAGGCTGGGAGACATAGAGAGACCGGAGAGGGAATTCCAAACTTTGAGCAAACGACACAAACAGGACCCGTCCGAAGTTCCTGGACAGGCGCTAGATGCTGCCCGAGCAGCTCTAAACTTGGCCCTTACGGCGAATGCTGACAAGTTTATTAGATGGACTGGGGCCAGATTTTACCAGAAAAAGGACAGAATAGGACCCATGCTCGCATCAAAACTTTCCCCCAGATTTTTTTCGAATTCCATGCCCAAAATTAGACAGGCTAACGGTACCTTCACTATGAATCCCCAGCGCATCATGACAGCCTTTCAAGAATTCTATACAGACTTATATAAAGCAGATCACAACTTAAACCTCTCTAAAGTCGAAGAATTCCTTGAGGGATTAAACTTGCCTACATTGCATGATGATCACAGAGTGGAAATGGAGGCCCCCATTTCTGCGGGGGAGGTCACGGAGGTTATTAAATCGTTAAAGGGGGGAGCGGCGCCGGGACCAGATGGGTTCTCCACACCCTATTATAAAACTTTTTCTGAACTATTAACACCTTATCTCACTAGATTCTTTAATTCAATGATCAAGGGCTCCCCGGTAGGAAACCAACTTAACATGGCAATTATATCTGTTATTCCCAAACCAGGTAAAGACGCTAGTCAGATTGGTAACTATAGACCCATCTCCTTGATAAATAATGACTTAAAAATCTTAACCAAAGTTTTAGCAAACCGATTAGCGTCGTTTATTGGACTATATGTTCATAAAGACCAAGTTGGGTTTATTCCCAGTCGTCAGGGACCAGACCAAGTGAGAAGAGCGGTGGACCTCATATCGATACTACAATCGGGCTGGGCGGGCGGCAACAGACAAGAGGGCATGTTGCTATCACTGGACCTCCAGAAGGCCTTCGATTCAGTATCATGGCCATATCTATTCGCAGTATTACGCCGCTGGGGTTTTGGCCCAAATTTGATAGGGATCCTTGAAGCCCTTTATTCGAGACCCGAGGCCAGAGTTAGACTTCAGGGGCTCTATTCTGACCCAATCAAGATAGCTAGGGGTACACGCCAGGGGTGCCCTTTGTCTCCCCTGATATTCGCCATAATGATAGAATCACTGGCAATCGCTATTCGTACACATCCAGATATCGGGGGGGTACAGTGTGGTCAGACCACACATAAATGCGCCTTATTTGCAGACGATCTCTTGCTATTTGTAACCTCCGCGACCTCCTCTCTCCCAGCTATATGTACTCTGTTGGACAGATTTGCGGAGATCTCAGGCCTTCAGGTAAACATGTCTAAGTCACAGGCTCTAAATGTATCTCTCTCTAGTTCTCTAGCCTCCTTCCTACAAAACAAGTATAAATTTGACTGGAGTGATTCTTCCATTAAATATTTGGGGCTTAATATTACCTCAAAGGTCGAAAACCTCTACCAGGCGAACTACCCGTCAATGTTCCGTAAACTAGCAGCTGATCTCAGCAACTGGGGGTCTCATGAAATAGCTTGGACAGGCAGAATTAATTCAGTCAAAATGAACCTCCTACCCAGACTACTATACCTATTTCGTTCCCTTCCCATACCGATTAAACGGGATCATCTTAAAGCCTTTCAGAGTAAAATCACCAAATTCATATGGCACAAGAAAGGTCCTCGCCTTTCGACCCGCACTCTTTTTAATCTTCCCTCACAGGGGGGTTTGAGACTTCCGAATCTCATATGGTATTACCAGGCAGCACAGTTAGCACAATTATCTACCATATACCTCAAAACGGAGAAACCAGACTGGATAGCTATAGAGCGACAAGCAGTACCTAAGTTTACTCTTGATTATTTGTTATGGTGCCCCCCCAAAAGTAGACCCCCCATCCTTTCTCCAACCCTCTCACATTCACTTTCCTTGTGGGATGTGCTCAGAAAACTTCCCTCCCTGGTCTCTGAGCTCCAACCACTAGCTCATTTATTTCGAAACCCTCTTTTCCAGCTGGGCATGGACATTAGAGCGTTCAAGTGGTGGCTGGACAGGGGTGTGTACCGCATCGGGAATTTGTTCTCCTGCACGGGTCCACTACCCCTTAAACACTTTGAGAAGGAACTAGAAATCCCTAGTTCAGAAAGGTTTAGATTTCACCAGATTTCTAGCTTCATTTATTCTATATGGAAAAACAAACCTAACCCTCCAAGATTTACGGATTATGAACGATGGTGTGGTCAAGACATGGAGCTGAGGGGAGGGATTTCTGTAATCTATGCGTCACTAGCCACTAATCTAAACAAACTACCCTATATGATTGCATGGAAAAAGGACCTCCAAATCACCTGGGAATTGGAGGACTGGCACAAACACTATTCCTACTCGCTCAAAGACATCTACAATACCTCTCTTTTGGAAGCCAATATCAAACTCTTCACGAGATGGTACCTGGTGCCGAGTAAATTGGCCGCCATGTTCCCCTCCACATCACCTTTATGCTTCAGAGGATGTCAAAGCATGGGCTCCATGATCCACATCTGGTGGGAATGCCCAAAACTTTGTGGGTTTTGGAACAAAGTCTTTCACATTATCCGTACTGTTACGGGTTGTGCTATCCCTCAATCGCCAGCATTAGCTCTACTTAATGGACTGGTGCCGGGCATTCCCAAACCTACTCGTAAACTGATTTTGTTTATTTTGACAGGAGCTAAATTGACAATAGCCAAAGCATGGAAGTTACCTACAGTATCCATTGGGGCCATGAAAAAGAAGATTTCATGGATAATGACGCAGGAAAAACTGGTCAGTTCTATCCTGGATACAACTCCCCAGTTTGAAGCAATCTGGGAGCCCTGGGCTCAATATATGGGAATATCCCTCATCCCGGGTAGCTCGAGATGCTGATTGCTGTGACTGACATCAGGTAGGCAGGCACCTCTTCTTTTCCCCCTTCTTTCTCCCCCCCCCCCGTCTTTTCTCTCTTTTTCTTCTTTTTTCTCCTTGATTTCTGCTCCATTCTTTAGGGAGATTACATAAGTTCACGAGATGGGCACTAGATTACTGTTGAGGTCCTTTACCTTACTTGGAGACATGGTTACTCCTCTTATATGTGATCATAGGAAGCTGATATCACTTTTTCTAGTTGTCAGGTGACATTACTACAGCTTCACGAGACATGGCGAGAAGAGGCCTCGGCACCTCATTGGACACAGTAAGATCACGTTTGGGGTGTCCGGTGAGGAGCAGAGCCTCAAAACCTCGCAGTAATGTACGGTTGAATGGCCAGAAGATCATTAACCTGAATAATTCTAACCTTGTCTTAGTTATGCAGGTTACCAATGTGCCTTCAATGTTAAAATGTAGCAACATGTTACTTTTATGCTTCTGACATTGTTTGTTTGTCTTTTGATGTGAAATGACAATAAAAATTTTAATGATAAAAAAAAGATCCCTGTGGTGAATCACACTAACCTTTGCTCCACTCACTGTGACCTTGTCAGCCTAACGGGAACTTGGGAGACAAAGTTTCAGCCCAGGGCATTGCTATGTATCCCACTCAGAGGACACGACACATCTTGTTG
Organism: Aquarana catesbeiana; assembly: GCA_037953035.1. NCBI lineage: Eukaryota > Metazoa > Chordata > Amphibia > Anura > Ranidae > Aquarana > Aquarana catesbeiana. The sequence continues at coordinate 279,887 of JBBHAA010002294.1, read as the reverse complement.
GTTGGTTTGTCTCTACAAGAAGCCCAGATGGACTATGGTGTATGTTCGGCCTACCTAGAGACTTAGCAAGATTCTCTTACCTCCTATCTATTTTAAATGTCACTACAAGCCAGATGGGGACTCTTAGTTCAATGTAGAGTTTCTGCTTATACTCCCTTCTGTGTGTTTCTGTTTTTTTTGTTTTTTGGTTCCTGCACTAAGTGACTCCCGTACGGGAAGGGGGAAGGGAAGGGTAGGGAGGTGAATACGCCTTTCACGTCTTGATCCCACCACCCCATATATTTCTACAAGTTATTATAGTCGTTGCTTGTTCCGCTCCGTTTTCTTGGTTGGAGCTCTGCTCTAACAGTCCAAGCGGCAGAAAAAACCATCAGGCACTATCCACTTGCTAAAATGGGCCGAGGTCTGGCTGTCCTAAGTCCCTGATAGTTCATTTAATTTTTTTCTACTTTTGTTAAGTTGGGACTGATATCTGACCGTGTGCCTCCCGCGTCCCCACAGAGTGTGTCAGAGGGGTTATAGACCCACTCTCACACACTAAATATTGATCCACTCAGACGTTATTGTCTGGGAGGGTTGTAAATCTCACTCTCCGTACTCTTATTTCTAATTTCTTACTATACTCATATATTTCTGTCTATTTCTTCCCATTTTTCTTAGTCACTAATTGAGGTGGTACAACTACGTTTAAGTATTTAAATTCTAACAAGTACTTTTTATAGTTGTGATTACAGGTACTGTTTGCAGTCTCTCTCTGGTCCTGAACAATAGCTTACTCTGCGTTAGGTCGAACCCCTACGGTGGTATCTCACAACGTCAAGGGCCTAAACATTCCGGAGAAACGCACCACTCTCTTGCGGGAATTAAAAAAAGGTAAGCCTAAAATTGTTTTCCTGCAAGAGACCCATTTTAAGACAAACCAGGTTCCCAGGCTCACCGACTCCTACTTCATAGAAGCACACCACGCCACAAACGACAGCTCCAAATCTAAAGGAGTGACAATACTGCTCAGTAGGGAGGCCTCATTCGAGATCACAGACAAATTGGTTGATCCAGGGGGGAGATATATTTTTGTCAAAGGGAAATGTTCTGGGGTGCCCACCACATTAGCGAATGTTTATTTCCCTAATACCTCCCACTTGTCCTTTTGCAAAAAGCTGATGAGGGAGTTAGAGGGTTTCAGCACAGGCCGCTTAATCTTAGGGGGAGATTTTAACATTCCCTTAAACCCGTTAGTAGATACGTCAACGGGAAAAACCTTCATTACCTATAAAATATTTAAAAAAATCAAAATTCTCCTCCACTCTTTAGATTTAGTTGACACTTGGCGCTTCCTACACCCTGAGGACAAAGATTTCTCTTTCTATTCAATCCCACATGATCGCCACTCCAGGATTGATTACCTCTTTATCACACAGAGGGATCTCCATATAGTCAGAGAGGCAAACATAGGGATACAGACAATTTCTGATCATGCCCCAGTTTCCATTGGCCTAAACTTGACCGATACCCCGGCCAGATTGGGAACTTGGAGACTAAATTCCTCTCTCATAACAGATCCAGTTCTGCTGTCCACACTGACCGCAGCTTTGAAAGAGTTCTTCAGGCATAATGTGACCCCGGGCATGGACCCACTGGTGGTTTGGGAGGCCCACAAGTGCTCCATCAGGGGAGAGCTAATTAGGATGGGAGCACAAAAAAAGAAAGATCAAGAAAAAGAAATTCTCCAATTAACGCAAAAAATCCGTCATCTAGAAACCTTACACAAGCAATCCTTGACATCCAGATCGGCGACTACTCTTCTCGAGACGAGACTGACCCTTAAACAGCTTTTAGAATCCAAAACGAAACACTTCCTTTTTTTTAGAAAAAAAATATACTACGAACAAGGTGACAAACCCGGTTATCTGCTTGCCAGGGCATTGAGGGGACCCACTCCTAAATATAACATCTCAGGCATTCAAAATAAGGGTGGCAGGGTGGATAGAACAACGGACAAAATAGCACAACACTTCCAGGAATTTTATACCAATTTATATAATCTCCCAACCCAACATAGACCACATGATTTGCAGGGAGAAAGGCTCCAGGTGATGCGGGATTTCTTGAGGGGTTCAGGCATCCCTTCGCTTACAGCGGAGGACGCCGCATCGCTCGAGAACCCCGTGGACTTGTCGGAACTCAAACTCGCTATTAAAGATTTAAAACACGGTAACAGCCCAGGTCCTGACGGATTCACGGCCATATACTACAAGACATTTGTCGACACATTATCTCCACACCTCCAAGACACATTAAATTCCCTATCAAAGCCAAGAACGGTCCCCCCAGAGTTTTTATCAGCTTTTATTACCGTGTTACCCAAGCCAGATAAGGATCCGCTTCACTGTTCTAGCTATAGGCCTATATAGCTACTGAATTTAGATGTGAAGATACTGGCCAAAATCATCTCCAATAGACTGAAACCTCTACTACATAATGTGATAGGACTGGAACAGGCGGGCTTTATGCCTGGAAGAGAGGCAAGGGATAACGTCACCAAAGCCCTAAACCTGATTCATGCCCCATGGACGAAAGATCGAGGGTCTTTTCTTGTCTACGGACGCGGAGAAGGCCTTCGATCGAGTAGCCTGGGACTACATGTTTGAAACTTGCAAACACATAGGCTTGGGACCAGGAATGATGGCCTGGATAACCTCCCTCTACCAAAATCCTTCAGCCAGACTCAAAATAAACGGTTCACTATCCAATAAAGTAAGCATAAACAATGGGACAAAACAGGGTTGTCCATTGTCGCCCCTGCTATTCATAATATCACTAGAACCATTTGTTAGACGAATCATAGCAAATACAGCTGTAAAGGGATTTAAGGTCATAGGGCGTGAATTCAAAGTAGCAGCATATGCCGATGACCTACTCTTCTTCTTGACTGATCCACATATATCCATCCCCTCCCTTATGAGAGAGTTCGCAATATTTGGTTATATTTCTAACCTTAACATAAATTTTTTGAAATCTGAGGCGATGAATATTTCACTCCCAGAACAAACACGAAAGACAATCCAGGACAATAGTCCATTCAAGTGGGAAGCACAGGCCGTCAAATACCTGGGAGTTTGGCTTACACCTAAGCTGTCCTCTATCTTCTCCCGAAACTTCCTTCCCCTTCTCAAAACTATAGAAAAGGATTTACAAACCTGGCACACAGGGTTCTTTTCGTGGTTCGGCAGGGTGGCCATTTGCAAAATAACCATACTGCCTAAAATCCTATATTTATTACGCACACTTCCCATTAAAATCCCACTAAGCTTTTTTAGATCGCTCCAGGCCCTTCAAATGCGATTCATTTGGGCACACAAATCACCACGTATTAAATTTTCCCTACTAACAAGAGCCAAAGCAGTGGGTGGGTTGAGGATACCAGATTTTAAAATGTACTACCATGCCACGCACATTGCCAGGATCATAGACTGGCACTGTCATGGTGGCATAAAGGATTGGGTGTCCTTGGAAAATGATTTGAGCCCGATTCCCCTTATGTTCTCCCACTGGATACCAAAACTCAAATACCCCCCGACTCTGAGAGTCCACCCTTTGATAGGGACCACTTTAGAAATCTTTCATCATCTAGCTAAACAACCCAAACTTTCTTCTCCTCTCAATCCTCTCACCCCATTGCAAAACAACCCAGACTTCCCACCTGGACTGGGGAACCGCCTCTTGCGCTCCTCTGATCAAAAACTACCACTTCTAACTTCACACTGCTTCGATAACAAGATAATGAAGGACTTGACTAATCTAAAGGCTGACAACAATATACCTTCCCTTCCCTTGTGGTCATACTTTCAAGTCAGAAGTTACGTCAACAATGTCACCCGTAAGAAACACTTCACTAGAGAACTTACTGAGTTGGAGTCGGTGTGCCTAAAGGGAGAACAGGTTGTAAAGACCACATCAGTCGCTTATCAGTGTTTACAAAATTCGAAAAAGCCCGCAGATAATAGGCTCAGAGAGAGATTGACAGACTGCCTTGACATGACAATTTCAGATACCCAATGGGAGAGAGCCTGTATCATGGCGCATAAATGCTCCTTAAGCACGAGAATGCAGGAGACGGCTTATAAAATGCTCACTCATTGGTATGCAACCCCAGCAAAGATTCACAAATGGTTCCCCCAGTCGCCGGACACATGCTGGAGGTGCAACAAAGAGAAAGGAACTCTAATGCACATTTGGTGGCAATGTGAACGAATAACACCGTACTGGAACAGGGTTAAAGAGGTAATATACCGAATCACGGAGACCAAGCTCAAACTTAACGCAGCACGTTGCCTGCTTCACATTACAAATTTTACCTTTAGAAGATACAAAAACTCTCTCACCAGACACCTACTAAATGCGGCCAAGTCTCTCATTCCATTGTTCTGGAAATCAACAATAGTCCCTTCTCTGAAAGACTGGTTGCACAAAATTTCATATATTTGTGAAATGGAAGACACACGGGCACAGTCAGAAGAAAAAGTTGAGCGTTATCACGAAACTTGGTCTCCCTGGTTCATATATAGATACTCCCAAGAATATGAAAACTTGATTAAATAACTGGTCAATACTTACCATTACTTGATCGAATAAATAACCATGTAATAACCTGAACCGTTTTGTTATACTGAATTTAAGAAAGTACATTAGACGTTAGAGCCCAATAAGCTCTAAATAACTCCCTCACATCACTGTGACATATAGGTCATAACACCTATCCCTTTCACTAGATTTCTTACCTCTTCTTTTCTTATCTCCACTCTGTTCTTTACCCTACTCATCAAACAATTGCAGATTTCAAAAAGATATCTAAAGGTGGGCATAGCTTCCTCAACACACAGAAGTTCTTATCTAAAGACAGCATGTTTAATTGTCAGAATGCATAGCTATGACTCACGGACATGTTAGATATGACTTTGATTTTAAGTTTGATACCAGTTGATTGATGTATATCAGTTCCTATCTGCACTCATGTATGTTTATATATGCTTCATTTTCTTCAATAAACTATTTTATGACAAAAAAAATTCTAGGCCTTAGACTCAATCCGATTATAGGAGGCTTACTTAGTTCATAGGGACCAAGTGGGTTTCATCCCAAGACGCCAAGCCAGTGATAACATCAGACGAGTGATTTTGCTTCAGCATTTGGCCAGAACTCGCAAAATACCACTGCATCTTCTCTCACTTGACATCAGAAAAGCTTTCGATACTGTCTCATAGTCATACCTGCATTTTATCCTCCAGAGATGGGGCTTTGGCCCCAACTTTCTGGGATGGATTGCTATTTTATTTGACCACCCACAAGCATACGTAAAGTACTCAGGATTTAGAACGGTTTCCTATTATGCGTGGCCAGGGTCGCCCATAGGCCAGTACAACTGGCCCTGTTGTACCGGGCCCGGGCAACCTGAACACAGAACTAATTAATGTAAAAAAAAAATAAAAAATCCTCCAGCCATCATGACCAAACATTGTCCGTCCGAGTTACCCCCCCCCCCATTTGTGTTTTTTTTTAAATTATTTTGATAGCTCAATATTTGCAAATGGCAACAGGGGAGGGACTCTTTTTTTGGGCAGGGAAGAGACAGTTTTCGGGCTGGCCGGAGTCCCGGCCAGCATGTCCTTCCCTGGCGCCGTGGAGTGATTCCTCTCCCTCTGCTCTGTTCTTCACTCGGCCCAAGAGAAGAAGCAGTGAGGCGAGCGGCAGCAGAATAGAAAAAAGAAGCAGCTGGCATCTGACTGGAATAGTTTGTGGACACTCGGATTCCAGTCCAGGCAGCAGCAGGATCAGTGAGGAAGTGACTATTGGGGCCTGGCTAACACAGGTGTGTGCTTGCTTGGGGGGATTTGAGATCTACTACTACTGCAGCAGCATCTATACATTAAGGCATTGGCGGCATGGGTGGCACTGCCTGCCGGTAGCACATGCATTATGGGCCATAACGCATGTGCTGCCTGCAGACAGTGCCACCCATGCCGCCAATGCCGTAATGTGCTGCAGACAGTGCCACCCATGACGCTAATGCCATAATGCATGTGCTGCCTGCAGAGACAGTGCCACCCATGCAGCCAATGGCATTATGTGCTGCAGACAGCACCATCCATGCTGCCAATGGCATTATGCCACTCATTAAAATTAGCCAAGTGAGGCTTGGCCATGAGGCTGAGCGCCATTGTGGTGCATCATGTGATGTTTAATCAGAGGACGGTGAACCAAAGCGAGGCTTGGTTTGCGCCACGGGCGCCATCATGTTCAGACCGTAGGACTCTATATTGTTTAAGTGGAGGCTTGGAGCGCACGCCATATGCCATGTCGGATTAACTTCCAGACGGGCGGATGTGCGGTCATGCCAACATGATTGGCAAATGAATTAAGACTTACATTATAAATTACTTAATTATAATTATATTACGAAATGCGTTGGGACGTACAGTGATAGCTCCATGATACTGAGATTTACTCCTTTCCTGTGATCACATTTATACAGCACCTGTATTTGTCTACATTGATGTAAGTGAATTACTTTGTTCAATAAAAATTTTAGTCAAGGATTTTATGCTATGTGGCAATTTCTTCCTTTTATGACCCTTGTTCTGATGATGGGAGCTTAAGACTCTTTGGATGCTGGATTCGTGCTCCTGGGCACTCCTGTATGCTGGTTCCTAAGGAATTCAAATCTCTCCAGTGATTTTGCGTGTTTGGCTCCTTGCCACTGGCAGAGGGCCCCACAGTATTCGGTAAGAGTACCCGATCATCCTGTTTAGTGGTGGCTGCACATTGGATGGTGAATCTTTTCCTTGGTGGTTTCCCTTCCCAAAGGAGCACAGTGAGCTCTTTCCATGTTGGCTCTTTATAAAGGCAGATGCCCTCTTTAGTCGTATCAACATTGAAAGCATGGGATATTATGATAAAGGGAGGGTGGGGATCTACCTATAGAGGTCCTATGACCCCACTATTCAGTAACCCAGAATTCCCACTGGCATTAGAAGCCAAGTCATTTCTTAAATGGAAAGGATGTGAAGATACTAGGATAGTGGAAACGATGGAAGGGAATAGAATCCTTCCACTGGAGGCTATGGGAGGGGAATACAAAAAGGAATGGATGCAACATGGACTACTCCAACGGTATATCTCATCTTTGATAAAAGAATCCGAAATAGACAGGCCCCTGACAACTTTAGAGAAAATCCTTATACAAGAACATAGATCTCTTCATGTCTTATCTAAGGTTTACAAATATCTGAATTCAGAAAATAAAACTCAGGAGATACCATATATTAAGAAATGGGAGGTAGAGCTTGGGATAGACATCCCCAGGAAAAGATGGGAAAAGGCTATTATGGTAACTCATAAACTCTCATTATCTGCCAAACACCAGGAAAGAAATTATAAAATCTTAGCCAGATGGTATAAATGCCCTGTGGATCTACATAAGATAAATCCTGATAACAAGGAAGATTGCTGGAGGTGTCATAAAGCTCAGGGCACAATGTCACATATCTGATACTATTGCTCTAAAATCCAACCATTCTGGCAAAAAGATTTTGAGATTTATAGTGCCATGACTGGGATCGATTTATATCCAGATATACAAGTGGCAGTATTATCTATGATCCCAGGATCATTGAAAAATATAAAGAAAGGATTATTGAAATATTTTTTGACTGCAGCACGTACTATTATAGCAAGAAATTGGAAAAGCACAAGAGTGCCATCCATGGTGGAGTGGGAGCGTGAGATGGCGGAGATGTGTGCCCTAGAGGAGAGAAAGGTGTTAGAAGAAGGGTTAAGTAAACAGATATTAAGCACATGGTCTAGATGGAAAGAGTTTAGAGCCTCCTTGGAGTGATTGAGGAGCCTAATGAAACAGAATAGGACAAGACCTCTTGGGAAGAAGGGAAGGGTGGGTTTCCCTTTTTTTTTTTTTTTTTTTTGTGCATGATGGAGGGATTGGGGGGATGGGTTGTGGTATGGCTGGTCAAAAGTGTATGGGATACACATCCATGAAGTAATTTTGTAACGACTGACAGAGATAGGAAGAAGATTTCGAGCTTGAAATATAGGTTTTTTATTGGCTTGGATGTGTATACGTTTTGTTATATATGTAAAAATGGTAAAATTGTTTTGATAAATAAAGATTATAAAAAAAAATAAAAATAAAGGCAGAACATCTATTTTCCACCGTTCATGAACTACTTTTCACTTGAAGTCACCCTTCCTATTTGGTTGGACTCGCATATGTTTTTTGAATTTTATTTGATGAACATTATGATTTAATATTGTTTTATATGTTACTATTATTTTTTCAAAAGATGCCAGTCATTGACCTGATCACTTATTGCACTGTCACTTTATATTGTTTGCATATTTGTATATATTCTGGAGTATTCCTTATATGCTACAGGTGCTAGTCATTGGCTTTATTATATAAATTTTTTGCACTGTCATTTTCATTGTCTACGTATTTGCATATATATTCACTACATACTGTATACAGGTGCCAGTCATTGGCCTTATTATATATTTTTTGCACTGTCAATTTATTTGTATATTTGCATATACATTCACTTAGAGCTGCACTTTATTCTACAATAATATTTTGCCCGCATTAACAGGAGCAAAGGAAACCAAAATGTTTACAACACTCTATGAAATCCACTGTCTGTGTTTGATAATTCTTTCTTAGTAAGAGGTTTCCTCTGTATTCTGAAGAAGTCTTTGGACATTTAGTAGCACAGCACACATTTTCTTTTTCAAATAATCTTTATTCTTTGTTGATATATATTCATTGGTGTACATAAAAGGTATACATTTTGAAGAATATGAAGTTAGTAATAAAGAAATAAACATAGTATATGTAGAAGGCTTACGTGTATCTATTCCAAATCTCAGAAGTCTTTCTCATTATTTTTACAATTAAAGATCTGACCAAATCTACTCCCACCTCAAGCACCTCTCCATCTGAGGACTGTTCGTGTGAATGGATAACATAGCAGCTACAGATGGCTATCAGCATGCTCGAAGATCATGCCAGACAAGGCTTCTATATTTTCAGCACTTCGTTATACCTACAATCTTATTTTTAATTCAAATGCTGTCATTAAAATGAACTGTTTGGAATGGGAGTTATGGCAGCCCCCAGACATTTCCTATTAAAGTCACTTTAAATCTACATTTGTATATTTTATGCTAAAATCTTATACTATAATTGTATACTATAATCTCAATATATATTTTAGCAAAGAGGAAATGCAAAGCTTTTTCTAAAATGTGTATAATGATGATTATGCTGTATATAATTATTAGATAGATACTTCAATCATAGTAGGTTAAGATACTCATAATAATGGTGATAATCTCTTTATATACCAAAAGCTGGATTTATCATTAAGTAAAATAGGTCTGTGCCTACGAGCGGCAGAGACAAACAGAGATTGGTGCAGGAATTTAATGAAAATCATTCCAGTGGAGACACTGGTTGCAAAAAAACACTTTTATTCAGCAAGTTTGGGAATTACGGAAGGGTTGGATCTTTGGTCAGGTCATTATTACGGTCTGTATCTTCTTGTGCCAGTGACAGCCATTGCTCTAAATTCTTTTCCAGCTATCACAGAGAGGAGAAGTGGAAGTGAAATTTTCCTTAGTGGGGTCAAAGACAGCAATAAGAACTTGACATTCTTACCTAGGCCATTGCAATATTTGGCTAGAATTGTGGATTAATTCATTGAGCCAAGAGTACTCTGATTGGAGAGGAGCCGGTCAAGTGAACGGGCTCTCCTCCAGGTGTTCATTCATTTTTATTGCAATTTGTTGGCTTTGGCCTTCCAACACCATCAAAAAGCAACGTACATTGTTAAAGAAAACTTTTATGGTTCTTTCACTTAGGTGTTTTTGTGTTGCTTAGTATTTTCAGTGAAATAATACTCCAAAAAACAGCTATATGCAGACTAGATGTTGCACATAACACGCCAGTTAACATTTTTCCTGCCAGCAGCCAAAAATGCTCTGAAGTGTTGAGTATTGCTGTTCTGAAGTTGTTAACCTGCTACATGACAGAAAAAAAATCTGTTTTGCAAACCAGCCCATTTGAGTCACCTGACTTATTTTACATCATATTTCCAACTTGGTGTAATTACTTGAAGCATTAAAAGCATTGTTACTGGTTCTGAGAAAGATGCACTCAAAATCATACAGCGAGATGAACATTATTGGGGATCTCTGTAAGAGAAAAAAAAAACATTGGATTTAGGTAGATGTATGCCCTATGTAACTGACATTTAATTAGCTAAAATATAGTATTATAAACCATGGCTAGTTTCTTTTTTTTTAATAAAATACTTCTTTTTTGCATTTAAGTACCCCCGCTTCTTTCAGCTACTTCCTGTCTACATACACTTTTTTTCAGCTGTACATCATCGCTCTCGCCCAGCTTTCTGTTGGTGACAAAATCTGTATGGGCAGGGCTGCATATGGATGTAGCAGGGTGGGGCTCCGGTTAGTCAGGGCTTTTATTTTTAGTGGTTTGACTCTCGTCACCCATGTGAGGTAGGAGCAAGGTATGTTAGGGGAGGATTGGCTAAGGTTTAGGAGCAAAGGGGAGAGTTTAAAAAACAGAACATTGCCTATCAAATACTTACCATAATTTTCCTTTCTTGATCAACTCCATGGCAGCATACATCTGGTTAGTTCCGCCCTTGCTCCTACCCTATAGGACCCCACTCCCATAAATTCTGAGGCTGAGCCAGAGACTGTGTTCCATAACTGGCCTACTCATGACTGGGGGGGGGAGGAGTCCTTTATTAAAAAAAAAAAAAATCAAATGTCTCATGTAGTCCATTCACCTACGCCGATGGAAAAAAAAAAGCCATATGACGTGTCCTAGCAGGTGACAGCTCTTTTATTACTGAGGATGGGGCAACACGTGATGTTGCCGAGTGACCCTGCCCTCCTCTGACGCACAGGGACATCCCTATGGCTTTCCCCGTAGCGTCAGAGGGGGGCGGGGCCACCCAGTCTGCCCCCTCTGATGCACGGGGACACCCCTATGGCTTTCCCCATAGGGATGTCCCTGTGCAGACATCCTCCCCATGTTTTGGGCATGTGGCCTGGTACGGTTCAGTAGGGGGGGCGCTCTCTCGTCCCCCCTCTTTGCCTGCGGCCTGCCAGGTCGCATGCTCAGATAAGGGTCTGGTATGGATTTTTAGTGGGACCCCCACGCCACTTTTTTTTTATTTTGGCGCGGGGTTCCCCTTAAAATCCAGACCTGAAGGGTCTGGTATGGACTTTGAGGGGGACCCCCATGCCATTTTTTTTACATTTTGGTTCGGGGTTCCCCTTAATATTCATAGCAGACCCAAAGGGCCTGGTAATGGACTGTGGGGGAATCCCATGTCGGGACCTACAATTCATTAATAGCTGGCACTAGCGCTAGTACTTTTAAATGACTTTTTTCCTTTAGAAATGTCATTTTGCTCTCGGACTGTTCTAAACACGGGAAACATGCGCCACTTTACAGGCATACTATAGACACCCCCCAGGTATGAAATTTAAAGGAATATTTCACTTTTATTGTTTCACTTTAAGCATTATTAAAATCACTGCTTCCAAAAAAACAGCCGTTTTTAAAACTTTTTTTGCATTGATACATGTCCCCTGGGGCAGTACCCAGGTCCCCAAACACTTTTTATGACAATAACTAGCATATTAACCTTTAAAATTATCACTTTTGATTATTCATGTTCGTGTCCCATAGACTTTAACGGTGTTCACGTGTTCGAACAAATTTTTTGCCTGTTCGCATGTTCTGCTGCGAACCGAACAGGGGGGTGTTTGGCCCATCCCTACTCATGACACTGGGAGGGTACCCATGCTGCCATGGAGTTTATCAGGAAAGGCATATGACAGTAAGTATTTGATAGGATATTTTCAGTTTTCCTGACTCCTTTGCAAAACGTTTGGGAGTTAGCCAAAATAACAAGGGGAGATACCGAAAAAAAGTAAAGTTTCAATCATAGCCAACAGAAACCTTACAGCTAAAAATGAACAATATAAGGAAGCTAGCTTCATACCTCCGGCAGAATACAATGATCACTGCTGGTGGCTATAGTTGCCGTCAGTGATGAAAAAAACAAGCTGGTTGTACGGAAGTTGATTGATAGATTTACATCAGTACAACCAGCCTGCCCATAGATGGATCAAAATTTAGCCAGTTCCTGCTGAACTGACAGAATTTCAGTCAGTTTTTGGTTGGCTTAAGAGTTATACAGCCAATTCCTAAGGCGTATAGACATTCTATCCAGTTGTGGTCTGGAAGAAGTGGTTATCTAGTGCAGGAGGGTCCACTTGCTTGGAGGTGGTATGAAAAGGTTCCTCTGGGTGCCTGGTAATGGTAAGCCACCATATTTCATGTGCCTCAGTTGTTTGGCAGGACCCCTCCAGACTGGGCTTGGAACCACTGAAAAAAGGAGAGGCCTCACATAATATGGCTCGAGTGCCAACTTGTTGTCCCTGAACAGCATAATTAACCAGAGGGATAGTTAGCAGGGTATCAGACCTACCATACTTAAAATATTAGGCTTTGGTGTGAGAACTACAAATCTAAAATGTGTGACTGCGTTACTTAATAGACAATGTGCAAAATGCAAATATAATAAATAGGGTAAAAATACAATAATTACAATTTCATATGTGCCAAAACATTTTGTATCAAAACACTTAAATTATTCCTTCAATGTCCATGATTCATAAAGTGTCCAGTGCAATTTTGTGCAATATATAAACAAGGTGCCAAGGTGCATCCGATTTCTAGTGTCCACATAAATGATCCTCTTTTGTGATCTTCACCACACCCAAAGTCTACCACATGAGATTTTTAGGTCTAAACCTATTTAAAGATTGTGAGCTTTCACTATATTTCCGTCTCTGATGTGAGACTTTCGGCCCTGCGGCCCTCCTACACACAAGCCACAGTGTGTTTTGTCCCCTCCCCTCCTCTCCTCTCATCCATTTACAAAAAACCTTTATTCTGTGAACCCATTCACACAAAACAGAGTGCTCTGAATGGACAGGCGAGAGGAGAGGTGGGCAGTGCAGTTAAAGTGTAGAAGAGCTGCAAGTCTCCTGTGCAGTAGATGTATAACAAAATCTATGCTTCCCCGCAGGAGTAAAAGTGTTAGAGAGGCAAGGCCAAAGCTCTTTTGGCTCAACTTCTCTTGTGGGCCACAATAATTCACTTCATTCTGCACTGCTGCGACCTGTTTTCTACTGTCGGCTGACATCACAGAGCCATTATCCGGATCCACGCAGATGCCTGATCAGTAGGTGGCTCAGCCTCTCAGAATGCTGCTGAGACCCTGAAACAGATGCTTCCACCCCCTGCACAGCCTAGTGCTCCAGTGAGTACTGGAGGAGCAGATCCCAGTGGTCTTTTTTATTGCTCAGTTCTCAGTACAAGAAGTGATGGGGGAAAGATGCCAAATAGGACCAATACTGCATCAACCTAGGTGAGTATAAAAGTTTTCTTTTTCTGAATCCCAAACTTCTTTTTGATTGTAAAGAACAGCCAGCGATCCAGGAGGTGGCATAAACCTTATTATTAGATAGGTTAGTGATGCCCTGCTGTGAATGTTATAACAGCAAGTAAGTGGTCCCTTAACAATCCTGACATAGGGAGCTGCCACTTGCGACAGGAATGACAATGTCTGACTTGACCTGACTCTTCCAGCTGCTAACTATCATTATAAGTGTAACTGGAAATTAGTATGGATTTACACAGAATTAGGTAAGGCCTTAAAGGGATTGTAAAGTCAGAAGGCTTTTTATCTTAATGCATTCTATGCATTAAGATAAAAAAGCCTTCTTTGTTCAGCAGCCCCCCTAATACTTACCTGAGGTCCCTCTCTGTCCAGCGACATTCAGTGATGCCATTGACTGCTGCTGCAGTCTATCAAAGTCAGCTAGCCAATCAGGAGAGAGAGGGGATGGGGCTGAGTCAGGGCTCTGTGTCTGAATGGACATAGGTTACTGTGACTTGGCTCGGGTGCCCCCATAGCAAGCTTCTTGCTGTGGGGTCACTGAACAAGAGGGAGGGGCCGGATCACAGAAGAGAGACTCGAGAAGAGGAGGATCCGGGCTGCTCTGTTCAAATCCACGGCACAGAGCAGGTAAGTATAACATGTTTGTTATTTTTATAGGATAAAAAAACAAGACTTTACAATCACTTTAAATCTAAAACCATCAATTTAATCAACTTCCCAAAACAGTTATATTCAAGGTATTCTCTGAATGATAACTATCACAGATGCTTGTGCTCTAAACTGAACTATCAAGTCATCAAATGGCTGGTGCCATAACTGTTCACATGTGGATACACCCAGTGGTGTAGCGTGGGTTGCCAGCATCCGGGGCAAGGCAATTAATTTGCGCCCCCTAACCTGCGGACTTTTAGCACTCCCCGAGTCCTGTCTCTTCCTTTCCTACAATAGTACTAACCAACCTGATTCCTATACTGACCACTACACTACACTGTCCACTACACTATACTGTCCACTATATTGACCACTACACTATACTGTCCACTACACTGACCACTATACTACACTGACCACTATACTGTCCACTACACTATACTGACCACTATACTGTCCACTATACTGTCCACTACACTATACTGACCACTACACTATACTGACCACTACACTGACCACTATACTACACTGACCACTATACTGTCCACTACACTATACTGACCACTATACTGTCCACTACACTATACTGACCACTACACTATACTGACCACTACACTATCCACTATACTACACTGACCACTATACTGTCCACTACACTATACTGACCACTATACTGTCCACTACACTATACTGACCACTACACTGTCCAATACACTATACTGACCACTATACTGTCCACTACACTACATGACTCTAGCTGCTCTTCTACTCTCTCTCTCTCTCTGGTTGGCTGCTCCCTCTTCCCAGACCGTGCCCCCCCTGGGCCAGCAACACGACTCATCACGAGGGAGTCTCACCTTCTCTTCTTTGTTTTCACTTACACTTTATATATATATATATATACAGTATATATATATATATATATATATATATATATATATATATATATATATATATATATTTTTTTTTCTTTAGTTTTTTTCACTATTGCACTTCAATATACGCTATGATTCCATACCAATAATAAGTCATTCACACAGGTCATCTATTTTCACTATTTTTATTTTTCATTTTTTTATTTTTTATATTTTTAAAACTTTTTTCTTACCCTGCAGTTTATTTATTAATGCTTGTATTTTCATACTCTACATTTGTACTAAATGTGATTCCACCGCATGTCATTAAACCTAGCCAAACGAGCACTGAGATCTCATGCAGCCAAACCATCAGCTGCCTAGCATTATCTCATTAATGCTAGATCACGTGACATGCATGTTTTATGTATAAAAATGGTAATCACTTTTATGTAAGCCAGCTATGAGTAAGCGCTCCGCAAGAAACGCGTCAGCGGCTTAGCTGTATTGCTCCAGCGGTGTCATGTACTAATTTTATGCCACGTTTTGAATAAAGAAGATTTTATTTGTCAATTCCGGAGTGCGGCTGTCCAGATCTTTTTCCTGCACGTATACTATACTGTCCACTTCAATATCCTACCTACAGTATTCCTATACTGACCACTACACTGCATGATTCTAGCTGCTCTTCTACTCACTCTCTCTCTCTCTGCTTGGCTGCTCCCTCTTCCCAGACTGTGCCCCCCCCCCCCCCCCGGGCCAGCAACACGACTCATCACGAGGGAGTCTCACCTTCTCTTCTTTGTTTTCCATCGGTCCGGAGGGGAGCAGGAGGAGGAGGAAACAGCGGCGGCTCACAATCTCGAATTTTTGTGTCCCCCGCGCTCAGCCATGTTCAGTCTCCGGCGCCTTGTGATTGGGCGTATGGGGTCATGTGCAGCGTCGGGGCTGGCCTGTTAACGTTCGTGCTTGCTCCTGGAGTCCCGCCTCCGCACATGACCCCATTCACCCAATCACAGGGTTCCGGAGACTGAACATGTGCAGAGGCGGGACTCCAGGATGTACTGCGATCGTGGACTGGCCAGCCCCGCCGCCGCACATGACCCCATAAGGCCAATCACAGGACGCCGGAGATTGAACATGGCGGCAGGAGCATGGGGACACAGGAAAGTGAATTTAGGAGGAGGCAGCCAGTAGTCACACACTGGCGTGGAATTTCGCCCCCCTAAATGTTGCGCCCGGGGCCACGGCCCCCTCCGCACCCCCCACGCTATGCCACTGGATACACCATCAAAATAAAATCAGGAATTTGCTACAACACTTCATCTTTATTTATCCTTCGTGCAAAAGACATCAGACAGTGCGGGGTACAGTAAAAATGTATACGTTTGCACGCTGTGGCTTTATACGTTTGCATTAAGTACTGAAGTTTGGCGCCATTTTGGCGACAAGTGTGCGCAATTTTAAAACATGACATGTTAGGTATCTATCTACTCAGCGTAACATCATCTTTTACATTATACAAAAAAAAATTAAAAAATTAAAAAAATCAGGCTAACTATAGAGTTTTTTTAATTCATGAAACATTTCCCCCCCCCCCCCGAAAAAAAACATGTTTGAAAAATTACTGCGCAAATACTGTGTAACATAAAAATTTGCAATGACCACCATTATATTCCCTAGGGTGTCTGTTAAAAAAAATATATACTGTATAATGTTTGGGGGTTCTGAGTAATTTTCTAGCAAAAAAAAAAAAATATGATTTTTACATGTAGGAGAGGTGTCAGAATTTGTCTGGGTGACAAGGGGTTAATTACCATAAGTAATATACAAATAATTATTATATATTGTTTTTAAGGTAATTTACTATATCTTCAAAAAGTGTACTCAAGCAGGTGGCTTAACCTTCTGAAGATGGAAGTTATAACTTCAAACGAGTAATTTCACAGTAAATGAATAAATAGATAGTTGGGATGGGCAACTACATGGCAAATGAGGTTTAACCACTTGCCGACCGCCGCACGCCGATGTACGTCCAAAGTTTGGTGGCGGATATCGTTGTTATGGCAGCAGCTAGCTGCCATAACCCCGGTATCTCCGTTTTTGTGCGGCAGTCGGCTTTCAGATAAAAGTGGTCTCTGCGGCAGATTCGCCGCGAGATCACTTTTATCGGTGGCGGGAAAGGGCCCCCCCTCCCGCCGCGATCCGGTGCTCTCCGCCGCTTACCGGAGTTGTCGGTAGCGGCGTAGGCGAATGCGTCTGTCTCCCCACTCGTCTCCATGACACTGCTGGGCGGAAGCGACGTCAAAACGTCACTTCCGCCCTACGTCTTAAAGGCACATTATTTTCAAAGTCATTTTTTTAAATGACATTTTTTTTTTTAATTGCATTTTAGTGTAAATATGAGATCTGAGATCTTTTTGACCCCAGATCTCATATTTAATAGGTCCTGTCATGCTTTTTTCTATTACAAGGGATGTTTACATTCCTTGTAATAGGAATAAAAGTGACACAATTTTTTTTTAAACAGTGTAAAAATAAATAAAATCATGTAAAATAAATAATAAAAATAAAAAACATTTTATTTTAAAACCCCCCCGTCCCGACGAGCTCGCGCGCAGAAGCAAATGCATACGTGAGTGAAAACTGTGGTCAAACCACACATGTGAGGTATCACCGCTATCGTTAGAGCGAGAGCAATAATTCTAGCCCTAGACCTCCTCTGTAACGCAAAACATGCAACCTGTAAAAATTTTTTAAACGTCGCCTATGGAGATTTTTGAGGGTAAAAGTTTGACGCCATTCCACGAGCGGGCGCAATTTTGAAGCGTGACATGTTGGGTATCAATTTACTCGGCGTAACATTATCTTTTTATTCAAAAAAGTGAACTTTTTCCAAAAAAAAGCACGCTTGTAAGACCGCTGCGCAAATATGATGTGAAAAAAAGTATTGCAATGACCGCCATTTTATTCTCTAGGGTGTTAGAAAAATAAATATATAATGTTTGGGGGTTCTAAGTAATTTTCTAGCAAAAAAAAAACTGTTTTAAACATGTAAACACCTAAACTCTAGAGAAAAGACGCTTGAGAAGGGATATGATTTAAATTTACAAATACCATACTGGTGACCCCACAATAGGGATAAAACTTTTTTGTTAAAGGGTGTTTAACAAAACATGTGGCCACTCATTAAAATTAGAAGAAAAGAGGTTTAACCTTAAACTACGTAGAGGGTTATTTACTGTAAGGATGTGAAATTCCCTTCCACAGGCGGTGGTCTCAGCGAGGAGCATCGATAGTTTCAAAAAACTATTAGCACCTGAACGACCACAACATAGTACTAGACATGTGCACACTGAAATATTTCATTCCGGAATTTCGTTTTCGTCCGAAAAATAAATTTATTTAGTTACTCCCGAAATTCGTTTTTATTTATTTCGTTTTTCGTTAAAAATTGCATCAGTCCAAAAATCCAAATTAAGGTTAAATCTGTCATTGAAGGCTTATGGTGTCTGTCGAATGTTCAAAGAAGATTCAACGGAGCAGCCAAACTGTAGGACGCCGTACAGTTTATCTGCTCCGTCGAATCTTCTTAGAACTTTCAACAGACACCATAAGCCAAAGTATGTGTGTACTTAGTTCTAGCTATTTTACTGCTCCTCCTCTTTGGTTACAATCAGCCAATAACATTCATCATCATCATCATTATTTTTATCTTTTCTCCTCTACGTCGAATCTTTTCTCTCTATGTAGAATAAACTTGGACTAATAGAGTTAAGGTTAGGCACATTCGATCACAGATTTGATGGACACAGATTGTTATTGTCATCATCATGCCAAATCTCCTATCTATATCGAACTGTTGTAGCAACGAAAACGAAAATAAAGCATTTGTTTATGTCGGATCTTTCGTTTTTCGGATCCTGCATTTTCGTTATCGTTTGTTAAAATGATAACGAAAATACCTGAAATTTGGACAAAAATGCATTCGGACGAAAACGAATGCACATGTCTACAAAATACAGGGATATACAATGTAATACTGACATATAATCACACACATAGTTTGGACTGGATGGACTTGTGTCTTTTTTAAACCTCACCTACTATGTAATAAATTATTATGTTATAACAGTGCCTTTTCAGCAGCAGAAGATTCTCCCTCTTAAATGTGTGAGAAAAACAAGGGATTATGGGTAAATCTTATACACATACTGTAAACACATTTTTTCCTTGTAGTTAAGAGGGCTGGGCTGGATGGGAGCATTTGTCTTTTAGACACATGCCCCCTTCTATGACACTGCAGTGAGAGAAGAGCCTCCACTGCAGCATTTCTATTGGACAGTTTGGAACAATGGTACTTTTCTATTGGTCCAAGGCTCCAAGCTGTCCATTGAGCTTAGTGCTTCTGACAAGAAGTGAGAGGCACTGTGAGCTCATCCTCTCAGTCTGCTGCAAACAGTGTGTCAGCTTGTATTTAAACTGGCCACTCCGTATGTAGCTTCTGACAGGCTGTGTAAGGAGCCCCGTATCTCTGGAACCATAGGGGATAGGAGCCCCAAGTGACCAGTGATGGGGTAGGACTTCGGCTACCTACCCCCCAAATTTGGGGTCTCTGTGACCCCAGGTCACCGAGCTGTGACCCTCGAAGCTTGATCACTGTTTTTTATGCTCTGCCTTAACTGCCTCCCCTGACTGCACGGCCCTGGATCTATGGCTGCAGCTGCTGATCAGTGTATTCTGGCAGCAGAGAGCCCCATGTCAGAATAAAATGTCCCAGTGGGGAGATTCCTCCATCCACCTCATTTATGTAGAATCTGTTCATTTATTTTCATTCAGCAGGATGACTGAACAAAAAAAAAAAGAACCATCTATGGCCAGCTTTACACTGACCAATAACACTACAAACTTACAGTGATTCTAAAGGTTGTAATAAAAAAAAAAAACACAAACAAACATGTTATAATTACCTGGTCTGTGCAATGGTTTTGCAAGAAGCAGCCCCGATCCTTGAACACTTGAGCAGGCCCCCTCCTGACCCGCACTCCTGTGACTGGACATTGTCCATTCACACACAGAGTGCATCTTGGCCCCACCCTCCACTCTCTCCTCATTGGCTCACTAGCTGTGATTGACCTCTGCTGCTGTGTGAGCCAATGAGGAGAGAGAGAGACCCAGGAGAGCTGCTACTCTCATGCACTTCATTGGATCAAGATAGGGCTCAAGTAAGTATAAGGGGGCTGCACCCAGAAGGTTTTTTTACCATCTGCATTTAGAACCACTTTAATATCTGAAGAATGAGACTCAACATCTATATTCCCCACCCTCTACTTTAGCATAGCAAGTACTTTAATGGGCTGTTTGTTACCTGCATTGCAGTCTCTCACTGGTATATGGCCGCAGCTTCCCAGAAAGAGTTGGCTAATTGACCAATTGGAGCCATGGTTTGATTGGACTGCCCTGCTATACCAGCAACTATGATCAGTTTACGGACCAATACCAACTCTCAATGACATCTTTCAGTATGGAGCAAGGGTAACACAGTGGCTTAGTGGTTAGCACATCTGCCTTTCAGTAATGGGGTCCTTGCTTTGAGTCCAAATCTGCATTAAGTTTGAATGTTCTTCCTGGGCTTGCATGAATTTTCTCTGGGTGCTCCGATTTCCTCCCAAACTCCAAAGACATGCTGGTAGGTTATTTAGTTTCTTTCCAAAATTGGCCCTAGTATGATATTCTACTGAGTGTGCCCAAAATGGTTGCCTCAACATCTGCCCCCCCCCAAAAAAAAGCAGGTAAATGCACTTTAAGTCCCCGGGGAGAGAAAAGCACTATAGAAAAATAAATGAATAATAATGGTTATTGGCAATGCCAGTTCATAAGAAAAAAAAACTTTAACGGTCCTGTAACATTTTGTTGCATGAAATATTTGATTCCTTTATTACCTTATGTGTAGTACACAGACAGTTCCTTTTCATTCCTTTTCCCTTAAAAAATAATTATAATAAAATGTAAATTGTTAGGATTACATCGCAATTTTTTACTGAAAAACTAGTGAAAAATTCTGACATTTTAGATAGAAATCATCTTAAGGCCCCTTTCACACTTATACGACTTGTCCCACGATTTTGTACTGCAAAATCGTATGACAAGTCATTCTCCATGATTTGCAATGACTACTATTCATATTGGCACGACTTTAAGTCGTGCCGACTTGAAAGTAGTCCCTGCACTACTTTGGTCCAACTTCTATGCGAGTTGTACTCCATAGACCTCAATGTTAAACCCTGAAGTAGCATGCAAATTGTGCCTGAATAATATAGACACGACTTCAGTACGACTTTGTAAGCACAAGCCTGGCTCGCTGATCAGGAAAGGAAAACTTTTTTTTCCTTTCCCGATGAGCGACAGGCAGTGCTGACAGCTGTCTGGTATGAATCCAGAGGGGGAATGCGGCGCCAAGTTTTAAATGAAAAAACCGGCGTGGGTTCCCCCCCAGGGGCATACCGGGCCCTTAGGTCTGGTATGGATCTAAGGGGAACCCCCTACGCCGAAAAATCGGCGTGGGGTCCCCCCCAAAATCCATACCAGACCCTTATCCGAGCACGCAGCCCGGCCGGTCAGGAATGGGGGTGGGGACGAGCAAACACCCCCCCCCGGACCGTACCAGGCCGCATGCCCTCAACATGGGGGGGTGAGTGCTTTAGGGCATGGGGGGCACCCTGCCGGGCCCCCCACCACAAAGCACCTTGTCCCCATGTTGATGAGGACAAGGGCCTCTTCCCAACAACCCTGGCCGTTGGTTGTCGAGGTCTGCGGGTGGGGGGGCTTATTGGAATCCGGGAGCCCCCTTTAATAAGGGAGCCCCCAGATCCCAGCCCCCCCACCCTTTGTGAATGAGCATGGGGTACATGGTACCCCTACCCATTCACCTAGGGAAAAAAGTGTCAATAAAAAACACAGTACACAGGTTTTTAAAATAATTTATTAGGCAGCTCCGGGGTCTTCTTCCGACTTCGGGGGTCCTCTTCCGACTTCGGGGGTCTTCTTCCAACTTCGGGGGTCTCCCCGACGTCTCCTCCCGGTGTCCTGATCTTCTGCCGGCTCCTCCGCTATCTTCTGCAGCTCAATTGCTAGCGGTGGTCCGGACTTCTGCTTTCCTCTTTTCTTCCAGAGATGTTGACACGATGCTCTCTCCAGCTGGAATGGTCTCTGAACGCTCCGCAATGGACTTATATAGGCGGTGACCCCGCCCCCTTATGAGGTCACTGTCCCGGGGGGGCGTGGTCATCACCCGGTGACCACGCCTCCTAAAACGTCACAGTCCCAGCATGCCCAGGGACTGTGACAGCATAAGGGGGCGGGGTCACCGCCTATATAAGTCCGTTGCGGAGCGTTCAGAGACCATTGCAGCTGGAGAGAGCGTCGTGTCAACATCTCTGGAAGAGAAGAGGGAAGAAGACAATCCAAAAGTCTGGACCACCGCTGGCAAAAGAGCGGCAGAAGATAGCGGTGGAGCCGGCAGAAGATGCGGAAACCAGGAGAAGACGCCGGAGAGACCCCCGAAGTCGGAAGAGGACCCCTGAAGTCGGAAGACGACCCCGGAGCTGCCTAATAAATTACTTTAAAACCTGTGTACTGTGTTTTTTATTGACGCTTTTTCCCCTAGGTGAATGGGTAGGGGTACCATGTACCCCATACTCATTCACATAGGGTGGGGGGCCGGGATCTGGGGGCCCCCTTATTAAAGGGGGCTCCCAGATTCCGATAAGCCCCCCACCCGCAGACCCCGACAACCAACGGCCAGGGTTGTCGGGAAGAGGCCCTTGTCCTCATCAACATGGGGACAAGGTGCTTTGGAGTGGGGGGGCTGCAGGGCGCCCCCCCATGCCCCAGAGCACCCACCCCCCATGTTGAGGGCATGCGGCCTGGTACGGTCCAGGAGGGGGCGGCGCTCGCTCATCCCCACCCCCAAACCTGACCGGCCGGGCTGCGTGCTCGGATAAGGGTCTAGTATGGATTTTGGGGGGACCCCCACGCCGATTTTTTGGCGTAGGGGGTTCCCCTTACAATCCATACCAGACCTAAGGGCCTGGTATGCCCCTGGGGGGGAACCCACGCCAGTTTTTTTATTTAAAACTTGGCGTGGATTTCCCCCTTATGATTCATACCCACTACTGTATGTTTTCATTTGTTAATGCCAAAAATGTGGCAAAGTCGTACAAAGTAGTACTGCTCCCAAATCACGGCAAATCGCAGTAAAATCACGGCAAAATCGCGGCCGCAAAATCGCGCGACTTTAAAGTCGTATAAGTGTGAAAGGGGCCTAAAGCTCACCTGTTCCCAGACTATGGGCAATATACTATATTTACGTTTTCTTAACAAGCAATAAAAGTTTTAAATCTCTCACTGGCAGGACCATTTCTGTGTTTTTGCTCACGTTTAAAAATTAATTAAGGCCTGAAGATTACTTAAAACCCCCAAAGCTAATTTTCTTAAAGCAGACACCCTACAGAATAAAATAGTTGTAATTCCAATTTTTATTTTACACAATATTAGCGCAATGGTTTATAAAACTCAAATTTTCTGTAAAGCTACATTAACCCCTTCCCGCCGAGCGTACACAGATATGCGTACTCGGCTTTCAGGGGTTATACCGGGATGATGCCCACAGCTGCAGGCAGCATCTCGGTACTGTCTTTTAGAGCCGGCGATCGGGTTTCCTGGTATAACAACCGATGCGGCTAAAAGCTGCTTGGCTATTATACCGGAGGAGCGGGAGGGGACATCCCCCCCTCCCGCCACTCTTACCGGGCCTCCAGTTCCATCGGGAGGCCCGATGACCAATCTGCCACCTCCAGCGGCTAGTGAGTGACAGTCTGGAACAAAGCCGTGAGCGGCTTCGTTCCAGCCTCCTAATAGTAAACACGGAAGCAACGTCATGGCGTCACTTCCCGTTTACTCGGCTGCCAATGGCGCCGGTTTAAAAAAAATATACAGTATTCAGAATCACAGAAAACGGCGATCTGAATACTTTGAAGTGCATTTTTATTAATATAAAAATAAATAAAATAAAAAGGAAATCGTCCCCACGAGCTCGCGCAGCAAAGAAAACGCATATGAAAGTCGCGCCCGCATATGTAAACGGTGTTCAAATCACACATGTGAGGTATCGCCGCGATCCTCAGAGTGAGAGCAATAATTCTAGCACTAGACCTCCTCTGTAACTCTAACCTGGTAACTGTAAAAAAAATTTAAAGCGTCGCCTATGGAGATTTTTAGGTACCGTAGTTTGTCGCCATTCCACGAGTGCGTGCAATTATAAAGCGTGACATGTTTGGTATCTATTTACGCAGCGTAACATCATCTTTCACATTATACAAAAAAAATGGGGTAACTTTACTGTTTTTTTTTTAAACTCATGAAAGTGTCCCTTTTCCCAAAAAGTTGCGTTTAAAACGCCGCTGCACAAATACCGTGTGATATAAAATATTGCAACAAACGCCATTTTATTCTCTAGATTCTCTGCTGAAAAAAAAAAAAATTATATATATAATGATCAAGGAATATAATCTGTTGGTGACTAATTGTCCAAGTTAACTCGATGTTTTTGTTATTGGCATTCAACCCATCCATAAAGGTCTGTAGACTGGGCATGTCCCCCTGATATGTTAGTGCAAATAAAAAAAAGTATCACGGACAGTACTCAATTTTCTCTGTGCACGAAAAGTAATTTTAACCCTTTCATGACTAATGCTATTTTTGAAATTTGTTTACAAGTTAAAATCTGTATTTTTTGCTAGAAAATTACTCAGAGCCTCCAAACATTATATATATATATATATATATAATGTTTGGAGGCTCTGAGTAATTTTCTAGCAAAAAATACAGATTTTAACTTGTAAACAAATTTCAAAAATAGCATTAGTCATGAAAGGGTTAAAATTACTTTTCGTGCACAGAGAAAATTGAGTACTGTCCGTGATACTTTTTTTTATTTGCACTAACATATCAGGGGGACATGCCCAGTCTACAGACCTTTATGGATGGGTTGAATGCCAATAACAAAAACATCGAGTTAACTTGGACAATTAGTCACCAACAGATTATATTCCTTGACCTTGAAATATTTAAGGGGGAGGGAGTTTTTCATACCAGGAATCATTTCAAAACAACTGATAGGAACGCATATATCCCTCTGACCAGTTGTCACCACAAATCTTGGCTCTGCAATATACCGAGAGGCCAATTCATCCGCTTGCGCCGCAACTGTACTTCAGACGATGATTTCCTGGCACAGTCGCAGGTGCTCGCGAATAGGTTTAAGGAAAAGGGGTACTCCCAAGCTCTGGTAGATGCAGAAATAGCCAAGGTACTGGCAATTGACAGGAATACTGTAGTTGCAGATAAGGTTAAACCCTTGGAAGATAATGCCAATGTATCAAGCTATCGTATTATACTTGATTACAACATCCAGTATAAAAAATTAGAACATATCATAGCTAAACATTGGCCTATTCTCAAAGGAGATAGGACCCTTGGACCGGTTCTTCCCGATCACCCTCGGTTTATTTACCGTAAGGCTCCATCTTTACGTGATCGGGTGGCACAAG
The DNA here is from genome assembly GCA_037953035.1 of Aquarana catesbeiana. NCBI lineage: Eukaryota > Metazoa > Chordata > Amphibia > Anura > Ranidae > Aquarana > Aquarana catesbeiana. Next base: position 254,195 of record JBBHAA010002294.1, on the reverse strand, counting down.
GGGTTATTGACCCGCCCAAGACTGTGACCAATGGATTGTTTGGATTTCTATCTGGCTTTTACGCATGTGGGAAATGTGCCACATGCAGGAAGGCCTGCAGAAATATAAAGAGACGGAAGGAGTTCGTTTCGTATGCAACTCAAAAAAGTTATAAAATTGAAGGTCTGATCACGTGCTCATCAGTGGGGGTGGTCTACATGCTGGAGTGCGATTGTGGCCTCCAGTATGTGGGCCGGACCTCAAGAGCACTCCACGTAAGAATTGGAGAACATATTAGCAACATCAAGCGGGGGGTAAAGACCCATAGTGTGTCCAGGCACTTTCGCCTTTGCCATCAAAGAGACCCCAAATGCCTTAAATTTTGGGGGATCGAAAAGGTGCCCCGACAATGGAGGGGTGGACATTACATTAGGCAGCTTAGCCGTAGGGAATCATTCTGGATTTATGAGACCAAAGTTCTTTCTCCCTTCGGAATGAATGTTGATTTTGATTTGAATTGTTTTATTTCTAATAGATAATGATTTTTCATGATACCTTTTTTTTTTTTTTTATCTATACTTTTAATTTAATTTTTCCTCCCTTTTTATACTCTGTACATTTGATCGTGTTTAACTGATGCCCGTGGGTTGATGTTTTTTTCTCTTTTATATGATCCATATAGTATATGTGATTTTTATGCAACTTTTTTACATGCGACTTTGCAGCATAAGTCTATGCGTGTTTAAGATTAAATAATTTTATATACTTTTAAATGCAAAAATTAAGTTGGTTTACTGTGCAGAGTGAGATTTGTAATCCGGGCAATTAACCATCTTTATATAATTTACATTATGTGTCATCTGTTTGCCGCTGGCGGTTTTGAATTTTTGTTTTCCGTTTGTAAGGAAGGGTATTAGGAACCAACAGTTAAGATGCGGTGAATGGGAGGTGCTTGACTTCCTGAATATTGTTCCTGCTCTTCTGATTGGTTCCGCTGTCAACATGGCACAGATTATAAACAATGCGGGCCGTCATTGCGCATCCCGCCCCACGCCGATGAAGTCCCGCTCACAGGACGTAACGCGTACGGGGGTTAGGAGCGCATGACGTCACCCGCGGTCATCTGACAGACACGATCACAAGCCTGCTGGCCGGCACTCGGATCGGAGTGCCGGTAGTCTGTGAGTGTTTTATCTGCAATTTTTAGCTTTTCACTATTTTAAAATAAAGTAGCTACGGAGAACACTATGTTTTGCCTTTCTATTTTATATTTATCATCTGCCACTATACCGAGTGCTGGGATGTGAAGGAGTTGAAGGAGTAATTACCAATCATACAGATTGATCCATTCAATCATACAAGTGGTGTGACCTGTTTCAGGTTGAGTATCTGAGGTGAGGGGCCATCCAAGCCCGGTGGAGGGATATCAGTCACCATCCAGATTTTTATCTCAGCCTGTATATTGTCACTGGTGGTTCCTGTCCTCTCATCCTGCCACTATATATTTGTATACTCTTTATATACATTTATTTAAGGACTTTTATCTGCGCAGCACTTTTTCTATATTATTAAGCTTTTGAGGTATTTTTTGAATTGACCTTAGTGCTTGCTTGCATTTATCTTGCTATGTCCATATATTAGTCAGTGCTGAATTTAATTATACTGTTTTCACTAACATATCATCATAAAAGTTTTAGCAGAAGGTAAAATGTTAAAACAAAAAAAATTCTCTTGAGAGAAAGGAAAAAGAAAAACAAACACATACAAATCAATAGTATGGTAATGGTAATAAAGCTATCAGCAAATGAGATAAGACAGAGAGAAGGCTATAGACTGGAGGGGGGAGGACAATAGTCACAGAAACAGAAACCAATATCTAAATTCAGGCCATTATTTTTTGTGTCAAAAAGAAGTATCATTCTTAGTTCAAACGTTTTCCTTTCCTGGATAGTTCTGAAATTCCCTTTAAGAACTAAAACATTGAGGTCTTCTATAGTGTGGTCTGGTTGTTTGAAATGATGTCCCACAGGTGTGCATAAACTGTCTTCTTTATGTTCTTTGATGGTATGTCTGTGCAAATTCATCCTCACTTGTAACTTCTGTCCTGTTTCACCCACATAAGATCCTTTGCTACAGCTGTAAGATCCCATGATATTGAAGGTCCCATTTGTGTGTGTGACACTTTTGGATAGTTTGATCTGGTTATAGCAGCAGAGTTAGTGAGATAAGACAGATCAATCTATCCAAAAGTGTCACACACACAAATGGGACCTTTAATATCATGGGATCTTACAGCTGTACCTCCAGTAATGTTGTGTACCTCATCCAATGCAAAAGGTGCAGCAAAGGATCTTATGTGGGTGAAACAGGACAGAAGTTACAAGTGAGGATGAATTTGCACAGACATACCATCAAAGAACATAAAGAAGACAGTTTATGCACACCTGTGGGACATCATTTCAAACAACCAGACCACACTATAGAAGACCTCAATGTTTTAGTTCTTAAAGGGAATTTCAGAACTATCCAGGAAAGGAAAACGTTTGAACTAAGAATGATACTTCTTTTTGACACAAAAAATAATGGCCTGAATTTAGATATTGGTTTCCTTACACATTATGCTAAAGTTTTACGACCCCTCTGGGACTAGTATCCCCCCCTGCATTCTATGGCTCTCTTTCTGTCTTATCTCACTAACTCTGCTGCTATCTTTATTACCATTGATTTGTATGTGTTTGGTTTTCTCTTTTTTTTTTTTCTTCTTCTTCTTTAACATTCTGCTTAAAAATGTGTGAATCAGTACTGCTTGGACCTTGAAGAAGGGGACATACCCCGAAAGCTTGTCCTGAAAAATTGTATGTTAGTGCAAATAAAAAAAGTATCACGGACAGTACTCAATTTTCTCTGTCATTTCCCTCAGAGATTTTTTTGTTGTTTTTTTAACATTTTACCTTCTGCTAAAACTTTTGTGAATCAGTACTGCTTGGACCTTGAAGAAGGGGACATACCCCGAAAGCTTGTCCATGAAAAATGATATGTTAGTGCAAATAAAAAAAGGATCACGGACAGTACTCCATTTTCTCAGTCACAATTGCACTAATACGGCTACAATCACCTCAAGTATTTTTGTGCACACAAACACAACATATTGCCCATTTTTTCAGTAAAATATAAAAGATGAGGTTGTGCCAAGTAAATAGATACCTAACATTTCAAACCTTAAAACTCAGTGTGCACATAAAATGGTGACAAACTTTGGCACCCTATACTTTCCATAGGCAACAATTTAAAGTGATTGTAAAGGTTTTTTTTTAAAATAACAAACATGTCATACTTATCTGCTCTGTGCAAGAATTTTGCACAGAGTGGCCCGATCCTCCTTTTCTGGGGTCCCCTGGCAATACTCTTGGCTCCTCCTTTTCGTTGAGTGCCCCCACGGAGAGCCACATTCCATGGGGCACCCGTGCAGGCACGCTACTGGGTCCTGCTGCTGCGTCCATTGACACAGACAGCAGGACTCAGCCCAGCCCCTGGCTCCTGTGTCACTGGATTTGATTGACAGCAGTGGGAGCCAATGGCTCCTGCTACTATCAATCTATCCAATGAGAACTCAAAACAGCGGCTGGAGCTGCTGTGCTCATGCTCCTTGCTGGAACAATCAGGTTCAGGTAAGAAAGAAAGGGGGGGGCGTCTTGTGGGGATCTGCAGCACAGAAGGTTTTTCACCTTAATTCATCTTAATGCATAGAATACATTAAGGCGAAAAACCTTGAGACTTTACAACTCCTTTAAAAGCCCCCACAGGTCATCAGTTTAGAGGTAACCATAAATAATTGGTGTATAATTATTCTCACTGCGAAGCATGGCTTGAGCAGAGTTATTAATAGAAAAATATGCTATTTAATGCTGGAAGGCTCAGAAACTGGAACTAATAGACATCTTGCTGTATCGAGGGTGATTTTTTGACGTTTTCAGTGTTTTAACCACTTCAGCCCCGGAAGGATTTACCCCCTTCCTGACCAGAGCACTTTTTACAATTTGGCACTGCGTCGCTTTAACTGCTAATTGCGCGGTCATACAATGCTGTACCCAAACTAAATTTGCGTCCTTTTCTTCCTACAAATAGAGCTTTCATTTGATGGTATTTGATCACCTCTGCCGTTTTTATTTTTTGCGCTATAAACGGAAAAAGACAGAAAATTTTGAAAAAAAATGATATTTTCTACTGTTTGTTATTAAAAAAATCCAATAAACTCAATTTTAGTCATACATTTAGGCCAAAATGTATTCGGCCACATGTCTTTCGTAAAAAAAAATGTCAATAAGCGTATATTTATTGGTTTGCGCAAAAGTTATAGCGTCTACAAACTAGGGTACATTTTCTGGAATTTACACAGCTTTTAGTTTATGACTGCCTATGTCATTTCTTGAGGTGCTAAAATGGCAGGGCAGTACAACCCCCCCCCCCCAAATGACCCCATTTTGGAAAGTAGACACCCCAAGGAAATTGCTGAGAGGCATGTTGAGCCCATTGAATATTTATTTTTTTTGCCCCAAGTGATTGAATAATGACAAAAAATAAAAAAAAATAAAAATTTACAAAAAGTTGTCACTAAATGATATACTGCTCACACAGGCCATGGGCCGATGTGGAATTGCACCCCAAAATACATTTAGCTGATTCTCCTGAGTATGGGGATACCACATGTGTGAAACTTTATGGGAGCCTAGCCGCGTACAGGGCCCTGAAAACCAAGCACCGCCTTCAGGATTTCTAAGGGCATAAATTTTTGATTTCACTCCTCACTACCTATCACAGTTTTGAAGGCCATAAAATGCCAAGATGGCACAAACCCCCCCCAAATTACCCCATTTTGGAAAGTAGACACCCCAAGCTATTTGCTGAGAGGCATGTTGAGTCCATGGAATATTTTATATTTTGACACAAGTTGCGGGAAAGTGACAATTTTTTTTTTTTTGCACAAAGTTGTCACTAAATGATATATTGCTCAAACATGCCATGGGAATATGTGAAATTACAACCCAAAAAACATTCTGTTGCTTCTCCTGAGTACGGGGATACCACATGTGTGAGACTTTTTGGGAGCCTAGCCGCGTACGGGACCCCGAAAACCAAGCACCGCCTTCAGGCTTTCTAAGGGCGTAAATTTTTGATTTCACTCTTCACTGCCTATCACAGTTTCGGAGGCCATGGAATGCCCAGATGGCACAAACCCCCCCAAATGACCCCATTTTGGAAAATAGACACCCAAAGCTATTTGCTGAGAGGTATAGTGAGTATTTTGCAGACCTCACTTTTTGTCACAAACTTTTGAAAAAAGAAAAAAAAAAAAGTTTTTCTTGTCTTTCTTCATTTTCAAAAACAAATGAGAGCTGCAAAATACTCACCATGCCTCTCAGCAAATAGCTTGGGGTGTCTACTTTCCAAAATGGGGTCATTTTGGAAAGTAGACACAGAAGCAACAGAATGTATTTTGGGTTGTAATTTCACATATTCCCATGGCATGTTTGAGCAATATATCATTTAGTGACAACTTTGTGCAAAAAAAAAAAAAAAAATTGTCTTTTTCCCGCAACTTGTGTCACAATATAAAATATTCCATGGACTCGACATGCTTCTCAGCAAATAGCTTGGGGTGTCTACTTTCCAAAATGGGGTCATTTGGGGGGGTTTTGTACTGTCCTGGCATTTTATGCACAACATTTAGAAGCTTATGTCACACATCACCCACTCTTCTAACCACTTGAAGACAAAGGCCTTTCTGACACTTTTTGTTTACATGAAAAAATTATTTTTTTTTGCAAGAAAATTACTTTGGACCCCCAAACATTATATATTTTTTTAAAGCAAATGCCCTACAGATTAAAATGGTGGGTGTTTCATTTTTTTTTTCACACAGTATTTGCGCAGCGATTTTTCAAACGCATTTTTTGGGGAAAAACACAAGTTTTTAAATTTTAATGCACTAAAACACACTATATTGCCCAAATGTTTGATGAAATAAAAAAGATGATCTTAGGCCGAGTACATGGATACCAAACATGACATGCTTTAAAATTGCGCACAAACGTGCAGTGGCAACAAACTAAATACATTTTTAAAAGCCTTTAAAAGCCTTTACAGGTTACCACTTTAGATTTAGAGAGGAGGTCTACTGCTAAAATTACTGCCCTCGATCTGACCTTCACGGTGATACCTCACATGCATGGTGCAATTACTGTTTACATTTGACGCCAGACCGATGCTTGCGTTCACCTTTGTGCGAGAGCAGGGGGGACAGGGGTGCTTTTTTTTTTTTTTCTTTATTATTTTTTTGCTTTTTTATCTTATTTTTAAACTGTTCCTTTTATTTGTATTTTTTAAAATCATTTTTATTGTTATCTCAGGGAATGTAAATATCCCCTATGATAGCAATAGGTAGTGACAGGTACTCTTTTTTTGAAAAAATTGGGGTCTCTCCTCTGTCCTTAAAGCATCTGACCACACCAAGATCGGTGTGATAAAATGCTTTCCCAATTTCCCAATGGCGCTGTTTACATCCGGCGAAATCTAAGTCATGAAATGCTAGTAGCTTCTGGTTTCTTAGGCCATAGAGATGTTTGGAGCCATTCTGGTCTCTGATCAGCTCTATGGTCAGCTGGCTGAATCACCGGATGCATTCTCAGGTTCCCTGTTGGGACAGGAGAGCCAGAGAAAAACATGGAAGAAGGTGGGGGGGCATTCCCTCCCACTGCTTGCAAAAGCAGTCTAGAGGCTAATTAGCCGCTAGGATTGCTTTTACATGAAAGCCGACCGCTGGCTGAAAAGAATGATACCAAGATGATACCTAAACCTGCAGGCATCATTCTGGTATAACCACTCAAAGTCCAGCAACATACCAGTACGTTGCTGGTCCTTGTTGGGCATATATTGTAAACTTTTTTTCATGCAGCCTGTGGGCTGAACGAAAAAAAGATATTGATCGGTGGGTATGCCCACCATTAGAATAACTCCCTTCATCCACCCACTTCTAATGATGGGCATACATGCATCGTATATATATGCCGAAGCATGGGGGGCATCCTCCCGCAAAAGGCAGGAGCAAATCGCTCCTCCACCCACTGCTGCCCCCACACTTCGGCATATATGCTGAAGTATGTAACTGTGGTGGTGAAATCACCTCCGACAGTGCTGGAGTCACGGCTTTATGTATCGTGGGAGCAAACGCTGTTGCTGTCAAGATAAATAAATCCGCTCTGCAGCTGAATGGCGTACCTGACAACAAAAAAGTGGTTAACAATAAAAAAACAAAGTATAAAAAAATTGCATACCTATAAAGCAAACATGATAAAAACATAACAATAAAACATTGCAGTATAGAATGCAGAACAATAGAGAGAGAATAGAGAGAGAACAATAAAACAACAACTATTTTTGTTTTTTTTATTTTATATATTTTTTTGTGTTTTTTTCTTTTCTTTTACTTTTTTTTGTTTTTTTTACACTTTTTTTTGTAACTTTAACTTTTTTAACTGGTACCAGGTTTGGGTCTCTCAAAATGCGACAGCATCTTCGGAGACCCTGTGAAAGTGTGTCCTAGTCTGTGCAGTGCTGTACCCTACGCTAATACTCCACTAGTGTATGGTAGCGTTCAAAACATTCACCAATGCAAAGACCAGGATTGCCAGGACAGAGGGGACAATAATACCGGGTGTCACGCCTAAATCCGCACTTGCTACAGACACGACATCTTTTCTGGGGGGTTCGTTTGGTAGGGGTACTCGGGAGGGCATAAAGAAAATGCCTCTCATGCAGCCGGCTTACTGCATTTGGTTGGGGATGGTGAGGTGGAGCACCGTCTGGATAAAGAAGGGCTCTGACGATCTCTTCCTGGAATTTAAGGAAGGATCCAGTCTGTCCTGAAGCTCTGTATAGCACATGAGCATTCAGCAAAGCCAATTGAATGAATGAATGAATGAATGAATGATTTGTAAAGCGCTGCAATTGCGAACTGAATCGCCTCAAGGCGCTAGATGTATTCTCTGTAGCCAGCTTCTAGAAAAGGAAGGTCTTTAGTTTTTTCCTGAAGGCCTGGTGGTTTTCTTCCATGCGGAGGTTGGTTGGGAGAGCATTCCATAGTCGAGGTCCTTGGACTGCAAATCTACGTTCTCCCTTTGCTTTGTAGCGGTATTTGGGAATGAGGAGGAGGTTTTGGTTAGCTGATCGAAGACTGCGATTCGGTGTGTAGTGTTTTATTTTTTCCCGGAGATATTGCGGAGCGTTTCCTTGTATGCATTTATGGGTGAGGCAGAGGGTCTTGAATATGATCCGATTCTTCACAGTTAGCCAATGTAGGCTTTTTAGGGATGGGGAGATGGATTCCCAGGGCTTTTTTCCTGTTAACAGTCTTGCCGCCGTATTTTGCATGAGTTGCAAGCGCGCAAGCTGATATTGGGGTAGACCTACGTAGAGGGAATTTGCGTAGTCGAGTCGGGAATTGATGATCGTTCCCACAACTGCCGCTTTGTCCTCTTCTGGGATGAAGGGGATGAGTCTGCGAAGCAGGCGGAGGAGGTGGTGGGATCCGCTCACCACCGATCCTATTTGTGCATCCATTGTCATTCCTGAGTCAAAGATGACTCCGAGACTCTTGACTTTGGTGCTGGGGGAGATGGTCTGTCCGAGGATGGAGGGTGGTGTCCACGGAGTCTTAATTTTGGAATTTTTGTTGGCTTGCAGGAGAAGAAGTTCTGTTTTTGATTCGTTAAGTTTGAGGGAGCTAGCGGTCATCCAGTCATTGATTAAAGTGAGGCATTTCTGTAGTTGCTGATGATGATCTTTTTGTCCGTTAATGCGAAGGTAGAGTTGGGTGTCGTCTGCGTATGAGTGGAAGCAGAGGTCCGTTTTCCTGATGATATTGAGAAGCGGGCGGATGTAGATGTTAAATAGCACTGGTGACAAGGGTGAGCCCTGAGGGACTCCACAGGAGACTGCCCGAGATTCCGAGGTGAATGTTCCCAGTTTCACTGTCTGAGAGCGATTCTCTAAGAAGGATGTAAACCATTTTAGGGCAGAATCTGTGGCTCCTGCAACTTCTGAGAGGCGGACAAGTAAAGTATTGTGGTCCACTGTATCGAATGCTGCGCTGAGGTCTAACAGTACCAGGAGACTCGGTTCCCCGTCATCTGCTGCTTCGAGGGCGTCGTCCCATATTTTGAGAAGTGCTGTTTCTGTGCCATGGCCTGGGCGGAAGCCTGATTGCAGAGGGTCCAGGAGGTGGTGTGTCTCCAGGTGGTGTTGTAGCTGCTGTACTACTGCTTTCTCTATAATCTTGGAGATGGTGTTGAGGCTTGTTATTGGTCTGCGGCAGTTAGGGTCTTTAGGGTCGAGATTAGGTTTCTTTAGCAGGGGTTTGACGATGCCTTGCTTGAGGGAGGTTGGCATAGTCCCTTCTTTGAATGATTGATTTATGAGATGTGTTAAGGTGGGGGCCAGGATGTCGGAACATTCTTTGAACAATTTGGTGGGGATGATGTCGTTCGGTGATGTGCTGTCGCGAAGGCTTCCGATGATGTTTTCAGTCGTGTCCGTAGTGATTGGGGACAAAAAGAACTTCGGTGGTTGAGTGATGTTCGTGTCGATATCCTCTTTTTGCATTGGTTGGGTGAGGTTGGTTGTTATTTTCTGATGAATTGCTTTCCGAATGATGTCGATTTTGTCGATGAAGAAATCTGATAACTCATTGCAGAATTCTTGAGTATCGTTTGCAGGGGGCTCTAGGCAGGTCGGGTTCATTGATTGAGCAACTATTTTGAAAAGTTCCCGTGGGCGGTTTAAGGCGGATGAGATGGTGTCTGCAAAATGTTCTTTTTTGGCTTTGAAGATTGCCTTGTGGTATTTCACCGTGAGTGCTTTGTAGTTAGCATGGTTTTCCTTGGTGGGATTTCTTCTCCAAGTTCTCTCAGCTCTTCTGCGTTCTTGCTTGAGTAGGGTGAGAGTGCCATTAAACCAACTCGAGTTTTTTGTGCGGACGGGTGTTCTGCGTTTTGGCGCCACGGAGTCTGCTGTTTGTAGTAAAACATTGTTTAGGGAGTTGAGTGTTTGTTCCGTTGAGAGGTTTGGGTTTAGCAGAAGAATTTTGCTCGACAATGTAGTTTTGAAGAGTTCAGAGTGTAGTTTCTTCTGAGATCTATTCCAGTGTGTTGCTGTTGCCCGTTTCTGTTTTTGGAGGGTGGTGTTAGTGGTGATTTTAAATTTGATAGCATGGTGGTCCGTCCATGGTAGTGGGGTGTTGTTCAATACGTCGATGTCCATATTCTGTTTGAAGATGAGATCTAAAGTGTGTCCTGAACCATGCGTAGGAGCATTTATCAGTTGTTGCAGGCCAAGTTCTTCCATTTGGTTAACGCAGGCGGTTGCAATAGGGTCTTGGGCAGAGTTTGCCCACAGATTGAAATCCCCAAGTACCAGAAGGTTTTTGGTTTTCAAGGTGTGCATTGAGAAGAATTCAGTGAGCGGTGTGAGGAGATTGGTCTTTGGTTCTGGTGGTCTGTAGCATAGTAGTATGTGAATGTCTTGAGGTGTTGTTTGAAGATGCAGTGAGAGTGTTTCCATGAAAGGCACTGAGTTCTGTAAGTTTGGTTTGGTGAACCCCAGGTGCGATTTGAAAATCACTGCTAGACCTCCTCCTTTTTTTCCTATTCTATGCTCAGATAGGATACTGTAGTTCTTGGGCACCAATTCAGTTAAGATGGTGTTGCAGTCGGAAGTTAGCCAGCTTTCTGTAATGAAGAGGCAGTCTATGTTGTTTTCGATGATGAAATCGCGGATTTCCAGCCTGTGCTTGACTTCAGATCTGGTGTTGATCAGGGCGCATGCTAGTTGTTGTGGTTGGATCGGTGTCTCCCTACCTTTGATGGTTGATTGTGGGTTGGTCCTTAGTAATTGTTCTTTTTTTAGTCTTTTTTGCGTGTTGGTCGGTAAAGTTGCGGCCGTGTTTCTTAGCCTGTGGAGGGTGTCTGCTGTGTACTTGAAGTTGCACATGATGCGGAAGGCGGCGTTGCTAGAAAGGAAATTTGTTATGACGAAGGCACTGGTGTGGCGATGATAGCCTTGCAGGGGGATGGAGGGATCGGATGGCTGACCACTGCTCTGGAGTGGTGAGAGTGACGGCTGAGTGTTGGAGCGGAGGTACTGGAGGGAGGTGGGGCTGCCTACCTCCCTCTCGTTGATCCAGAGGAAGGCAAAAAAAACCCCTGGCTGCGTAGGCCAATGGTGCAGTCGAGGAAAAAATTCCTTCCTGACCCCCCCGAGGGGCGATCGGACAAGGGCCCCTGGATCAACTTCTCGAGTGCCCCCGGTGGCTTACCTGTGCTGAAGGTCCCGAAGGTGAAAGGAGGGGGGCTGGTGCGGTAGGTGGTGCGGTGGCTGCGTCTCAGGCGATTTGAGGTAGACTGGCCTCCGGTGAATCTCTAGTGCCCCCGCAGTGAGGTCCAGTAGCAGGAGGGGTGATTCCCGGTGCAGAGGGGCACGGGGCTCTGTTGGACAACAGTGAGGGGGTTGTGGTGGCAAGCTGACTGGGGCTAGGCTGCAGCCGTGGTCTGTCCCACTGACTCTAGCGGCTAGAACGTGGTGATTGAGACCGCGGCTGCGGTGGAGGCCACAGAGGGGGGGGGGGTCTGGCTGAATAGATGGACTAGGGGGTAGTGGGTCCAATCGGGCGGTGATGTGGCTGGGGGCTGATGGCCTCAGGAGGGGGTCCTCGGATGCTGCACCGTTGGCACTGGGTGTACCAATATGGCCGCCGGCTGGGCCCAAGCCGTGGCTGGCCGGCAGAGGGAGTACCAAGATGGCCGCCGGCTAGGCCCGAGCCGCGGGCTATCCTGAGGTGGTTGCCCACACCGTCCGGTGATGGTGGGCGGGTAGACCGGTGAAGATGGTCAGTAGGAAGAGGGGTGCGGACCCGCCGGAGCGGCTGGTCAGTAGAGGGGGACGGTAAGTGCTGTAACCTGCCGACCAGGAGCCGCGGAGTGTCCCGAGCGGCCGGCCAGCTGACTAGGCGGCGTCCGGATGGGTAGAGGGGGGACCGGCAGAATGCTGCAGGGGGAGAAGTGGAGAGCTGCGGGCTAGCCTTCCGAGGCCGGCCGGAGCCGCGGAGTGTCCTGAGCGGCTGACCGGCTGCTGAAGGTGGCCGCCGGAGGGTCAGAGGGGAGAGGGACTGGCGTGGTGATGCAGGGGGGGCTGGGCCGGAGCCGCGGAGTGTCCTGAGCGGCCGGCCGACTGAGAACGGCGCCTGGGGTAGGTCTGTGAACGGTAGGGGGATAGGATGTAGGGGATGTGGGATAGAAGGGAGGGGGGAGAGAGCCGAGGAAGGGTGGCCAGTGGCCGAGCTCTTCACGGAGCTGCTAGACAGAGGTCTGCTCTACAGAGTGTCAGCACTCAGACTGCCAATTGAAATAAATAAACAGACACTTTTTTGTACCAGCGTCTGGCCTTACGGGCAATTAGGTACGGCGCCAACAACTGGTCGTTGAGGTCCACCCCTCCCATATTAAGGTTATATTCGTGGACACAGAGGGGTTTCTCCACAACACCAGTCGCCGTAGAAATTTGGACCGTCATGTCTGCATGAAGGGAGGTAAGAACGAAAACATTCTTATTGTCCCTCCACTTCATAGCGAGTAAGTTATTACACTGCAAGCAGGCTCTCTCCCCCAGCCTAAGATGGAAATCTACAAGCCGCTGGGGAAAGCCCCGGCGATTAGGTCGCACGGTGCCACATGCTCCAATCTGATGATCAAAAAGGTGGCTAAAAAGTGGCACGCTCGTGTAATAATTGTCCACGTACAAGTGGTACCCCTTTCCGAATAAGGGTGACACCAAGTCCCACACTATCTTGCCAGCACTTCCTATGTAGTCAGGGCAGTTTGTCGGCTCTACGTGACTATCTTTGCCCTCGTAAACCAAAAAACTACATGTATAGCCTGTGGCCCTGTCACAGAGCTTATACATCTTGACCCCGTATCTGGCACGCTTGCTGGGAAGGTACTGTTTGAATGACAAGCGGCCAGAAAATTTAATCAGGGACTCATCAATGCAGACAACCTGATGGGGAGTAAACAAGTCTGCAAAACGTTGGTTGAAGTGGTTTACGAGGGGCCGAATTTTGTAGAGCCGATCGTATCCAGGGTCTCCACGAGGACGACAGAACTCATTGTCGTTGAAGTACATGAACCGCAAAATCTGCTCGTATCGTGCCCATGCCGATCGTATCCAGGGTCTCCGTGAGGACGACAGAACTCATTGTCGTTGAAGTGCATGAACCGCAAAATCTGCTCGTATCGTGCCCTGGCCATGGAAGCAGAGAACAAGGGCGAATAGTAAATTGGGTCAGTGGACCAATATGACCGCAACTCACTCTTTTTATTCAAGCCCATGAGGAGGGAAAGGCCCAGAAAGATCTTAAATTCGGAAACCGTAATTGGTTTCCAATCTCTGGCAAGGGAGGACTGGGGAATAGCGGCGATGTGTTGACCAGCGTACAAATTGCTTTGGTCCACAATAGATCTATAGAGATCTTCGGTGAAAAACAGCGAATAAAAATCCAGTGGCGTAAAGTCAACTGTTTCCACCTGAATTCCGGGTTGGCCAGTGAATGGGGGAAGTACAGGTGCTGCAGAAGTGGTGGGTACCCAATTCGGATTGTCGAATGCAGCAGGAAGGGCACTATGGGCACGACGGGCCTGTGTTCGTCTTCTTGGTGGCAGCGGGACACTACTAGTGCTTGCCACCTCGCCAGCTTGAACTGCACTTATGGGACTCACCACGTCACCACGTGATACTGCAGTGCTGGATGTACGACCAGGGTGTACTAGGCCGCTGGTGCTTGCCAGTTCACCAGAAGGAATAGCGGCACTAGTACTGCTCTGCTCCATATGAGAGCCCTGCGGTTCTTGCACTTCAAGGACAGAAGAAGTTCGGGGTCTGGTACGCCTGACCTTAGAAGGGACCACAACTCCGTCGTCAGAGCTATCTGTCATGGAGCCGCTGTCCTCTACAGGATCGTATTCTGAGCCTGAATCTGAGAGATGAGTGACTTCCTCTTCACTATCTGTCATGCTTCAGAAACGTGTAGGCCTCTTCACTAGTGTACCTTCGATTTGCCATTTTGGGCTCTAAATTTAGGGGTACACTAGTGAGACTCACAGGCAAAAAAGCTCCTGACTGTTAGCGACTGATTCAAAACGCTACCAAAAAACTTTTAGTGATCGCAGGGATCAGGCCTGACTTTGCGAACGCTGCAGTTATGTGTGCTTAGTGTTTTGTAAGTGACAGTTATCGATCGATACTGCACTTGGGTGGGCTGGGCTGAGGAGCAAAACGCAGGTGCTAGCAGGTATCTGGGCTGATCCCGCTAACACTGCATTTTTGGGAACCCTAAACTGCTGGGGAGTATAGATCTGATCGGATCAGATATCGATCCGTTCAGATACTATAGCACTAAGGGAGGTGTATGCTGCGTGCGTGGGTTTTAGCAGTACTGGCGCTAACCTGACGCTGCCTGGGGCGACGCAGACCTTATCTGACCCTAAAAACGTAACTTATATCACCGCCGGGCAATTAGGGGGTTAAACCTTTATAAGGTAATAAACGGCGGGTGCCCTAAAACTATAATAAACTATAATAAACTATAAAAAAATAAACTAACTAACCAGCGTCACCCGTAACACTTATACGGTGATTGCTGGTGAAAGGGTTAACTAGGGGGCAATCAGGGGGTTAAAACCTTTAGCAGGTAGTATATGGGGGTCCCGGTCGCTATAAAACACTGACAGCGAACCTATATACTTACCTCCCTAACTAGCGTCACCTGTGTCACTAATACAGCGATCAGAAAAACGATCGCTTAGCGACACTGGTGACGGGGGGTGATCACGGGGTTAACCTTTATTGGGGGGGTTAGGGTGGTACCCTGGACCTAAAGGGGGGTACCCTAGACCTAAAGGGGCTAACCTAACTGCCCTAACACTTATAACTGTCACAAACTGACACCAATGCAAAAAAAGAAAACTGCTATTGATGTCAGTGTGACAGGGGGTACAGGGGGTGATCGGGGGGTGAAAAGTGTGCCTGCGGGTTCTACTGAACGTGTAGTGTTGGTGCAACTTACTTGGATGTCTTCTCTCCTCGGCGCCGGATCGAAAAGACCGGTTCGAGGAGGGATGACATCACTTCCTCTCCCTCTGTTTACATTACAGAGGGAGAGGAAGCATTTCATTCGCTGGGAGCGATCGGGAGGGGGTGGCCATCAATGGATGGCCTCCCCCTCACCTCTCATTGCCCGCGAACAAGAGCCGACCGTCTATGGCACCGGGGGGGGTCCGATCGGTACGTGACCAGGTACGTGATTTTGCCTGCCCGTGCCATTCTGTTGACGTATATCGTCGTTAGGCAGTCGGCAAGTGGTTAATGATGTATCAATAAAGTTGGTTTGTATTGTAATTCTTTATACACTTGTGTCTTTGTGCTTTTAAAGTCTATGATTTCTGGTAACCTTATTGTTTTTAAACACATTTTACTACTGCTTAAAACTCTATGAGCTGCTGCAACTGTATGGGGCTAGACAGTGTGCTGTGCAGCACTTACATTTAAGGCAGTGTGATACCAGGGATGAAAGCTCGGAATACAGACTCATTCTGGCCATTAGTCTCTGAGTGCACACTGCTGGGTGCACACTGCTTTAAATGCAAGTACCACTCAGTGCACTGTCCAGCTTTTAGCCTGCCATTGAGTTTAACAGGCTGCCTGGTAACATGACTGGATGATGCGTCTGTGCCTTCTGCCCACACCTAAATACTTGGGTCTTATGCAGTAGGCCTGGACATCCACTGTGCACAAGGTCAAAGACCTCTAAAGTCAGTTTCAGTTGGTTTCAAACAGCTTGGAAACATCCGCTGTGTGGTTACATAAGAGGTCTGGCAAGCTGTCAAGATCTGCTCTCAAAACCTGAGATATTGCTTCCTGTGTCGTAAACTTTGAAAATGTATTTCTCCACAATGTCTACAGATACAGAGGTGAGTTAGGCTTGTTTAAAAGTGCTTTTACTGTATGTTCAGATATGTTTTACTGTATGTTCAGAATATGTAAATACTTTAGTGTGCATGATTTGAACACAGGTTCCTTTTAACAAGGTATAATAATCCCATTCACAAATCAGTACGTACAAACTCTTATACCTAAAGTATCTTTGTTTGTCATAATCTTTACATTTTACATGAAGTAAAGTGCAGTTTTCATTTTCCTCCCATTTTAATGCTAGGTAATAGGGTCACCAGAGCCCTTACCATAGTGTGCTGGATTGTATAGAATACTTACCTCCTAGAGAGCACTCCTCCAGTGATGTGAGACATGCCCTCACCTCACCACTCCATCACTGCCTTTTTGTTCTTGGTCATGCACTCTTTTCCATTGGTTGGCCTTGGATGATGTAAGTCCTGAGCATACTGAACGGCCTAATACATCCCAGCATCTGGCTCTTACTCCCAACATTTGACAGATGCCAAAACTGTACACCGCATATGTGTGACACATAAGGTAACAAATGTTAGAGGGCAAGGAAAGAGGTTTTATGGAAGAAGAGGCATACCAGCCACGTCTACCAGCCATGATCTACCTGTATTGCATAGTAAAGCACAGAGACCAAGTGATGATGTCAATGATGTAAAATTAGGCATGTAATGAAGAAGGAAAGGTTTTATTTTAGAATATTTTTAACTTGTTGATGGAGGTTGGAAGGGGCAAAGGAAGACCAAGTTTAAGTGAATTAAACTTCAGCTTAAATTATAGTTCCGGTTTAAGCTAAACATAGCTACCTAGTTATTGCCTGTGGTGTCCTTAACTGGGATTACTGGAGATATGGTAATCTGTGGATAGGAAATGTCTCTCCCTGAAATCAGAACTTGAGGTAATGAAACACAGAAAGGACAGAGGAAAATTAAAGGAAAGGTCTGGGCTGCAGCAACTTTCTTCACTATTCGGAAAAACATAAAAAATGTATGAATAGCTTTACTGTCTTTTACAGGTGCCTAAGTGTGGTTTGAATGTTCCTGCACCCTTATAGGCCTATGAGCATCCAAAGTTAAATAAAAACTGCTAGCTGTCAGCCTGCCACGCTGAATCCATGGCTTCAGCATATTCCTAGGCTCTGACCTGGAAGAAATTACCAAGTAAATAAGTTAATTGGTTCAACAGATTGTGGTGTACCTATTTCCTTGTTGTCACTCATTGAAGGGAAATAATGTCTGAACCCAGGGTGTCAGAGGTGGCAGAGGAATTGCAGGGTCGGGGCAACCAGTGGGGTACTGATTCTACTAACGGCCCTCATGAGGGTAATGCTACATTTCTGCTATGGCTTGAGGAATTAATTTAAAAATGTTTTTTTTGTTTTTTGTTTTTTTTTATCAAGAGGGTAGAAAAGGTATGGCATTCGAACTTTATCGCTTTGTGATTTAATGGAACACTGGACAGATCTTCTGAGAAACTGTGCACACGGGGAAGATCTTCTTAGTTTCGGATGCTTTATGTACACTCAGAAGGCTCATGACATGCAGACAGACTGGCAACATCAGAAACTGGAGCTTCTCCTGAAGGCAGCTGTAGGCAATGTTGCATCCACTCATCATCTGGATGCCCAAAACATTCAAATATCAGAGGAAAGAAGCTTTGTGGGACAGCAGCACACAGATGGAGCAGGCAGCAACTGCACAAACTGCCACGGGGAAAGCTTGCTGCTTGGAATTTGTTAGTGATAGCTCTGACACAGCTCCTTGTATTCACATCAACGGTCAACGGTCAATTCCATGCAGCAGCTCTAATTGACAACCTTGTGGCAACAGTAGACGACATGGCATCTACAGTGCCTTGAAATGTATTTATACCCCTTAAACTGTTCCACATTTTCTCATGTTACAACCAAAAATGGAAGTGGCACATAATTGTGAAGTGGAAGGAAAATGGTAAATGGTTTTCCAAATTTTTTACAAATAAATATCTGAAAAGTGTGGCGTGCATTTGTATTTAGCCCCCTTTACTCTGATACCCTAAAAAAAAAATCTATTGAAACCAATTGCCTTCAGAAGTCACCTAATTAGTAAATAGAGTCCAAATAGAGGTTTGTTAAAGAACCATAGTAAACAAACAGCATCATGAAGGCCAAGGAACACACCGAACAGGTCAGGGATAAAGTTGTGGAGAAGTTTAAACAAGGGTTAGGTTATTAAAAAATATCCCAAGCTTTGAACAACTCACAGAGCACTTTGCAATCCATCATCCGGAAATAGAAAGAGTACAGCAGAACTGCAAGCCTACCAAGACATGGCCGTCCACCTAAACTGACAGGCCGGGCAAGGAGAGCATTAATCAGAGAAGCAGCCAAGAGGCCCATGGTAACACAGGAGGAGCTGCAGAGATCCACAGCTCAGGTGGAAGAATCTGTCCACAGGACAACTATTAGTCGTGCTCTCCACAAATCTGACCTTTATGGAAGAGTGGCAGAAAAAAGCCATTGTTGAAAAAAGCCATAAGAAGTCCCATTTGCAGTTTGCGAGAAGCCATGTGGGGAAAACAGCAAACATGTGGAAGAAATTGCTCTGGTCAGAGGAGACCAAAATTTAACTTTTTGGCCTAAAAACAAAACGCTATGTGTGGTGGAAAACTAACACTGCACATCACCCTGAACACACCATCCCCACTGTGAAACATGGTGGTGGCAGCATCATGTTGTGGGGATGCTTTTCTTCAGCAGGGACAGGGAAGCTGGTCAGAGTTGATGGGAAGATGGATGAAGCCAAATACAGGGCAATCTTAGAAGAAAACCTGTTAGAGTCTGTAAAAGACTTGAGACTGGGGTGGAGGTTCACCTTCCAGCAGGACAACGACCCTAAACATACGGCCAGAGCTACAATTGAATGGTTTAGATCAAAGCATTTTCATGTGTTAGAATGGCCCAGTCAATGTCCAGACCTAAATCCAATTGAGAATCAGTGGCAAGAGTTGAAAATTGCTTTTTACAGACGCTCTCCATCTAATCTGACAGAGTTTGAGCTATTTTGGAAAGAAAAATGTGCAAAAATATCACTCTCTAGATGTGCAAAGCTGGTAAAGACATCCCCAAAAAGACTTGCAGCTGTAATTGCAGAGAAAGGTGGTTCTACAAAGTATTGACTCAGGGGGGCTGAATACAAATGTACCCCACACTTTTCACATATTTATTTGTAAAAAAAATTGAAAACCATTTATCATTTTCCTTCCACTTCACAATTATGCGCCACTTTGTGTTGGTCTGTTACATAAAATCCATTTACGTTTTTGATTGTAACATGACAAAATGTGGAAAATGTCAAGGGGTATGAATACTTTTTCAAGGCACTGTAACAGCAAGGGAGTGGGAACAAAAAAGGCTAAAATGAGACAAAAAGGAACATAACACCAAGAAAAGAGGGGAGCCAATAAAATCCCATCAGGATTGCCCCTTAATGCAGTTGCCCTCCCTATGGAGAATGTGTCTGGAAAATAATCTAGCACTCAGAAGTGCAAAGGAATAAATGCAATGTGTCCAGGCATGTACTGGCCATTGGGACTACAGGGAGTTTCCCGGTGGGCCGATGACTCAGTGGGCCGATTTCAGTGACAGTGGACCGCTGCCTCCCTCCAGTCCTCTGTCCCCCCCCCCGCAGTGCTCACCTCCTCTCCCTGGCTAGTTATGCAGCGTGCCTGAATACAGACATGATGCTCAGGAGTCATTACTTAGAAGCTCATCATACGATCTGGAAGGAGGGCGGCCTCACTTTCCTGCCTAATCTTGTTCCATTGGGGGGGGGGGGGGCGCCAAACTGATTCTTTGCCCCAGGTGAAATAATGTCTAGCTTCCCCACTGATACTGCCTATAAGAGAAATAATGTAGAACGGCTAATAGCTAGTGGGGGGG
Organism: Aquarana catesbeiana; assembly: GCA_037953035.1. NCBI lineage: Eukaryota > Metazoa > Chordata > Amphibia > Anura > Ranidae > Aquarana > Aquarana catesbeiana. The sequence continues at coordinate 234,232 of JBBHAA010002294.1, read as the reverse complement.
GCTTGGGTGGCAAGCCGGCATGGGAGAGACCTGTCAAAGTGGGCCAGTCTGGGTGAAGTCCAGGGCCAAATTTTTGTCCCAGTCCAGCCCTGAATGTGTCCATTTGCTAAGAAGATATTTTGACAAGTGTCTGGGTGTTGTAGTCGGTAATATATCACTGGACCAGGGACAGGTGAGTATTATGCCCCGTACACACTTTGTTCGGACATTCTGGCAACAAAATCCTAGGATTTTTTTCGACGGATGTTGGCTCAAACTTGTCTTGCATACACACGGTCACACAAAGTTGACGGAAAATCCGATCATTCTGAACGCGGTGACGTAAAACACGTACGTCGGTACTATAAACGGGGCAGTGGCCAATTGCTTTCATCTCTTTATTTATTCTGAGCATGCGTGGCACTTTGTGCGTCAGATTTGTGTACACACGATCGGAAATTCCGACAACGGATTTTGTTGTCGGAAAATTTTATATCCTGCTCTCAAACTTTGTGTGTCGGAAAATCCGATGGAAAATGTGTGATGGAGCCTACACACGGTCGGAATTTCCGACAACAAGGTCCTATCACACATTTTCCATCGGAAAATCCGACCGTGTGTACGGGGCATAAGACTAGGAGGGGGAGCTCTGTAATGGGGACATTACACTTTAAGTAGCTGCTTATGTTTGGCAAGTGGTGGCATCTGACTGCCAAGTGAGTTTTTGATTTTTGTCTGTTGCAAATGATAAGATTTGCTACGCATTACAAAATGTGGGTAATTTTTTCACCAATGCGAAAATAAATGTTTAGTATATTTGAGTCTAAAGTAGCCCACACGTGTGCAGTGTACAGCATGTTCCCCAACTCAATTATTATGAAGTCAGTCAGAGCACTGGATTGTGAATTGCACTATAAACTACCTAGCCAGGTGCTCTGTACATACAAGATATTTTATAAAGTTGACCAATCCTCTGAATGCCTGAAGAATGCCTTGAATCATAAAATATTTATCATTTACCAACTCACCTTGACGTTTTCACCACAAGAATAACTAACACCAATGGAATTAAAACAGCCAAGGCACAGACAATTCCAGTGATGATGAGTGATTTTTTATCATGGTGTGGTTCTGCAGAGACAAAAGTAAACAGGAGTGTGAGTAATAATGAGCGTGCCATGGAAAATAAAAACAGAAAAAACAAAAATAGGGAAAAAAAAAACTGTGATAAGAATAAAATAAAATGCACAAAAAGCATGAAAAGTTTCCACAATTTAAGGAGGTGACTGTCCACTGTCTTCTTAAAAACCACAAGAAAAGCTGAGATCTGTAGGGAATCTGAACTCCCGTCTGATGTCTAAACCTTTATTAGAGAGTTGCATGATGTCCAAGCCTTTATTTTAACCACTTGAGCCCCGGACCATTATGCTGCCTAAGGACCAGAGGTCTTTTTCCAATTTGGCACTGCGTCGCTTTAACTGCTAATTGCACGGTCATGCAATGCTGTACCCAAACGAAATTTGTGTCCTTTTCTTCCCACAAATAGAGCTTTCTTTTGATGGTATTTGATCACCTCTGCGGTTTTTATTTTTTGTGCTATAAACGGAAAAAGACCGAAAATTTTGAAAAAAAATGATATTTTCTACTTTTTGTTATAAAAAAAATCCAATAAACTAAATTTTAGTCATACATTTAGGCCAAAATGTATTCGGCCACATGTCTTTGGTAAAAAAAATGTCAATAAGCGTATATTTATTGGTTTGCGCAAAAGTTATAGCGCCTACAAACTAGGGTACATTTTCTGTAATTTACACAGCTTTTAGTTTATGACTGCCTATGTCATTTCTTGAGGTGCTAAAATGGCAGGGCAGTATAAACCCCCCCAAATGACCCCATTTTGGAAAGTAGACACCCCAAGGAAATTGCTGAGAGGCATGTTGAACCCATTGAATATTTATTTTTTTTGTCCCAAGTGAATGAATAATGACAAAAAAAAAAATATTTACAAAAAGTTGTCACTAAATGATATATTGCTCACACAGGCCATGGGCCTATGTGGAATTGCACCCCAAAATACATTCAGCTGCTTCTCCTGAGTATAGGGATACTACATATGTGGGACTTTTTGGGAGCCTAGCCGCGTACGGGGCCCTGAAAACCAAGCACCGCCTTCAGCATTTCTAAGGGTGTAAATTTTTGATTTCACTCTTCACTGCCTATCACAGTTTCGGAGGCCATGGAATGCCCAGGTGGCACAACCCCCCCCAAATGACCCCATTTTGGAAAGTAGACACCCCAAGCTATTTGCTGAGAGGCATATTGAGTCCATGGAATATTTCATATTTTAACACACGTTGCGGGAAAGTGACACTTTTTTTTTTTTGCACAAAGTTGTCACTAAATGATATATTGCTCACACAGGCCATGGGCATATGTGGAATTGCACCCCAAAATACATTTAGCTGCTTCTCCTGAGTATGGGGATACCACATGTGTGGGACTTTTTGGAAGCCTAGCCGTGTACGGGGCCCCGAAATCCAATCACCGCCTTCAGGATTTCTAAGGGTGAAAACTTTTGATTTCACTCTTCACTGCCTATCACAGTTTCGGAGGCCATGGAATGCCCAGGTGGCACAAACCCCCCCAAATGACCCCATTTTGGAAAGTAGACACCCCAAGCTATTTGCTGAGAGGCATGGTGAGTATTTTGCAGCTCTCATTTGTTTTTGAAAATGAAGAAAGACAAGAAAAAACTTTTTTTTTTCTTTTTTCAAATTTCAAAACTTTGTGACAAAAAATGAGGTCTGCAAAATACTCACTATACCTCTCAGCAAATAGCTTTGGGTGTCTACTTTCCAAAATGGGGTCATTTGGGGGGGTTTTGTGCCACCTGCGCTTTCCATGGCCTCCAAAACTGTGATAGGCAGTGAAGAGTGAAATCAAAAATTCACGCCCTTAGAAAGCCTGAAGGCGGTGATTGGTTTTCGGGGTCCCGTACGCAGCTAGGCTCCTAAAAAGTCTCACACATGTGGTATCCCCGTACTCAGGAGAAGCAGCTGAATGTATTTTGGGGTGTAATTTCACATATTCCCATGGCATGTTTGAGCAATATATCATTTAGTGACAACTTTGTGCAAAAAAAAAAAAAAAAAAAAAAAAAATGTGTCTCATTCCCGCAACTTGTGTCGCAATATAAAATATTCCATGGACTCGACATGCCTCTCAGCAAATAGCTTGGGGTGTCTACTTTCCAAAATGGGGTCATTTGGGGGGGTTTTGAACTGTCCTGGCATTTTATGCACAACATTTAGAAGCTTATGTCACACATCACCCACTCTTCTAACCACTTGAAGACAAAGCCCTTTCTGACACTTTTTGTTTACATGAAAAAATTATTTTTTTTGCATGAAAATTACTTTGAACCCCCAAACATTATATATTTTTTTAAAGCAAATGCCCTACAGATTAAAATGGTGGGTGTTTCATTTTTTTTTTCACACAGTATTTGCGCAGCGATTTTTCAAACGCATTTTTTGGGGAAAAAACACACTTTTTTACATTTTAATGCACTAAAACACACTATATTGCCCAAATGTTTGATGAAATAAAAAAGATGATCTTAGGCCGAGTACATGGATACCAAACATGACATGCTTTAAAATTGCGCACAAACGTGCAGTGGCAACAAAATAAATACATTTTTAAAAGCCTTTAAAAGCCTTTACAGGTTACCACTTTAGATTTACAGAGGAGGTCTACTGCAAAAATTACTGCCCTCGATCTGACCTTCGCGGCGATACCTCACATGCATGGTGCAATTGCTGTTTACGTTTGACGACAGACCGCCGCTTGCGTTCGCCTTAGCGCGAGAGCAGGGGGCGACAGGGGTGCTTTTTTTTTTTTTTTTTCTTTATTATTTTTTTGCTTTTTTATCTTATTTTTAAACTGTTCCTTTCATTTTTTTTTTTTTAATCATTTTTATTGTTATCTCGGGGAATGTAAATATCCCCTATGATAGCAATAGGTACTGACAGGTACTCTTTTTTGAAAAAATTGGGGTCTATTAGACCCTAGATCTCTCCTCTGCCCTCAAAGCATCTGACGACACCAAGATCGGTGTGATAAAATGCTTCCCCAATTTCCCAATGGCGCTATTTACATCCGGCGAAATCTAAGTCATAAAATGCTCGTAGCTTCCGGTTTCTTAGGCCATAGAGATGTTTGTAGCCACTCTGGTCTCTGATCAGCTCTATGGTCAGCTGGCTGAATCACCGGCTGCATTCTCAGGTTCCCTGTTGAGACAGGAGAGCCAGAGAAAAACACGGAAGACGGTGGGGGGGCATTCACTCCCACGGCTTGTAAAAGCAGTCTAGAGGCTAATTAGCCGCTAGGATTGCTTTTACATGAAAGCCGACCGCTGGCTGAAAAGAATGATATCAAGATGATACCTAAACCTGCAGGCATCATTCTGGTATAACCATTCAAAGTCGTGAATGGCGTACCTGAAGACAAAAAAATGGTTAACAATAAAGCACAGTAAACGGTAAAGTATAAAAAATTGCATACCTGAAAAGCAAACATGATAAAACATAATAACAATAAAACATTGCAGAATAGAATACAGTAAAAAAGAGCAGAACAATAGAGAGAGAGAATAGAGAGAAAGAGAACAATGAAACGACAACTATTTTTTTTTATTTTATATATATTTTTTTTTTTTTTTTTACACTTTTTTGTAACTGTAACTTTTATAACTGTAACCGGTTCCAGGTTCGGGTCTCTCAAAATGCGATGGCATCTTAGCAGACCCTGTAAAAGTGTGCCTAGTCTGTGCAATGCTGTACCCTACGCTAATACTCAACTAGTGAATGGTAGCGTTCAAAACATTCACCAATGCAAAGACCAGGATTGTCAGGACAGGAGGGGACAATAATAGCGGGTGTCACGCCTATATCCGCGCTTGCTGCAGACAACATCTTTTTTGGGGGGGTTTGTTGGGTAGGGGTACTCGGGAGGACATAAAGAAAATGCCTCTCATGCAGCCGACTGCAATTGGTTGGGGATGTGAATGGGGGGAAGTACGGGCGTTGCAGAAGCGGTGGGTTCCCGATTAGGATTGGCGAATGCAGCAGGAAGGGCATTATGGGCACGACGGGCTTGTGTTTGTCTTCTTGGTGGCAGCGGGACACTACTTGTGCTTGCCACCTCACCAGCTTGAACTGCACTTATGGGACTCGCCATGTCACCAAGTGTTACTGCAGTGCTGGTTTGACTACGACGGGTGTACTAGGCCACTGGCGCTTGCCAGTTCAATAAAAAGCTACAAAAAAAACTGTTAGCGATCGCAGGGATCAGGCCTGACTCTGCGAACGCTGCAGTTATGCGTTAAGTGTTTTGTAATCGATACTGCACTTGGGTGGGCTGGGCCGGGCGAGGGGCAAAATGCAGGTGCTAGCAGGTATCTGGGCTGATCCCGCTAACACTGCGTTTTTGGGAACCCTAAACTGCTGGGGACGCCAGTATAGATCTGATCGGATCAGATATTGATCCATTCAGATACTATACCACTAAGGGAGGCGTATGCTGCGTGCGTGGGTGTTAGCGGTACTGGCGCTAATCTGACGCTGCTTGGGGCTGGTGCTTGCCAGTTCACCAAAATACTACCAAAAAACTGTTAGCGATCGCAGGGATCAGGCCTGACTCTGCGAACGCTGCAGTTATGCATTTAGTGTTTTGTAAGTGACAGTGATCGATCGATACTGCACTTGGGTGGGCTGGGCTGGGCCGGGCGGAGGGGCAAAACGCAGGTGCTAGCAGGTATCTGGGCTGATCCCGCTAACACTGCGTTTTTGGGAACCCTAAACTGCTGGGGACGCTAGTATAGATCTGATCGGACCAGATATTGATCCGTTCAGATACTATACCACTAAGGGAGCTGTACGGTGCGTGCGTGGGTGTTAGCGCTACTGGCGCTAACCTGACGCTGCCTGGGGCTGGTGCTTGCCAGTTCACCAAAATGCTACCAAAAAAACTGTTAGCGATCGCAGGGATCAGGCCTGACTCTGCGAACGCTGCAGTTATGCGTTTAGTGTTTTGTAAGTGACAGTGATCGATCGATACTGCACTTGGGTGGGCTGGGCGGAAGGGCAAAACGCAGGTGCTAGCAGGTATCTGGGCTGATCCCGCTAACACTGCGTTTTTGGGAACCCTAAACTGCTGGGGACGCTAGTATAGATCTGATCGGATCAGATATTGATCCGATCAGATACTATACCACTAAGGGAGGCGTATGCTGCGTGCGTGGGTGTTAGCGGTACTGGCGCTAATCTGACGCTGCCTGGGGCAACGCATATCACCGCCGGGCGATCAGGGGGCTAAACCTTTATTCGGTAATAAACGGCGGGTGCCCTGACACTATAAAAAATAAACAAACTAACCAGCGTCACCCGTAACAGTTATACGGTGATCAGTGGTGAAAGGGTTAACTAGGGGGCAATCAAGGGGTTAAAACATTTATTCGGTAGTATATGGGGGTCCCTGACGCTATAAAACACTGACGGCGAACCTAAATATTTAGGTCCCTAACTAGCATCACCAGCGACACTAATACAGCGGTCAGAAAAATTATCGCTTAGCGACACTGGTGACAGGGGGTGATCAAGGGGTTAAAACTTTATTAGGGGGGGTTAGGGGGGTATCCTAGACCTACAGGGGGCTAATATTCACTGTCCCAACACTGTAACTGTCACAAACTGACACCAATACAGTAATCAGAAAAAAAAAACAAAAAAAAGCTGCTGGTGTCAGTTTGTGACGGGGGGGGGTGATTGGGGGGGGATCGGGGGGCGATCGGGGGAGGATCGGGGTGTTTTGGGTGCCTGGCATGTTCTACTGTGTGTGTGTAGTGTTGGTGCACTCACATACCTGTCTTCTCTCCTCGGGCCGGAACGGAAATTACTGAGCCGAGGAGAGATGACATCACTTCCTTTGCTGCTGTTTAGCCAATAGCTGAGAGCACCGACCAGTGTGTTCTGATGGGGGGGTCAGAAAACACAATTCGCTGTATTGATAACTGGATTGATAGTAGAGCAGCTCCTCCTGCTCTGGGTTGAATGAAAAAAAAAAACCTGTTCGTTTGTACCAGGCTTAAGACCTTATCTGGGAGCTGCATTTGGCATTTGTATAAGAAGCTATATATAAACCAAGCTGAATATGGCTAATTTTGGAGCAGTCAACCTCACTGGTAAAAGGTACCAGCAGATAGAAACAAACCACTCTTATGCCTGGTACACACTACAAATTTGTTTTCATTCAACTGATCGGGTTGAACAACAAAAAACAAAAATGGACAGCTCCTTTCAGAGCCACTGTACTCACTATCCGAACATAGTACAGCAATCTCCCCCTCTGAGCTGTTGTGTTCTGACAAGGGGATGCCCCTTCCTCCCTGCCAGAACACTCCGATCAGCACTCTCTGCCATTGGCTGGAAGCCCTGATCAGGACTTGATCGGCTGCTGGCATTCCAGCATGCTCACCCAACAGAAGCCAGTATGACAGACCAACATACACACGGGCTGAATGTTGGGAGACAATAGGCCAGTTCAATGTAGCCAGGGGTTGCTACTATAGTTATTGTTAAACGGTTCATTGTTGCTTGTATTTGAGTTTGGCTCCCCCTAGTGTCTGCTGAGCTCTGTCAGGATTTTCTTTTCTCCTTGAGAAGTGAACAGAGCAATGCATTGTGGGACATGTAGTTTGGGTGAGGAAGTGAGTCTGTTGGCTGGATCAGCTCTGGACTACAGGACACACAATGCAAAGCGCACAGAACAGTCTGCTGAGAGGAGAGATAAAAGGACAGGTGTGGCCTGCTTTCAGCCTCTCTGGACGCCATTCAACACCTGCCAGCAGGAGGTCTGTGTGACAGGGAGTGAGGGACTGCAGCCTTTACAGGGGAGAGCCGGATCGCCCGCCTCAGAGGGACCTCAGAGGATAGCACTGCTGTTCTAGCAAGTGGACCAGCTTGCGCTCCAGAACATCTGGGATCCCCTGCACTCCAGTCCATCGGGAGTCGCAGTGCGGTGTGTTGGCGCCATTTTCACCGAACAGAGACACCAGGAGGGGATTCCGGCCGGAGCCTTACATCCATTGGGATCCATTGTGGTGCGAGGGTACCTGCCCATACTGCTAAAGATTACAGTATTGCTGAGTGAATTCTTTTCTACAGACTGCTGGTGAGACTTGTAGTTCCACGGATGTGAATCTACTCTTTCACAGGCATCATACAGCCTGAGTTGGACCTTGACTCTCCTTTCCTGTGCTGTAAGGTCAGTATTGTATTGCACTCACATTTAAAGAGGAATCTACAAGTGGTGATATTTCTTCAGTTTAGTTATTCATCAGTCACACATTTTGTTCTTCAGTAGGGATGAGCCGAACACCCCCCCGGTTCGGTTCACGGCAGAATATACGAACGGACAAACAAATTGTGCGAACACCGTTAAAGTCTATGGGACTCGAACGTGAAAAATCAAAAGTGCTCATTTTAACGCTAATATGCAAGTTATTGTCATAAAAAGTGTTTGGGGACCCGGGTCCTGCCCCAGGGGACAAGTATCAATGCAAAAAAAGTTTTAAGAATGGCCATTTTTTCGGGAGCAGTGATTTTAATACTGCTTAAAGTGAAACAATAAAAGTGAAATATTCCTTTAAAGATCGTGCCTGGGGGGTGAATATAGTATGCCTGTAAAGGGGCGCATTTTTCCCTTTTAGAACAGTCCCTGCACAAAATGACATTTCTAAAGGAGTCATTTAAAACTGCTTGCGGCTGTAATGTAATGTTGCCCTTTGGGTCTGGTATGGATATTAAGGGGAACCCCTCACCCAAATTCAAAAAAAAAAAAAGGCGTGGGGCCCCCAGGCCCTATATACTCTAAACAGCAGCACTATACAGGCGGTCCCCGGGTTACAAACAAGATAGGGACTGTAGGTTTGTTCTTAAAGTGGTTGTAAACCGTTACAGACCACTTTAAAATACAGGTAAGCCTAGATTAAGGCTTACCTGTAAGTGCAAGAAATATCTCCTTAACCTACACGGTTAAGGAGATATTTTCCTAAAAAGCGGCACCAATGCCTGCGCCATAGACAGAGGCGCAGGCACACTGAGCATGTCTTTAGTGAAGTCGATCATGCCGTCACTTTCGGCTCCCGAGCGCATGCGCCGGAGTGATGTCATCGCTGTTCCGGCCAGTCACAGCACCAGAGCAGCGATACTCGGAAGTCATTCCGGGCATCTAGGCGGCGGAGGACGTGAACGAGGGTCGCTTCAGGGGCTTCGAACTCAGGTAAGTAATTCATAATGAGCTAGTATGCTATGCATACTAGCTCATTATGCCTTTGTCCTGCAGGATGTTTTTATTTTTTGACAGGGTTTACTTCCTCTTTAACCAGTTGCTGACCGCCGCACGACAATGTACGTCGGCACAATGGCACGGGCAGGCAAAAGGACTTATATATAAGTCCTTGCCTTCCCGCATACAAGTACATATTTGGGGGGCACACCATACAATGCATTTAAATTCAAGATGGTGCTGCTGTAAGACCTATAAACAGTATAAAATATTTTACAGCGCACACATACAAGAAGGATCTTCCATTCTATTACTAGTGTAGGGCCCACTAATTCGGGGTACTTTGTCGCAGTAAGTGGGCTTAGCACTATATGACCATATAGTGTGACCAAACCCCCGTATTTTTTGAATATGTTCAGGTGTTCAGGTGTTTTTAACTAGCCCTGCAGGAAATGTCATTCTTGTATGTGTGCGCTGTAAAATATTTTGTACTTGCCTTCCCGCAGGCGGGGGGGTCCGATCGGACCCCCCCCCTCGGTGCCCGAGGTGGTCGGCTTTGGTCTGGGAGCATTCAGAGATGAGGGGGAGGCCATCGCTCCCAGCCAATGAGAATCTTCCCCTGCCTCTCTGTAGTACACAGAGGCAGGGGATGTGATGTCATCTCTCCTCAGCTCGGTATTTTCCGTTCCGGCGCCGAGGAGAGAAGACATCAATGTGAGTGCACAACACACATACACACAGTAGAACATGCCAGGCACACTTTACACCCCCCTTTACCCCCCAATCACCCCTCCCCCCGTCACACTGACACCAAGCAGTTCTTTTTTTCTGATTACTGCATGGTGTCAGTTTGTGACAGTTAGTGTGGTAGAGCAGTTAGTGTTAGCCCCTTTAGGTCTAGGGTACCCCTCTAACCCCCCTAATAAAGTTTTAACCCCTTGATCACCCCCCGTCGCCAGTGTCGCTAAGCGATCATTTTTCTGATCGCTGTATTAGTGTCACTGGTGACGCTAGTTAGGGAGGTAAATATTTAGGTTCGCCGTCAGTGTTTTATAGCGTCAGGGACCCCCATATACTACCTAATAAATGTTTTAACCCCTTGATTGCCCCCTAGTTAACCCTTTCACCACTGATCACCGTATAACTGTTACGGGTGATGCTGGTTAGTTTGTTTATTTTTTATAGTGTCAGGGCACCTGCCGTTTATTACCTAATAAAGGTTTAGCACCCTGATCGCCCGGCGGTGATATGCGTCGCCCCAGGCAGCGTCAGATTAGCGCCAGTACCGCTAACACCCACGCACGCAGCATACGCCTCCCTTAGTGGTATAGTATTCTGAACGGATCAATATCTGATCCGATCAGATCTATACTAGCGTCCCCAACAGTTTAGGGTTCCCAAAAACGCAGTGTTAGCGGGATCAGCCCAGATACCTGCTAGCATCTGCGTTTTGCCCCTTTGCCCGGCCCACCCAAGTGCAGTATCGATCGATCACTGTCACTTACAAAACACTAAATGCATAACTGCAGCGTTCGCAGAGTCAGGCCTGATCCCTGCGATCGCTAACAGTTTTTTGGTAGTGTTTTGGTGAACTGGCAAGCACCAGCCCCAGGCAGCATCAGGTTAGCGCCAGTACCGCTAACACCCACGCACGCACCATACACCTCCCTTAGTGGTATAGTATCTGAACGGATCAATATCTGATCCGATCAGATCTATACTAGCGTTCCCAGCAGTTTAGGGTTCCCAAAAACGCAGTGTTAGTGGGATCAGCCCAGATACCTGCTAGCACCTGCGTTTTGCCCCTCCGCCCGGCCCAGCCCAGCCCACCCAAGTGCAGTATCGATCGATCACTGACACTTACAAAACACTAAACGCATAACTGCAGTGTTCGCAGAGTCAGGCCTGATCCCTGCGATCGCTAACAGTTTTTTTGGTAGCGTTTTGGTGAACTGGCAAGCACCAGCCAAAAGCAGCGTCAGGTTATCGCCAGTAGCGCTAACACCCACGCACACACCGTACACCTCCCTTAGTGGTATAGTATCTGAACGGATCAATATCTGATCCGATCAGATCTATACTAGCGTCCCCAGCAGTTTAGGGTTCCAAAAAATGCAGTGTTAGTGGGATCAGCCCAGATACCTGCTAGCACCTGCGTTTTGCCCCTCCGCCCGGCCCAGCCCACCCAAGTGCAGTATCGATCAATCACTGCCACTTACAAAACACTAAACGCATAACTGCAGCGTTCGCAGAGTCAGGCCTAATCCCTGCGATCGCTAACAGTTTTTTTGGTAGCGTTTTGGTGAACTGGCAAGCACCAGTGGCCTAATACACCCCGGTCGTAATCAAACCAGCACTGCAGTAACACTTGGTGACGTGGCGAGTCCCATAAGTGCAGTTCAAGCTGGTGAGGTGGCAAGCACAAGTAGTGTCCCGCTGCCACCAAGAAGACAAACACAGGCCCATCGTGCCCATAATGCCCTTCCTGCTGCATTCGCCAATCCTAATAATTGGGAACCCACCACCATACCTTCCAACTTTTTGAGATGGGAATGAGGGACACCTATCAGAAAAAGTATGCAGGCATAGGACATACCCCTTGCCACGCCCCCTTAAAGGAGAATTGTACAAAAAAAACAAGATTGGTTAAACCCACAAGTGCTTTTTTTTACCACTAATATTCCTTTATACTGGCTTCTGGAATTTACAAATGCAGCAATTTAGAAATTGGATGAAAGGTTTAGCGCTGGGAAACACCTTTTGATAGATAAAAAGGGCATTTTATATACATCTATATAGATCAGACCAAAATGGGGGACAAATGAGGAGGAATGAGGGACAGAGGGACATTGCTCCAAATCAGGGACAGTCCCTCGAAATCAGGGACAGTTGGGAGCAATGCCACCACTTCTGCAGCGCCCGTACTTCCCCCATTCACATCCCCAACCAAATGCAGTCGGCTGCATGAGAGGCATTTTTATGTCCCACCAAGTACCCCTACCCAACGAACCCCCCCCAAAAAGATGTTGTGTCTGCAGTAAGTGCGGATATAGGCGTGACACCCGCTATTATTGTCCCTCCTGTCCCGACAATCCTGGTGTTTGCATTTGTGAATGTTTTGAACGCTACCATTCACTAGTTGCGTATTAGCGTAGGGTTCAGCATTGCACAGACTAGGCACACTTTCATAGGGTCTCCCAAGATGCCATCGCATTTTGAGAGACCTGAACCTGGAACCAGTTATAGTTATAAAAGTTACAGTTACAAAAAAAAGCGTAAAAAAAAAAACAAAAAAAAAAAAAACACAAAAAAAATATATATAAAAAAAAAAAAAAAAAATAGTTGTCGTTTCATTGTTCTCTCTCTCTATTCTCTCTCTATTGTTCTGCTCTTTTTTACTGTATTCTATTCTGCAATGTTTTATTGTTATTATGTTTTATCATGTTTTCTTTTCAGGTATGCAATTTTTTATACTTTACCGTTTACTGTGTTTTATTGTTAACCATTTTTTTGTCTTCAGGTACGCAATTCACGACTTTGAGTGGTTATACCAGAATGATGCCTGCAGGTTTAGGTATCATCTTGGTATCATTCTTTTCAGCCAGCGGTCGGCTTTCATGTAAAAGCAATCCTAGCGGCTAATTAGCCTCTAGACTGCTTTTACAAGCAGGGGGAGGGAATGCCCCCCCACCGTCTTCCGTGTTTTTCTCTGGCTCAACTGTCTCAACAGGGAACCTGAGAATGCAGCCGGTAATTCAGCCAACTGACTATAGAGCTGACCAGAGTGGCTCCAAACATCTCTATGGCCTAAGAAACCGTAAGCTACAAGCATTTCATGACTTAGATTTCGCCGGATGTAAACAGCGCCATTGGGAAATTGGGAAAGCATTTTATCACACCGATCTTGGTGTGCTCAGATGCTTTGAGGGCAGAGGAGAGATCTAGGGTCTAATAGACCCCAATTTTTTCAAAAAAGAGTACCTGTCACTACCTATTACTATAATAGGGGATATTTACATTGCCTGGGATAACAAAAAAAAATATTAAAAAAAATATGAAAGGAACAGTTTAAAAATAAGATAAAAAAGCAAAAAAATAATAAAGGAAAAAAAAAAAAAAAGGTCAGATCGAGGGCAGTAATTTTAGCAGTAGACCTCCTCTGTAAATCTAAAGTGGAAACCTGTAAAGGCTTTTAAAGGCTTTTAAAAATGTATTTATTTTGTTGCCACTGCACGTTTGTGCGCAATTTTAAAGCATGTCATGTTTGGTATCCATGTACTCGGCCTAAGATCATCTTTTTTATTTCATCAAACATTTGGGCAATATAGTGTGTTTTAGTGCATTAAAATGTAAAAAAGTGTGTTTTTTCCCCAAAAAATGCGTTTGAAAAATCGCTGCGCAAATACTGTGTGAAAAAAAAAATGAAACACCCACCATTTTAATCTGTAGGGCATTTGCTTTAAAAAAAATATATAATGTTTGGGGGTTCAAAGTAATTTTCTTGCAAAAAAAAAAAAAATTTTCATGTAAACAAAAAGTGTCAGAAAGGGCTTTGTCTTCAAGTGGTTAGAAGAGTGGGTGATGTGTAACATAAGCTTCTAAATGTTGTGCATAAAATGCCAGGACAGTTCAAACCCCCCCCAAATGAGCCCATTTTGGAAAGTAGACACCCCAAGCTATTTGCTGAGAGGCATGTCGAGTCCATGGAATATTTTATATTGTGACACAAGTTGCGGGAAAAAGACAAATTTTTTTTTTTTTTTGCACAAAGTTGTCACTAAATGATATATTGCTCAAACATGCCATGGGAATATGTGAAATTACACCCCAAAATACATTCTGTTGCTCCTCCTGAGTACGGGGATACCACATGTGTGAGACTTTTTGGGAGCCTAACCGCGTACGGGACCCTGAAAACCAAGCACCGCCTTCAGGCTTTCTAAGGGTGTAAATTTTTTATTTCACTTTTCACTGCCTATAACAGTTTCGGAGGCCATGGAATGCCCAGGTGGCACAAACCCCCCCCCCAAATGACCCTTTTTTGGAAAGTAGACTCCCCAAGCTATTTGCTGAGAGGTATAGTGAGTATTTTTCAGACTTCACTTTTTGTCACAAAGTTTTGAAAATTGAAAAAAAAAAATTTTTTTTTTCTTGTCTGTCTTCATTTTCAAAAACAAATGAGAGCTGCAAAATACTCACCATGCCTCTCAGCAAATAGCCTGGGGTGTCTACTTTCAAAAATGGGGTCATTTGGGGGGGGTTGTGCCACCGGGGCATTCCATTGCCTCCGAAACTGTGATAGGCAGTGAAGAGTGAATTCAAAAATTTACACCCTTAGAAATCCTGAAGGCGGTGATTGGATTTTGGGGCTAGGCTCCCAAAAAGTCCCACACATGTGGTATCCCCATACTCAGGAGAAGCAGCTAAATGTATTTTGGGTTGCAATTCCACATATGCCCATGGCCTGTGTGAGCAATATATCATTTAGTGACAACTTTTTATAATTTTTTTTTTGTCATTATTCAATCACTTGGGACAAAAAAATTAATATTCAATGGGCTCAACATGCCTCTTAGCAATTTCCTTGGGGTGTCTACTTTCCAAAATGGGGTCATTTGGGGGGGGGGGTGTACTGCCCTGCCATTTTAGCACCTCAAGAAATGACATAGGCAGTCATAAACTAAAAGCTGTGTAAATTCCAGAAAATGTACCCTAGTTTGTAGACGCTATAACTTTTGCGCAAACCAATAAATATACGCTTATTGACTTTTTTTTACCAAAAACATGTGGCTGAATACATTTTGGCCTAAATGTACAACTAAAATTGAGTTTATTGGATTTTTTTAATAACAAAAAGTAGAAAATGTCATTTTTTTTTTTCAAAATTTTCGGTCTTTTTCCGTTTATATCGCAAAAAATAAAAACCGCAGAGGTGATCAAATAACATCAAAAGAAATTTCTATTTGTGGGAAGAAAAGGACGCAAATTTCGTTTGGGTACAGCATTGCATGACCACGCAATTAGCAGTTAAAGCAACAGTGCCAAATTGTAAAAAGTGCTCTGGTCAGGAAGGGGGTAAATCCTTCCGGGGCTGAAGTGGTTACGTTGAATTTGTTTGTAATTTGGAACAGGTACATTTTTTAAGTGTAGCTCCAGCCAAAAAATTTATTTTTAAGCTTTTTGGATAACAAAGGGAAGGGTTATCATCACCCCTGTAACATTTGTTTTGCTGTCTGTGCCCCTGTTCAGAAGATTTCACCTTACTTTCTGTCCCAATGACAATTGGATTTAGAAAATTTTGAGTTATTAGGGAAACAAGGATTGGTGATAAAGCATCAGTGGAGACACCTTTTTCCCATATTAACTTTTATGCCCTGTACACACGATCGGACATTCCGACAACAAAATCCATACACACGGTCGCAAAAAGTTGGTTGGAAATTCCGAACGTCAAGAACGCGGTGACGTACAACACGTGCAATGAGCCGAGAAAAATGAAGTTCAATAGCCATGGCTGCTCTTCTGCTTGATTCCGAGCATGCGTGGCACTTTGTGTGTTGGAATTGTCTACACACGATTGGAATTTACGCGATTGGATTTTGTTGTCGGAAAATTTTATAGCCAGCTCTCAAACTTTGTGTGTCGGAAATTCCCATGGTGCCTACACACGGTCGGAATTTCCGACAACAAGCTCCGATCGCACATTTTCCGTCGGAAAGTCCGACCGTGTGTACAGGGCATTACAGGAGAGAATTTCCCTTCCTAGGGGTAGATTTCCTCTCACTTCCTGTTGTCTCCCTCCATTTGTAAGTAGGAGTTGTTTGTAAGTCGGATGTTTAACCACTTGACAACTGGGCACTTAAACCCCCTTCCTAACCAGACCAATTTTCAGCTTTCGGTGCTCTCACATTTTGAATGACAATTACTCAGTCATGCAACACTGTATCTAAATGAAATTTTTGTCCTTTTTTTCACACAAATGGAGCTTTCTTTTGGTGGTATTTAATCACCACTGCGTTCTTTATTTTTTGCGCCGTAAAAGAAAAAAATCTGTAATAAAATACATTTTTCTTAATTTCTGTTATAATATTTTGCAAATTAGTAATTTTTCTTCATATATTTTGGCCAAAATTTATACCGCTACATATCTTTGGTAAAAATAACCCAAATCAGTGGATATTATTTGGTCTTTTTGAAAGTTATAGAGTCCAAAAGCTATGGTGCAAATATCTGAAAATTGATCACACCTGAAGTACTGACGGCCTATCTAATTTCTTGAGACCCTAACATGCCAGAAAAGTACAAATACCCCCCAAATGACCTCTTTTGGAAAGAAGACATTCCAAGGTATTTAGAAAGATGCATGATGAGTTTTTTGAAGTGGTCATTTTTTCCCACAATTCTTTGCAAAATCAAGGTTTTTTTTTTTTACTTTTTTTTTCCCACAAAATTGTCATATTAGCAGGTTATTTCTCACACACCGCATATGCATACCACAAATTACACCCCAAAACACATTCTGCTATTACTCCCGAGTACGGCGATACCACATGTGTGAGACTTTTACACAGCGTGGCCACATACAGAGGCCCAACATGCAGGGGAGCACCTTCAGGCGTTCTGGAGCACCCAGGCCAATTCTGACATTTCTCTCCTACATGTAAAAATCATCATTTATTAGCTAGAAAATTACATAGAACCCCAAAACATTATATATGTTTTTTTAGCAAAGACCCTAGAGAATACAATGGCGGTCGTTGAAACTTTTTATCTCACACGGTATTTGCGCAACAATTTTTTTAACGCTTTTTTTTGGAAAAAAAACAGTTTTGTGCTTTACAAAAACCAAAACAGTTAAGTTAGCCCAATGTTTTTGCATAATGTGAAAGATGAAGTTACGCCGAGTAAATAGATACCCAACATGTCACCTTTCAAAATTGCATGCGCTTGTGGAATGGCGCCAAACTTTGCTACTCAAAAATCCCCATAGGCGACGATTTAAAATTTTTTACTGGTTACATGTTTTGAGTTACAGAGGAGGTCTAGGGCCAAAATTATTGCTCTCGCTCTACCGATTGCAGCGATACCTCACATGTGTGGTTTGAACACCGTTTTCATATGTGGGCGGGACTTACATATGCGTTCGCTTCTGCATGCGAGCACACAGGGACAGGGGCGCTTTAAAAATTTTTTTTTTTTTTATTGTTCATTTTACTTTATTTTAGTTTGATGCTTTTTTCCCAAAAAAAAAATTTTGACCACTTTTATTCCTATTACAAGGAATGTAAACATCCTTGTAATAGGAATATGGCATGACAGGTCCTCTTTACAGTGAGATTTGGGGTCAATAAGACCCCACATCTCACCTCTAGGCTGGGAAGCCTGAAATTAAAAAAAAAACAAAAAACGATCCTGGCTTCGATCGTAGCGGTGAGTCGGTAGAAGCGCGGGAGGGGGGGACATCCCCTCTCGCCTCCTGTAAGAACGATCAAGCAGTGGAACAGCCGCTATGATCGTTCTTATGGTGTAGGGAATCGCCGGCTGAAAAAGCGGATATCTGAATGATGCCTGTAGTGCACCCATCATTCAGATATCGCCGCACAAAGTCAAGGACGTTGTATGACGGCCGGCGGGCGGGAAGTGGTTAAAACGCTTTTTTTTTAACACAAAGTTGTCCATTTATACAATATTTCTACCACATAACATGTACATACCAAAAATGACACCCCAAAATAGATTCTCCTACTCCTCCTGAGTACGGCAATACCACATGTGTGAGACTTCCACAGCCTGGCCACATACAGAGGCCGAGTACAGCCGAGCATGGCTCAGCATGGCAGGGTATGGCAGAGTATGGCGGGGTAATGCAGGGTAATGTGGGGCTTTGCAGAGTATTGTGGGGGTATTGCAGAGTAATGTGGGGTATTCCAGGGTAATGTGGGGCTTTGCAGAGCATTGTGGGGGTATTGCAGAGTAATGTGGGGCTTTGCAGAGTATTGCACAGCATTGCAGAGTAGTGGGGATGGCTGAGCATGGATGGATGGCTGGATGTCTCTGTGCAGCGATGTGGGCACTACACATCCAGCCCACAGCGCTGCAGCCATCCATCCATCTCCCTCTCCGCTCACAGTGTACCGATCGGTACACAAGAGGGGAGGAGAGGAACTGGCGTCATCAGATGACGCCGGTCTGTTTACATGTGATCGCGCCGTCATTTGACGGCGCAATCACATGGTAAACGGCCGTGATCAGCGGCCATTTACCGGGATCCGTGATGCGCCGGGTCCTCCGGACCCGGCGGTCATGGATGTGTTCGGGTGCGCGCCCCAGAGGGCGCGCGAGAGGGGAATTCTGGGAGGACGTCATAGTACGCCCTCCCAGAGTTATCCAACCACCCTGCAGCCATCATTCGGCTATGGGCCGGTTGGTAAGTGGTTAAAAATAGGGGACCGCCTGTGTATGCTATACTGCCTGCCCTATACACTCTGTGGTGTTGGTGGTACCAAAACACTGTAAGCCCTCACAGTTACTCTTGGTGGGCGCTGGAACGAGCCCTGCTGTGAAATATTATATCAGGAATTCTAATGACATGCCCATGTTAAACAGTGGCAAAAATATTGGGTCTTAGGCAGCGGTGGTGGTGGCAGCACAACACTGTAAAGCCTCACAGATACTTTTTTTGAGCGCAGGAACAGGCTGTGCTGTGAAATATTAGATAAAAAATTGTAATTACGCACCCCTGTTAAACAGGGGCAGAAATATTGGGCCTGTGGTGGTGGTGGTGGCACAACACTGTAAAGCCTCACAGATACTCTTGTTGAGCCCAGGAACGGGCCCTGTTGTGAAATATTAGAGCAAAAATTGTAATTACGCACCCCTGTTAAACAGGGGCAGAAAAATTGGGCCTTAGGCAGTGGTGATGATGCTACAACACTGTAACCCCTCACAGATACTCTTGTTGTGCGCAGGAACCGACCCTGCTGTGAAATATTAGATCAAAAATTGTAATTGCATGCCCCTGTTAAACAGGGGCAGAAAAATTGGGCCTTAGGCAGTGGTGGTGTTGTCCTGAATTGAAAATATTCCTAGAAGCTATCATCATGAAGATTGAGGAGGAATAGGATAGTCACTCAGCATAACAGGATAGTCACTCAGCAATGCACATGCAGTCTTCAAGGGATCCCACATCCATAGGAAAATCAATCGGTTACATCAGCATCAGGTGCTTGGTAACTGGTGATCATAGAATGATTCATTTTTATGAATGTAAGCCGATCAGAGTCTGTGGACAGGTGCACTCTGTGATCGGTTACAAAGCCTCCAGCAGCACTGAATGTGCATTCAGAAACAACGCTGGATGCAGGACAGGCCAGTAGCTCAATTGCATATTGAGCAAGCTCTGGCCAGTGGTCCATCCTCAAGACCCAGTAACCCAGTGGATGTTCTGTTGGAAAGGTCTCCAAGTCTGATCTTGCCCTTATATATTCCTGCACTATGTAATTCAGACGCTGGCGATGGTTGCTGGAACCGATCAGACCTGTGCGCTGAGGACTGAAGAATTGTCTGAAGGCATCGGTCAGCCGGCCACCTTCTCCACCGCTCTTTCTGTGACTGAACGAAGCCTCAGCAACACGTTGTCCAGCACCAGGAAACTGTAACCTCCCAGGCTTTGGAAACGCATTGCACAAACCTTTCTGCAAGGCCTTTCCGAAGATGTTTCACCCTCTGCTCCCTCTGCGAAGGCTGGATAAGTTCTGCAACCTTACCCTTGTAACATGGATCAAGAAGGGCTGCAGCCAGTAATGATCCGTCTCCTTGATACCACGAATCCTAGGGTCCTTTCGCAGGCTTTGCGGGATCAGGGAGGCCATGCATCGTAAGTTTGCAGAGGCATTCGATCCTGAGTTCTCTGGGTCACGTGATCCACAACCACCTCCTCCCAGCCACATACAACTCCATGGGTTTCTGGGGACTGAAAATGATCCCTTGAAGATTGCTGCTGATGCTGAGTGTTATCCTCCACTTCCATGCTGACACAATCCTCCTCCTCTTCTTCCTGTGTGATCAGCAGGCCTGCAGGAATACTATCTGGATAAAGGGGGTCTGGAGAGGTAAGGAAGTCCTCCTCTTCCTCCCGCTGTTCAGCCTCAAGTGCCCTGTCCATTATTCCACAAAGCGTGTGCTCCAACAGGAAGACAAGAGGGACAGTATCATTGATGCATGCACTGTCACTGCTCACCATCCTCGTGGCCTCCTCAAATGGTGACAGGACAGTACATGCATCCTTGATCATTAGCCACTGGCATGGCGAAAAAAAGCCAAGCTCCCCTGACCCTGTCCTGGTGCCATACTCACACATGTACTCATTGATGGCCCTCTGCTGCATGTGCAGGCGCTGCAGCATTGCCAACGTTGAGTTCCACCTGGTGGGTATGTCACAAATGAGGCGGTACTTGGGCAGGTTGCATTCTCTTTGAATGTCAGCCAGCCGAGCGCTGGCATTATAAGACCGTCAGAAAGGACCACAGACTTTCCTGGTATGCCTCAGGAGATCCTGTAAGCCCAGGTACCTGCTCAAGAACCGCTGCACCACCAAATTCAGGATGTGGGCCAAACAGGGAAGATGGGTCAAGTGTCCCTGTCGGAGGGCGGAGAGGAGGTTGGTGCCATTGTCGCATACAACCATTCCTGGCTGAAGCTGGCATGGCGTCAACCAACTCTGAACCTTCCCCCTGCAGAGCTGACAGGATCTCTGCCCCAGTGTGTCTCCTGTCCCCAAAGCAGACCAACTCAAGCACCGCATGGCATCTTTTTGCCTGAGTGCTTGCTTAGCCCCTTGAACGCCTACGGAGCACTGCTGGTTCAGAGGACAAATCTGAAGAGGAACAGGCCATTGATGTAGAAGAGGAGGGGGTGGAGGAGAGAGCCGTGACAGAATCACCACTAGCATTTTGGAGGCGTGGTGGCGGAACAAGCTTCAACAATACTGAACCCTGTCCTGCATCCTTCCCAGCTGCCAGCAGAGTTACCCAGTGCACCGTGAAAGAAAGGCAACGTCCCTGTCCATGCCTTCTGGACCATGAGTCAGCGGTAATATGCACATTACTGCTGACCGCCCTGTCCAACGAGGCCAAGACATTGCCTTCCACATGCTGGTAGAGAGCCGGAATGGCCTTCCTTGAAAAGAAATGGCGCTTGGGAACCTGCCACTGAGGTACCGCACATTGCACAAATTCACGAAAGGGGGCAGAGTCAACCAGCTGAAAAGGCAGCAGTTGCAGTGCTAGCAATTTGGCTAAGCTAGTATTCAGATGCTGAGCATGTGGATGGCTGGGACCGAATTTCTTTCAATGGTTTAGCAACTGGGGTAGGGAAATTTGCATGCTAAAATCCGATGTCGGTGTACCGCTAGCAGATTGGCCGCAAGTACTTGGGACACCTATTTCTATACCTTCATTTCTCTCAGTGCAGGTTTCTGAGAGGACTGGAGGTATAGTGGAGTTGGAGATCCCTGCTGATGAGGAGCAAGGACAGGTCTGCCTTGTTCTTTGATGTGGGTCTTTTAAGTGCTGTTGCCAATGGACTGCATGGGAGGTCGTCATATGTTTGGTCAAGCATGTGGTGCCCAAGCGGCTGCTGTTTTGGCCATGCTTGATACGCTTCAGACATAGGTTGCAAACAGCAATGGTGCGATCTGCTGCACACGTGTCAAAAAAGGCCCACACCAAAGAACTTTTCAAAATATGTGGTGCGGTGTGATGCAATAGGGTGGCTGCCCTTAAGCTACCCCCTGGAGGGCATCCTGCCTCGTTGAAGATGTGCCTCCTCCTCGTCCTCCTCCTCTCTTCTATCAGGCACCCAAGTAGAGTCAGTGACCTCATCATCCCCTCCCTCCTCATCACTGGAGCAAACTTGGCAGTATGCTGCAGCTGGGGGAACATGACTGCCAGTTTCTTGACCTTCTTGGGCACCCCTTTTCTCTAGGCTCACGTTACTCCCTTCCTCAACCTGGGTACATCATCGGAGCCTTCAAATCGCTGCTCATCCTCCTGCAGCATGTACCCGACACTGTGGTTGAATAGTTCAGGGGACTCCTCCTTGCATGATGGTGGGGCTAGGGAAGGATTGACTGTTGACAGGGAGCTGATGGAATAGGCCGCTTTTGCAGCTGCATGGCAGGCAAACTAGTGTGAGCCTGGGTGACAGAGAATGAGGAGGATGAGGATGGCTTGGTTATCCATTCCACCAACTCTTCTGCATGTTGTGGCTCAATAACAGGGGCCAGCTGCAGAAAAGGGACAAGCGTGCCCCACGGCCACGTGCTGAGGATGCATCATGTCCACGACCAGCACTGTCGACTGTAGATACAGAGCCTGCTTGCCCTCTTTTAGTGGCCTGTGAGCATCTGCCTCTCCTTGGTGGCCTTCCGGACATGCTGTAAATATTGTTAGCAAAACCACACTACACTGTATTGTGTACTGTGTACACCACCAGAAAAGTAGTAGCAACTGCACTAGGGGTGCACGGTACTGTGTACACCAACAGAAGTATAATGACTATGGGTGTACTGTATGTATTGTGTACACCACCAGAAAAGTAGTAGCAACTTCACTAGGGGTGCACGGTACAGTGTACACCAACAGAAGTGTAACAACTATGGGTGCACTGTATGTATTGTGTACACAACCAGGAAAGTAGTAGCAACTGCACTAGGGGTGCACGGTATTGTGTACACCAACAGAAGTTTAATAACTATGGGTGCACTGTATGTATTGTGTACTGTGTACCACCACCAGAAAAGTAGTAGCACTAGCAACTGCACTACTGGTGCAGGGTACTGTGTAAACCAACAGAAGTGTAATAACTATGGGTGCACTGTATGTATTGTGTACACCACCAGGAAAGTAGTAGCAACTGCACTAGGGTGCACGGTACTGTGTACACCAACAGAAGTTTAACAACAACTATGGGTGCACTGTATTTATTGTGTACTGTGTACACCACCAGAAAAGTAGTAGCAACTGCACTAGGGGTGCACAGTACAGTGTACACCAACAGAAGTGTAATAACTATGGGTGTACTGTATTGTGTACACCACCAGAAAAGTAGTAGCAACTATGGGTGCACTGTATGTATTGTGTACACCACCAGAAAAGTAGTAGCAACTGCACTAGGGGTGCACGGTACTGTGTACACCAACAGAAGTGTAATAACAACTATGGGTGTACTGTATTGTGTACACACCAGAAAAGTAGTAGCAACTGCACTAGGGTTGAACGGTATTGTGTACACCACCAGAAGTCTAATAGCAACTATGGGTGCACTGTATTTATTGTGTACTGTGTACATCACCAGAAAAGTAGTAGCAACTGCACTAGGGGTGCACGGTACAGTGTACACCAACAGAAGTGTAATAACAACTATGGGTGTACTGTATTGTGTACACCACCAGAAAAGTAGTAGCAACTGCACTAGGGGTGCACAGTACTGTGTACACCAACAGAAGTGTAATAACAACTATGGGTGTACTCTGTATTGTGTACACCACCAGAAAAGTAGTAGCAACTGCACTAGGGGTGAACGGTATTGTGTACACCACCAGAAGTCTAATAGCAACTATGGGTGCACTGTATGTATTGTGTACTGTGTACACTAGGGATGAGCCGAACACCCCCCTGTTCGGTTCGCATCAGAACATGCGAACAGGAAAAAAGTTTGCTCGAACACGCGAACACCGTTAAAGTCTATGGGACACGAACATGAATAATCAAAAGTGCTAATTTTAAAGGCTTATATGCAAGTTATTGTCATAAAAAGTGTTTGGGGACCCGGGTCCTGCCCAGGAGACATGGATCAATGCAAAAAAAGTTTTAAAAACCGCCGTTTTTTCAGGAGCAGTGATTTTAAATAATGCTTAAAGTCAAACAATAAAAGTGTAATATCCCTTTAAATTCGTACCTGGGGGGTGTCTATAGTATGCCTGTAAAGGGGCGCATGTTTCCCGTGTTTAGAACTGTCTGACAGCAAAAATGACATTTGGAAGGAAAAAACACATTTAAAACTACCCGTGGCTATTGCATTGCCGACAATACACATAGAAGTTCATTGATAAAAAAAAAAAAAAAACGGCGTGGGGTCCCCCCAAAAATCCATACCAGACCCTTATCCGAGCACGCAACCTGGCAGGCCGCAGGAAAAGAGGGGGGGACGAGAGTGCGGCCCCCCCTCCTGAACCGTACCAGGCCACATGCTCTCAACATTGGGAGGGTGCTTTGGGGTAGCCCCCCAAAACACCTTGTCCCCATGTTGATGAGGACAAGGGCCTCATCCCCACAACCCTGGCCGGTGGTTGTGGGGGTCTGCGGGCGGGGGGCTTATCAGAATCTGGAAGCCCCCTTTAACAAAGGGACCCCCAGATCCCGGCCCCCCCTGTGTGAAATGGTAAGGGGGTACTTACCCCTAAGATTTCACTAAAAAACTGTCAAAAATGACAAGAGACAGTTTTTGACAATTCCTTTATTTAAATGCTTCTTCTTTCTTCTATCTTCCTTCATCTTCTTCTGGTTCTTCTGGCTCTTCTGGTTCTTCCTCTGGCGTTCTCGTCCAGCATCTCCTCCACGGCGTCTTCTATCTTCTTATCCTCAGGCCGCTCCGCTCCCATGGCATGGGGGGAGGCTCCCGCTCTTCTCTTCATCTTCTTCTTCATCCTCTTCTCTTCTTCCTTCTTCCTTCTTCTCTTCTTCATTTTCTTTTCCGGGCCGCTCCGCATCCATGCTGGCATGGAGGGAGGCTCCCGCTGTGTGACGGCGTCTCATCTTCTGATGGTTCTTAAATAACGGGGGGCGGGGCCACCCGGTGACCCCGCCCCCCTCTGGCGCACGGTGACTTGACGGGACTTCCCTGTGACGTCACGGGGAATGCCACAGGGAAGTCCCGTCATGTCCCGTGCGTCAGAGGGGGCAGGGTCACCAGGAATGGCCTGCAGTCAGATATAGCTAAACTGGATACAGTGGATAGATATATATATATATATATATATATATATATATATATATATATATATATATATATATATATATATATATATATATACACATATATACATACATACACACGAGACTGTCTGTATATATATTAATACACTGCAGCTAACTGAATAACCTGCCTGCCTGAAGTATATTAGAAAAAGTACACCAGGAACGGACTGCAGTCAGATATAGCTAAACTGGATACAGTGGATATACAGGCAGTCCCCGAGTTACAAACACAATAGGACTATTGGTTTGTTCGTAAGTCGAAGTTGTTCGTAAGTCGCAACACTGCATTTGTAAGTGTAACTTCTGAACAGGACACTGCGTTCGTAAGTGTAACTGCCGCCTGTGCATGGATGTGGGATGTTTTGGGCGCTTGTTATGTTATCTGGAGCGTAGTACGGCAGTGTGTGATGTGTTCGGAGGTGCTCGAAAGGTATCCAGGGCCAGTGTTCGACCCGAACAGAAAGCTCATCCCTATTCTTCAGTCCTTTTTGTCTTTTACTTACCTGGATTACAAAGTACAAAATTACACTGCAGTATAAACATCAGGCTAGCTGAAGACATCTGGAGATCAAAGAACATTCACCATCTTCTTCTTTTATTGTGCTTTACTGTTTTCCATTTTAAGGCTAATCAGCACATTACAACCTAGGGGGAGCCATTTTGTGAGATATCCTTTGAATCTGATTTGTGTTATTGTATGTATATGCTGTGCACTGTATGCCAGTTTGTGTGCTGAGGCCTCAGAGGAAAGGTATTCAACACATGTGTTAAAGGTGTTGGATATGTATCTCTCTGTGCACCTGTTCACATACACCTATTCAGGTCATAGAGGTACACACTTTGTATATCTATATTACTGTATATACTCGAGTATAAGTCGTCCCGAGTATAAGTCGAGGCCCCTAATTTACCACAAAAAACTGGGAAAAATTTATTGACCCGAGTATAAGACGAGGGTGAGAAATGCAGAGGGTCAACAATGCCCATCTGCAGCTGCATGCCTCCCTGTGTCCTGTGCAGCCTACCTGTACCCTGTGCATGTGTCCTGTGTCCTGTACATGTGTCCTGTGTCCTGTACATGTGTCCTGTACATGTGTGTCCTGTACATGTGTGTCCTGTGTCCTGTACATGTCCTGTGTCCTGTACATGTCCTGTGTGCATGTGTCCTGTGTGCATGTGCAGCCTACCTGTGTCCTGTGCAGCCTCCCTGTGGCGATCTCCATCCTCCCTGTGGCGATCTCCATCCTCAAACGGCGGCCGGTGTGTGATGATAGTGTTCGGCGGCCATTCCACAGTTCAAAAGCCGCGCCTCCTCCTCGTCTGTGATAGGCTGACCGCTGACTGCCTATCACGGACATTCTCTCATTCTCATACCACGGACGAGGATGAGCGAATGTCCGTGATAGGCTGTACACTGACAGCTGTTCAGCCTATCAGACGAGCAGGAGGTGCGGCTTTTGAAAGCTGCAATAGCCGCCGAACACTATCATCACACGCCGGCCGCCGTCTGCCTGCATGACATGCTGATCATGCAGACAGACGGCGGTGACTTGAGTATAAGTCGAAGGGACACTTTCAGCCCAAAAAAGGGCTGAAAAATTCGACTTATACTCGAGTATATACGGTAAGTAAGTGAGATATTCTCTGTCAATCATATGCTGTGTCCATTCTTTTTCACCTCAATAAACATTTCTGAGTGGTTCAGTGATATTGTGTGAGTTTCCCATTACTAACGCAACACTTTAGAATGGAACCCAAGGTGTCAGAGGTAAGATAGGATATGCAGAGTCGGGGTAGCCAGTGGGGTATAGAGTCTATCAGCAGCCCTCACGGGGGTACCGCTACATCAATAAAAACCAGCCAAAGTCTCCCAACATTCAGCCTGTGTGTATGGGGCTTTAGACAAATCCTTAATGACTGTAGGTCAGTGTGTGAGCATGGAGAGTGAACAACTGGAACACACTAGGAACACTCAAGCATTCATTTGCTGGACTGGAAAATCGTACAGCAATTTATCCTTTTTTGCCTAATTTGTTTTTTGAAATTATTAATCAGAAGTAAAAAAAATTAATAAAATAAAATGTTTCATTTTAAGTCATGTAACGAATAAATATTGCATATCAGTCTTTTGTATTCTCATTTTCAGTCATCAGAAAGAGCCTTGAGCTCTTTTTCCCATTTAATTGTCTATATGTACCTTGCTAAAAAAAAGTCTATTTACAAAGCTCAATCTCAGATATTTCATTTGCACCAGAGAAAAAAAAGATACTGAAGCAAATATGGAGCCTTTACACAAAGAAACCAGCCCAGGCTTTGGGCACTGCTTCATATTTGTTGATTTTTTTTTTTTTGGACCAGTCTTTGTAAATTAGCCCTGTTGCATGGCAAGCATTCTTTAACCACATACAGGGCATTTTCACCCCTTTCCTGTCCAAGCCAATTTTCAGCTTTCAGCGCTGTCACACTTTGAATAACAATTGCGCGGTCATGCAACACTGTACCCAAATGAAATTTTTATCATTTTTTTCCCCACTAATAGAGCTTTCTTTTGGTGGTATTTGATCACCCCTGTGGTTTTTATTGCTTGCACTTTAAACAAAACAAGAGTGACAAGCTTGAAAAAAAACACAATATTTTTTACTTTTTGCTATAATAAATATCCAAATTTTTTTTTTTTTTAAACAATTTTTTTCCTCAGTTTAGGCTGATACGTATTATTCTACATATTTTTGGTAAAAAAGATCGCAATAAGCATATATTTATTGGTTTTCACAAAAGTTATAGCATCTACAAAAAATAGGGATAGATAGGGGATAGATTTATAACATTTTTATTTTACTAGCAATGGCGTCGATCTGCGATTTTTATCGTGACTGCGATATTGCGGAGGACACATCGGACACTTTTGGGACCATTCACATTTATACAGCGATCCGTGCTATAAAAATGCATTGATTACTGTATAAATGTGACTGGCAATGAAGGGGTTAACCAGGAGGGGGCGCTGTAGGGGTTAATTATGTTTCTAAAGAGTGATTCTAACTGTAGGGGGAGGGGACTCACAAGGGGAGGAGACCGATCAGTGTTCCTCTGTACAAGGAACACACCATCGGTCTCCTCCCACCTGACAGGACGTGGATCTGTGTGTTTACACACACAGATCCACAGGCCTGCTCAGTTACTGGGCAATCGCGGGTGCCCGGCGGACATCGCGGCTGCTGGGCATGCACACTGACTCGAGTGATGCGGCGGGCGCACGCGCCCCCTGGGGGGCCTGGAAGGCCTTCACGTCATATGACGGCGGCCCAGGATAACAGCTGCACCGCCCCGCCGTCATATGACGGTGGGCGAGCAGCAAGTGGTTAATAAACTAAATACACTCACCCCATTTCTTAGTGAGAACATCCTCCAGACTGCTGTGGTCCACATGACAGGAGTAAGTGTCTGCTTCCTTGGTTGGCACTTCCACACTGACTCTGATCTGATAGGTGCCATCAGGATGGGGGAGAATTGGACTCATTTCATCTGAAGGAAGATGGTCCTCCCCATTCCTCATCCACTTCACATCCACAGGTCGGGGGTGAAACCCGTACACCAGACAATGAAGTCTTGTCACATCATCCGACTGACGATGACCCCACACCTTCACCTCTGGACGCACTGAGAAGGAGATAAAATAATTATGCAAAGATTTTAATGACAGAGAAATATGAGGGAGTAATACATGGACAAATCTTTCATGAAGCCTTACAATATAAGTTTTGACACTGTTGAATGGCCTACTGAATGAGGTAGTTATGAACAACCAATTGCAAAATAAACAACCAAATTTTTAAAAAAAGTAGGTGTTTTCTCCATATTTTGTTAATGGTATCCCCAGTCATAATGGGGGAGAATTGGAGTCAGTTCATCAAAAGGAACATTGTCTACCCCATTCCTCACCCACAGCTCAAGAGTGAAACCCATACACTAGACAATAAAGTCTTATGGTTCCATTTATTCTCCATTCATTCTATAACCTTTGACCACTACCTCTGGGACAAAAGAGGAATATTTATGAAGCTCTAAATGCATGTGCACCTATTTTTCATCAGTTCAATATTACATTCATAAAGTACATTTGTTGGGAAGATTCAGCCTTCTATTAGCTAAACCAGTGTTTCTCAAACTTGTTTTCTCTTGCAGTGCATCAAAAAGATCTAAAAACATTTTCATGTCAGACCTGAAAAGATTTAGCAATTTTTATGGTGAAGAACTTATTTATTTTTACATATATATTTCATTTTAAATTTAATGTGAAGGATGTGCTTACTTTAGAGAGCAAATCAGATTTAAGCAAGGCCCCAAAGTCGACAAACGTGCATTTCATTGTCAATTATAAGATCTTGCACAAGTCTCACCTAAGTAAGGATAGGGTGCCCACGTGTCCCGGATTGCCGGAACAATCGGTGTGTGTTTGTCAGGCTGGAGCAAGCAAGCCTCTCAGTGCACTGTGCAGAGATAAGGATCGTCAGGAGAGGACACTGACAGATGAGTTTACACCCTGGATGGAAGGAGGACACATCCTTAGATATCAGGGCAGGGTTCATGCTGGGACTTGAAATACTTCAATTTTGGGGGGTGTGACCCCCAAAAGTGAAGAACTACAGGTCTGAGCATGAACCCCTCAGAGCTGAAGATGTTTCCCACATTATTGCACACATTACTCCTCACACCCGGCCCTTCTGTCCAGCTGCTCACTGTTTCTTCTCTCCCACTACATGTGTGGCTCTCACTACACCTGCAGCCCCTCCCCCTCCTCCTTCATCCTTAGCCTTTCATGTTCTGCCACTTTTTCACCTACTAGTCTTCTTAATCCCTCTGTATGCTAAGCAATCCTCTCAGCAGTGGCCCATCTCTTATCTGCAACTATCACAGCCTAAAAATCTTGTCAGCATTCCATTCTTTGCTCCTTCAACCTGAACTGAGGAACTGATGCCCTCCATGTTCTTCTTGCAGCCACTGAATGCCTGCAAGTGGTAAAGGAGGAAAAGCAGGCATTTAGTGGCTGCAAGAAGACCATGGAGGGCATCAGTTCCTCTATATGCCGCCCCTCCTATACAGTTTCCTTCTGCTGCCCACAGGTCCTTCAACGCTCTCCTGGCCCCTCTGTAATCTTCCCCAGCAACTTCTCTGCTCTCTCCCACTCCACCCCCCTTCTCCAACCCCCTTCTGTTCTCTGGTCCCACCTGTGCTCTTCTTCAGTCCCCCACCCCTGCTGTTCTCCATGCCCCCCATGCTGTTCTCCAGTCCCACCCCCTGTGCTGTTCTCCCCCCCCGTGCTGTTCTCCGGTCCCACCCCCTGTGCTGTTCTCCGGTCCCACCCCCTGTGCTGTTCTCCGGTCCCACCCCCTGTGCTGTTCTCCGGTCCCACCCCCTGTGCTGTTCTCCGGTCCCACCCCCTGTGCTGTTCTCCGGTCCCACCCCCTGTGCTGTTCTCCGGTCCCACCCCCTGTGCTGTTCTCCGGTCCCACCCCCTGTGCTGTTCTCCGGTCCCACCCCTGTGCTGTTCTCCGGTCCCACCCCCTGTGCTGTTCTCCGGTCCCACCCCCTGTGCTGTTCTCCGGTCCCACCCGTGTGCTGTTCTCCGCCCCCCCGTGCTGTTCTCCGGTCCCCCCTGTGCTGTTCTCCGGTCCCCCCCTGTGCTGTTCTCCGGTCCCCCCCCGTGCTGTTCTCCGGTCCCACCCCCTGTGCTGTTCTCCGGTCCCACCCCCTGTGCTGTTCTCCGGTCCCACCCCCTGTGCTGTTCTCCGGTCCCACCCCCTGTGCTGTTCTCCGGTCCCACCCCTGTGCTGTTCTCCGGTCCCACCCCCTGTGCTGTTCTCCGGTCCCACCCCCTGTGCTGTTCTCCGGTCCCACCCGTGTGCTGTTCTCCGCCCCCCGTGCTGTTCTCCGGTCCCCCCCTGTGCTGTTCTCCGGTCCCCCCCTGTGCTGTTCTCCGGTCCCCCCCCTGTGCTGTTCTCCGGTCCCACCCCTGTGCTGTTCTCCGGTCCCACCCCTGTGCTGTTCTCCGGTCCCACCCCTGTGCTGTTCTCCGGTCCCACCCCTGTGCTGTTCTCCGGTATCACCCCTGTGCTGTTCTTCCCTCCCCCTTGCTGTTCTCCGGTCCCACCCCTGTGCTGTTCTCCGGCCCCCCCCTGTGCTGTTCTCCGGTCCCCCCCTGTGCTGTTCTCCGGTCCCCCCCCTGTACTGTTCCCCGGTCCCCCCCTGTGCTGTTCTCCGGCCCCACCCCCCTGTGCTGTTCTCCGCCCCCCCGTGCTGTTCTCTGGCCCCCCCCTGCTGTTCTCCGGCCCCCCCCCCTGTGCTGTTCTCCGGCCCCACCCCCCTGTGCTGTTCTCCGGCCCCACCCCCCTGTGCTGTTCTCCGGCCCCACCCCCCTGTGCTGTTCTTCGGTCCCCTCCTGTGCTGTTCTCCAGTCCCACCCCTGTGCTGTTCTCCAGGCCCCCCCCTGTGCTGTTCTCCAGGCCCCCCCCTGTGCTGTTCTCTTATTTGAGGTCTGTTGTTAAGCTTATATTATTATATGTATATAGATGAACTGAGGAGGGGGACAGGGACAGTGATCAGGAAAAAGGTAAAAAACGCCCCCCCAGCACATTTCCGACCTCCACCTCTCTACAAGCACAAGTGGAAGGGGAGGGGGTCAGTACTGTGGGGGACTCTGTACTTAGTGGAGAGGGAGTCCGTACTGAGGGAGGGGGGACTATACTTAGTGGAGAGGGGGGTACGTACTGAGGGAGGGAGGTCTATACTTAGTGGAGAGGGGGGTATGTACTGAGGGGGGAGGTCTATACTTAATGTAGTAATAGAAATACATATCAAACACGGTGTTGGGATGATATAAGTGCTAAAACCAGCAAATCCCATCAACCCAGAGACTACATTCAACACAACCCCCCCCACCCAGGCCTTGGCAAAATTGTCCCTGAATGGCAGTTTGGAAATGTGATCACCCTACGTAAGGAACCAATGAATGACAGACTGACAGAGATCGCGCTTTTATATATATGTTACTTACCTGAGCCACGTAATTACCGTGAGGGGAACAAGCACACCAGCTCAGGCCGGTGTCTCATGTCCTGACTGGATAGATTGATAACAGCGCAGCCATTGGCTCCCGCTGCTGTCAATCAAATCTAATGATGTGGGAGCCAGAGGCAGGGTCGAGTCCTGCTGTCTGTGTCAATAGACGCAGCAGCAGGACAGCGTGCCTGCACGGGTGTCCTGAGGGAGAGCGCTTCTCCGACGGGGCACTCGAGAAGAGGAGGAGCCAAGAGCACCGCTGAGGGACCCCAGAACAGGAGGCTCAGCGCCACACTGTGCAAAACCAACTGCACAGAGGAGGTAAGTATAACATGTTTGTTTTATTTTTTTTTATTTTTTTTTTAAATGGAATCCTTTAGTGTTCCTTTTATCAGTCTGCTGCTGCTCTTGATTGTCTAGTCACAGGCTAGGGCAGTGTTTTTCAACCTTTTTCCAGTCAAGGCGGCATTGACAATAGGATTTTTAAATACAGCTTACCTGTAAAATCCTTTTCTTGAGAGTACATCACGGGACACAGAGTATTCATTACATAGTGGGTTAGATAGGTACCATTGGTGATTGGACACTGGTTAACCCGAATTAAGGAGAATTCCTCCCCTATATAACCCCTCCCATAAGGGGAGGACCTCAGTTTTGTAGCAAAGCAATAGGTAACCACATGAAACCCATAGAAAGGCGGGAGCTCTGTGTCCCGTGAAGTACTCTCAAGAAAAGGATTTTACAGGTAAGCTGTATTTAAAAATCCTATTGTCAATGCCGCCTTGACTGGAAAAAGGTTGAAAAACACTGCCCTAGCCTGTGACTAGACAATCCTATTTTCTTGATCATACATCAGAGTATTCATTACATAGTGGGATGTCCCAAAGCAATGCTCATTTGAGGGGAGCGAGACACAGATCAGAAAATATAGACCGCAAACGGACCAAAGGAACTAAACTGCAGCCTGCAGTACTCTGCGCCCGAAGGCGGTATCCTCTTGCCCTCTTACATCCACCTGATAGAATCTGGTGAATGTATGGACTGAAGACCAAGTCGCAGCCTTACAGATCTGAGCCATGGAGGCCTGGTGATGCTCTGCCCAAGAAGCACTAACAGCCCTAGTTGAGTGCGCTTTCACATGAAAAGGAGGAGTCTTCCTCTTTATATCATAAGCCTGAAAAATAACCTGTCTAATCCATCTAGAAAGAGTGGATTTCGACACTGCTTGGCCTTTCTTATGGCCATCTGG
Organism: Aquarana catesbeiana; assembly: GCA_037953035.1. NCBI lineage: Eukaryota > Metazoa > Chordata > Amphibia > Anura > Ranidae > Aquarana > Aquarana catesbeiana. The sequence continues at coordinate 200,560 of JBBHAA010002294.1, read as the reverse complement.
CAGAATAAACAATCAGTTTTCTGTATCCGAGCGGTTGCCTGCAGATAGACACTGACTGCTCTAACCACATCAAGAGTGTGCAAAGATTCTTCCTCCGCGGACTGCGGATCTGGAAAAAAGGATGGTAGGATTACATCTTGACCAAAGGGCTACTGTGTGTGATCTCCGTAGGAACTACTATGAAATGTGGTAATCCACTAGTGGGGAAAGAATGGTCGGCTACATGCTAATACCCCATTATGAATTAAATAAATTAAATTAAATATGTGTAGATACTGAAAAATTAATGTAATGATAATAGAATCTTAAATAAGTGAATAAAATAGTGCAAAAACAGCTTGATGTAAACAAATAAACATGACAATGAAAACTTTCAGTCCATATACAGGACAGTGAATATATATATATCCTTAGTAAATGATACTTATGTGCAAAAAACAGCATAAAAAGTGCAAGTGCTAAAGTGACCTAAACGCATCTACTCCATCAAAAAAACAGTGTCCCAGCAATAATATTGAATGATCTGCTGATCAAAACAAAAACACAAAACAAAACACAGTCCAAGTAACATGCAACTGGGTGCATAGGTGAAACAAATTAAAGTGCAAAGTGTTGATATCTTCTAATGGTGCAAATGACAAAGGATTCTATGTGCTCAAATAAGCAAAAGTGAAGTGTCTGAAATATAATTCAATCTGTGTCCTCTTCGTGCATGTGACACACTCATATAAGTAATGGCCCCTTACCTAGCGGTGCTAGGTAAACCACGTAGAAGTAGCTGTCAATAGCTGTGATCTTTCACTTCAGGTTCTTGGGCCAACGCAACTCCTATTTCTGCCTCCACACCTAGCGATGTTAGATAAACTATATGACCGCCGAGTGTAGGTGGCTGCAATCTTAGCTGGGGTCCTGGACCAGCGCGCATCCTATCTCTGCCTCCAGGTCTCAAGTGTATGTGTAGCCAATGATAAAGGACACAAAAAGGGGTACTGGATAGTGAAGTAGGTATCAACAAAGTGGAGCTTTATTCATAACCTTTAAAAAATGTACTCACATTGCAGAGTAATACAGCGATTCCTATCTCTTACGAGCAGCGAGCTCATTAAGCTTCAGTCAATCTGAAAATGCCCATTCCGTCTCTACACGTGACGTCACCGATCACGTGACTTCATCAGGGGATCTTTTGGGTTCATTTCTACTATCACTCTCTGGGATAAGCGATCTAAGGCCAGTAGTAGCGGTTCTCGCTTTACTGGATCTTTGGGAACTCTTGACCTTAGGAAACGAGCCGGTGGAAGCTCTAGGAACTCTATTTTGTAACCTAGAGATACTGAAGAGACCACCCACTTGTCTTGAACCTTATCCCGCCAGGCTCCTGAAAACTGTAGGAGCCTTCCCCCCACTCGGCCGAGTGGGGGCGCCCCTTCACAGGGATGTTTTGGGGCTCTGCTTGGCAGGCTTTCGTCCCTTTTTTCTGCCCTTGGGTGTGACCCTGGGCCTTTCCTCTGTAAGTAGATTGGGAAGGCCGTCGCCACTGCTTAGAGCCTAATGTTCCAGGAGAAGGGGAAAGAGACCGTTTGAATGGTGGACGTTTACTCCTCTTAACTGGTAGGAGTGTAGATTTACCACCTGTAATTTTTTGGATAAAATTATCTAGGTCATCCCCAAATAGGCTTTCCCCTTTGAATGGGAAGCCAGCTAAATATCTTTTGCATGAAAGCTCTGCTGCCCAACTTTTAAGCCAAAGGGACCTGCGCATGTGTACCAACAGGAAAGACAAACGAGATGCTTGCTGGGCAGAATCCAGAAGGGCATCAATCATAAAACACAGCACCTGGGGAAGGTCTGCATAGTTCTCCACTTCCTCACTGGAAAGGAGGCCAAGCATCTGCTTAACCTGTTCCTTGAGGAATTGACACAAACCCACAGTTGCGACTGTAGGCTGGACTACAGCGTCAGCCATGGAGAAGGAGGCTTTTAATAAAGTTTCCAGCTTTTTATCAATTGGATCTTTAAATACCTGAGCATTGTCCAAGGGACAGGTCAGGTTTTTATTCACACAAGAGACAGCGGCATCCACGGAAGGGACCTCCCACTTCTTGGTGAAGCTTTCCTCCAGAGGATAAAGCCTAGAAAACCTTTTAGGAGGAGTAAACAGTTTATCGGGATGTCCCCAGTCCTCATACAACAATTTATCCATTAAAGGATGAATTGGAAAGGAAAAGGCAGTCCGTGGGATCCTTCTGACCCCCAGGGAAGAAACAGAGGATGTAGTGGCCTCAGCAGAGGGCATTTTAAATGTGGAAAGCACTAGTTTAGTATAATACTGGACCTGCTTCTTGAGTGCCTGAGAGGAAGAAGCTCTCTCCTCTTCCTCTGAATCCTCAGACTGCTCTTGATCCCTATCTCTGGATAGGGATCTCTCCTCATTGTCAGAAGAACCACCTGAAAGAGAAAGTGCAGCAGAGGGAGGGGATCTACCCCTTTTTCTGCTATCTTTTAAGGAAGCTGAAATAAAATTCATAATTCTTCCCTCAAAACCCTCCAATGTAGCCCTAAGGGAATCCTCTGTGACATTCGCTGGGGCTGTAACATTAGGAGAGGCTGCAAAACCTGACAGGGGCACTGACTCATCCTGTGAGGCTGGCTCCAGTCTTGCAGGGGGGATGGTAATCTGCAGGCATCTTTAGGACCCCTAGACACAGGTTCTTGTGCCTTTGTTACCTCCCCCGAGACCCTCTTACGAGGAGACATAGTCCCAAGCTGCAAAGCAGAGTACTAGTACATATGCAATCACTGTTGTGCTAAAAGTCTCACAATATACATATATGCTTAATACTGCACAACCTGATGCCGAGTAGGTGTCTTAGGTTAGCCTGGATCCATCCACTTTAGGATGCTCACTGCCCACACTCTGTGTCCATCTGTTTACAGAGCTCTGAACGCTCTGGGCTTTTAAATTAGCCACGTCTGCACACCTGCAGTGGATGACTTCACTGAGTGTTTATCTGAAAGGCACGCAAGTTTGCTCCTTACTCCCTCTAGTGGTGGTAAGACATGCAACTACTCATTGAAAATCCATTTGTAATATAAATATATATATAGGATTAACTTCTCTTACCTGTCCCCGTCTCTTACCTGTCTCTTACCTGCCAGAAACTTTCGTGCCACTGTTTTAATAGTACACCAAGCCTGGTTTTCTCAGAGCCCAGTCCTTCAAAGAGAGACTTACAGGCAAAACCTCGCTTCTTCGGATGACGAGGCCCCGGTACCATACCATCTTGGGAGTCAAAAATATCGGCCTGAGATATGGATCCGGTCAGCATAGCCCTTTAAGCCCTCGCAGGGACCAAACTGGAGCTTTCTCCACAGCACATGTTTTACGTGACCAACCACCTTAGACACTGGTGAAAAAACTGAGGTCCTCCCTATATGGGAGGGGTTATATAGGGGAGGAATTCTCCTTAATTGGGGTTAACCAGTGTCCAATCACCGATGGTGCCTATCTATACCACTATGTAATGAATACTCTTTGTCCCGTGATTTATGATCAAGAAAAGTATTTTCAGTCTTCAGGCACCCCAGTCTTTGTTTACATTACTGTGTGCCATGGAACGTGGGCAAAAACATGCATGTTCCAGATATGCAGACAAATGCACTAATGCACTAGACTTTAGGAGACACGCAGGGGTGTCATTAATTCTTAATGGTGCTCCACACAATGGCAAACATAATGTGTTTTTGGTGTGGCACGATTTAAAAGTTAAGTTCACCTTTGGGGACATGTTCCAAGTTCCACCCGTTCTTGGGGTGGAACATGTAACACATTCCCACTGCTGCAGCCGCTTTTTTAACTGAAAAAAAAATGTGCATTCATTATATTTTTTTTAAAAGTGAACTTATCCTTTAAAAATAAGGGGGCTGGGACATCTTTACTTTTGTTTCTGTGGATAGTGCAGCCCATTGCCCTACACGCAGCATGCAGCCTTACAGATGTGAACCAAGGGCTTGTTCATATGTTATGTTGGGGGGCAGTAAAACCATGCTGTTGAGATGTTTTTTCCACCCAAAACTGCTCCCCTTTAGTTGAAGGCGCTTTACAGCGCCTGTAAACTGCCTCCCATGCCTCCCATGCCTCCCCAGTGTGAAAGCCTGAGTGCTTTCATACTTGGGCGGTACGCTTGTAGGACAGAAAAAAAAAGTCCTGCAAGAGTTCCCTTCACTGGAACTAAAGGACCATGCCCAACCCCTGAAAAACAACCCCACACCATAAACCCTCTCCACCAAACTTTACACTGGGCACAATGCAGTCAGGCAAGTACAGTTCTCCTGGCAACCGCCAAACTCAGACATGTCCATCGGATTGCCAGACAGGGAAGCGTGATTCTTCACTGCAGAGAACGTGTCTCCACTGCCCTAGGAATCCAGTGGCGGCGTGCTTTACACCACTGCATTCGACACTTTGCATTGCACTTGGTGATGTAAGGCTTGGATGCAGCTGCTAGGCCATGGAAACCCATGCCATAAAGCTCTCTAGTTGTTGTGCTAATTTAAAGGCCACACGAAGTTTGGAGGTCTGTAGCTATTGACTCTGCAGACAGTTGGCAACTTCTGTGTACTGTAAACTTCAGCATGTGCTGACCACGCTCTATTAAATTACGTGGCTTTATTTGCTTTTGTTCCCAGTTGCTTCCACTTTTATTGCATCTGAGCAGCCTATAAGAATGCTGGGGGATGGGGCGCCCTTCTCCAGGTGGTCTGGGCACTAGGGGGGGGGGGGGGCGGGTGGTTACAGCAGCAGTCACTCTCTGCATTTACAAACGTCAATGCAGCTATATCTAGGTGTATAGTCCCCCTGGTTCATCACAAAACTTTGCACAAACAATACGTTCTAGGTATATATCATATCTACAGTGCACAATGCCTTGCGATTCATGCCAAATCACAGCATCCAGCATCCTGTGTGTGGGTTTGCAGGCATAGGCAGGCAAGCACAGGGGGTCTAGTCTGGAGCTACCCTTTCTGTTGGGTCACACACTGCGGGGGGGGGTTTGTCCTTTCAGGTTCTGTTCCTGTACCGTGTTTATTCACAGGGATCATTCTGTTGCTCAGGAGGAGTCAGGTGTGTTCAGGTGATAAAAAAAAAAGTGGAAGGGGGTTGGAGCAGTCAGGGGTTTTTCATTAAGCCCGGGTTCACACCTATGCGAATTAGAGGTGCGTTTCCGCACCTCTAATTCGCATAGCAGGAGAATGTGACTGGCTCCCTATGGAGCCGGTTCACATATCTCCGGGGCGGCTGCGGTGCGCACTGCACAAAAACGCTGTGCGTCTTTGGCTGCGTTTCAGGGCCGAATTCAGGCATAGAATCGGCCCTGATTCGTCCCTGAAACGGTGAACAGGGACGCACAGCGCTCCTGTGCGGTGCGCAGCGTATTATGGTGTGAACCCGGGCTAAATATATTTCTGTTGCTGGGTAAGTATTTTAGTTTGGTTTTCCCTGTCTGTCATTTTCCTTTTAGGTGCATCACCTCGCGGGTGATTCATTCATGTTGGCCCAGCTTTTACGCCTAAACAGCAGGTGTGTGTTTGTCATTTCGGGTCACGAGGGGTTGCAGTCAGTTCACAGATCAGGATCTATCACGACTGTAGATCCGTACAGGCCAGAATTCACTTGTAAGTGTCAGTACAGGTTCTCGGCCACATTCATACGTAATACGTTGCACTATCACTTCCTACTCTCATTTCTGTACCCACCATGATCTGTGGGTATTTGTAGCCCTGAGTGTTCATTTTTAATTGCCTGTCTTGGCGCTACAGGTTGCTCGGTACTCAGTACACTCACGTAGGGTGGTTGAGCATTAGGTTTCAATCACGCGCTGTTTGGCACATTACTGCACCCACGTTTTCTTAGCTTTGATCGTTTCGGGGGTGGGGAGGGTTGGATGGGCGGCTTGTAACTTTTCTCAAAGTCTTTCTTGTTGTTTTTTATCATAGATTCAACCATGTCACATGTATCAGAAAGCGATGAGTTTGCGTTGATTCCGCCATCCCTTACTGGGGGTTCGGAGCACGGCAGCACACCGTCACTCAGGAGTTGGACTGTGCCCAGGCTTACGGCAGAGCTTCGCTGTAGGGGCATTTCTTTTCCAGCTACAGTCGGGAAGGCGGAACTTTTTAGGTTATTGTTCCCCAGTCTGATTCAGCCACCCCCTTCTACCAGGTTGTGTCAGGGGTCGGTGCAAAATTCACTTACTCAGATCCATGCATTGCTGAATACACTTTCCACTTCCATGTCTCAGATGCAGGACAGAATGGAGGTGGTGGAAGCACATGCTGCCAGAACCCAGGTGTCACCTGCACCCCCAGCTCCAGTTCCTCCCAGTACTCCTGCAGGTAATGTTACTGTTTCCTTGCCGGTGGCAGCTCCATCACCTTTAGCAACATTCCCGTCTGTATCGCCAGCCCATTTCATTCCTGCCAACTTAAAGAAAGACATATTGGAAGGCTAGGACGTTAATTTGGCTTCCCTGCTGATAGCTTCACAAGATATCACGGAAAACAAGTCTTATGCTTGCGGTGATGTGTCAGTTGTGCTGAAAACTAAAGATCCCAGGCTCAACCACAAGCTCAGTGTGGCGGAGTTCGTGCTTGCATTCGGCATCTTCCGTGATATCATTTGTGCGGTCAGTCCAGATAGGAGGGTGGAGTTAGATTTGTATCTTCACAAAGTGGTGGATCTGGCGCACAAGTACGGAGGGTGTAGTTTTTATGATTATCACCGGTCTTTCTCGGCCAAAGCGGCGCCACTTGGACTCAGTTCCAGGTGGTCATGTGTTGGAGCAACGTCAACATGGAACTTTTCTGTAGGCATTTTGCCAGCCAGAAGTCCCCAGTATGCAGCACCTGCCAGTCCTCTGCGCATACTTCCGCTTGGTGTCCAGTTTTTGAGGCCCCAGGTCCGTCGGGGGTTGGCAAGCAGGGGGCTGGCGTGTCCTCCACAGGACCTTCCGGGCAAGTGGACGAATTGGGTAGGACCATTCATTTCTTAGGCAAATCACAGGTATGAAACAATTTTAATCATTCCGGCTGCAATTATAATCAGTGTAGGCTCCTGCACGTGTGTTCTAATTGCTTTCGGGCTCATCCCAAGTCTTCCTATTTGGTTAAACCATTCAGTTCGGCATGACTAAGCCGAGTGGAGGTTTCCATTTTAGGGGCTTATCTAGAGGGGCAACCATCCTCTGGTGTCAGGCAATTTCTGTTAGATGGGTTCACGTTTGGGTTCCACACAGGGTTAATCACGTTGCCTACTGAGACCTTTGAATGTAGGAATCTTTTGTCTGCAGACCATCAGGCTTTGCTAGTAGACGATCTGTTGGCAAAAGAGGTGGACAAAGGGTTTGTAATGGGGCCATTCAAGTCATCACCTTTCGGCATGTGGAGGGTTAACCTGATTGGGGTTGTATATGGAAAATTTTCTAATAAACATCGTCTTATTTATAATTTGTCCGCACCTCATTTTTCGCATGTTCCGAGTCTCAATTCGCTGATCCCCTCTGAGGAATTTTCGTTGAAATATTCTTCCGTGGATTCAGCTCATTCAGCTCATTCTTCAGTTGGGTAAGGGGGCTTGGTTATCAAAAGCTGACATTGCTGATGCCTTCAAGCTCCTGACTATCAGTCCTGCGCTTTGGCAATGGTACGGCAATCGGGGCCATTACTACTTTGATACCAAATGAACTTTTGGGTCAAAGAGTAGTCCCTGGTTGTTTGACATTTTCTCTCAGGCTCTCAATTGGATCTTGGGTCACTGCAAAGGTTGTCTTGGAGTGGTACACTACCTTGATGACTTTTTGCTCGTCGAAGACCCTGGCCGGCCATCCAGGGATTTGCAGTGTCTCACGGATCTGTTTACAGAATTGAGTGTGCCACTGGCAATCCACAAGGTGGAAGGTCCTGCCAACATCATCAATTTTTTAGGTATCACGTTGGATTCCGGTCGCATGATTGCTAGTCTGCCCAAGGAGAAGTTGGACAGAATTCGGCTGACCATCCACGCATTCGTCCAGTCTCCAGTCTGCTCAAAGAAGGAGTTGCAGTCGCTCTTGGGCATGCTAAATCATGCAATGAGAATCATTCCGCAAGGTAGGGCTTTTGTCTCCAGGTTGTTGGCCCTTTTGCCCCTTTGTCAGGATGGTGATGCACGTGTCAGCTTGCTAGCGGACGCACGTGCTGACCTGGTCATGTGGGACCAGTTCCTGCGGGACTGGAATGGCATTTCTTTGCTCATTCCCCAGCCTTCCAGCACATCGCCCAGGGTTTTAACTGATGCAGCTGCATCAGGGGGGTTTGCGGCCATGTGTGGAGTTGAATGGCTGGCTAGCCATTGGCCCCGGGAAGTTTTCCTTTTGCCTAAATTTGGACAGACTTTAGCGTTATTTGAGATCTACCCGATTGTGGCGGCAGCTGTCACTTGGGGGCCAAGCTGGGCAGGTACTTCAGTCATTTTCTTCACGGACAATTTGACTACTGCCAACATTATCAATAAAGGCAGGTCTGCGTCCCTGGTCATCATGTCTTTTTTGCGCAGATTGACTTGGTTAGGTTTGACCCACAGGTTCCATTTCCAGGGGGAATTCATCAGTGGGGATTTCAATAGGGCAGCTGATGCATTGTCTCATTTTAAATTTGATCAATTTTTCTTGCAGCACCCAGAAGCAGAGAGGGTGGGCAAGCTGGTTCCTCCATTTTCCCTGCTCACCATGGACTGACAAGGTTTTGGACACAAGCGATCGGTTTGGCCAAAGCATCTTTATCCAGCAACACGTTCAAAGCGTACTCTACGGGTTGGATGAAATTTCAAAAATTTTTGAGGCTTCATCCGTCTAGCTGTCCGTGGGACATCAAATCTGTTATGGCATTTGCGGCCTATTGCCACAGTGTGTTGGCTTTGTCCGCTGGTACCATCAAGTTGTATCTGGCAGGGGTACAGCATTTCAAGACCCTTCAAGACCCTTCTAGCCCGTCCATCTTTGCTGCTCACCCTCTGAAGGCCTTGTTGAGGGGTATTTTAAAATCACAGGGTCAAGCGCAGGCTTCCAGACTGCCTATCACTGGTCAGATGGTACCGGATATTTCGGATTTACTGTCATCATCCCCTTTTGGTATAGGTCCCAGTCTGGTGCTTAAGGCTGCTGTGTACTTAAGTTTCTTTGGGTTCCTCAGACCAGGAGAGTTTTACGGGTCAATCTTCAGGCACCTTTCCTGTCCAAAGGCAGTCTCAGTAGGTATCCGGACTATTTCGCCCTGCAGCTTAACAATAATAACACTAGACAGGTGGGTCAAGGTTATGTGGTCAAGTTTTACCGCACCAATAGCAGATGGTGACCGTTCAAGGTACTGGACTCACTTTTCAGATTTCTGGCTACTTCCCCACCAGACAGCCCTTCGTTGCCATTTCCCTTAGGCTCGGTTCACACTAGGATGACTTGTCAGGCGACCTAGCCGCCTGACAAGTAGCATCCCGTTCTGTACAATGGAACCGTTCTAATAGGAGCGACGCAAGTCACTCCAACTTAGAAAAAGGTTCCTGTACTACTTTGGGGGCGACTTGAGGCGACTTGCATAGACTTCTATATAGAAGTTGTTTTGCAAGTCGCCGCCCCTGTCGTGTCCAGGTCGCCTGAGGCAGTCGCGCTGCAAGTCGCGCTGCTTCAGTGTGAACCGGGGCTTAGATCCTCTAACTTCCAAATAATTCATTGCACATGTTAGGATACTGATTGCCAAATTGGGCTTGAATCCAAAGCTATTTACCGGCCATTCTTTCAGGATCGGGGCGGCATCTGCCGCTTCCAAACAAGGGGTGCCTCCTTTCATCATCAAGTACATGGGGCGATGGAGATCCTCCTGTTTTAGCAGGTACATCCCTGAACCACGTACGGAGGTCATTAGGGCTTTTGCCTCTTTGTTGGATTGATCTTTGTTATCTCATTTCTATTAAACTTTCTGTATTTCACACTTACTCGTGTGTCTTTTGCCCTCTTTTCAGGTATACCGACCATTCAGACCAAGGCACACCACAGGTCTTGGTAGGATACGATTGTCGGTCTGGGAGGACTCTGACTACAAATGTCTTTTTTTGCATGTGTGCGCTGTAATATTTTGTTCTGTTGTATGGTCTTATGGCTGCACCATCTTTAATGCATCTTTTAGGGTGTGCCCCCGAAATATCTTGTTTGTCTATTGTATGGATTCTGACCAAATCCTGTTGGGTGAGGAGCACCCCACTCCCTCCTTAAGTACCTCTCATTAGTGTCCTCTTGTGTCATGGATGGAGACCTCAAGTTCTTCCATATAGAGGAGTGTATTGCTCCCATGGTTCAGAGAAGCAGGATCTCCCAATCTATGGATAGTGTAGGACCCACTAATCATGGGGTACTTTGTCGCAGTAAGTGGGCTTAGCACCATATAGCAATATGGTGTGACCAAATCCCCATATTTTTTGATAATGTTTTTTAAAAATGTCTAGGTGTTTTAAACAAACCTTGCTGGAAGTAAATGTCTTTTTGCATGTGTGCGCTGTAATATTTCGATCTTTTCCAAGTGCACACAAAGATCTCTAACCTACCTGAAATATCAAGACATTGTTACAGCCCTTCTCTATCCGCATGGCCATACCCCTGAACAAATTCGCTCTGATACATTGACAAGACTCCATGAAAGGCATTTCTCCGATATCATCCCTCTTACTCAAACCAGCCGCAAACCCCAAAGAAGATGTCGTGCATGTTCCAGTAATGGAATTTGCCGTGACACACAGTACTACTGTTCTTAATGTCCCTTCCAGCCAGGCCTCTGTATTGGAGAGTGCTACTGGATCTATGACACATCACTACTAGGGATGAGCTTTATTTTCGGGCCGAACATGAGTTAGACTTGAACATCGGGTGTTTGCCCGTTTGTCGAAAAACAAACATTATGGGGCGTTCGCTACAAATTCGACTGCCGCGTAACACCCCATAATGCACTGGGAGATCGCAGTGAATTGCTGTATGATGATTGGCCAAAGCATGCACCATGACCTTGCATGTTTTGGCCAATCCCAGCGCCCTTAGCTAAAAGAGCCATAATTGGCCAAAGGCAGGGTGCCTTTGGCCAATCATGGCTCAGGGGGACTAAGTCAATGCCCCACACTATATAAGGCTGCCTGCCATGTGTAGTGTGTTGTTGGTGTGGACAGAAAGAGAGTGTGATTTAGCTTGAGCAGGCAGGCAGGTTATTCAGTTAGCTGCAGTGTATTTAATATATATATATATATATACACACACATACACAGTCAGTCTCGTGTATATATATATATATATATATATATATATATATATATATACTCTGCATCCAGTGTAGCCTATATCTGACTGCAGGCCATTCCCGGTGTACTTTTTCTAATATACTTCAGGCGGTGTACACAGTACACAATACATTGCACCCCTAGTGCAGTTGCTATTACTTTTCTGGTGGTGTACACAGTACACAAACATGACATGACATTTCCATGACATTTCTAATCTTGAAATGGCTTTAGGAAACACTCAGTGTCTAAGCACTACCTTTTGGTGCATGATAGGGACTCCACTAACACCCTATTTTTGGGGATTGATAAGTTTAGTTCCAACTGGTGTGGAAGTTCCCTAGTACGTGAAATTTCAAGATTAGAAATGTCATGGATCCATAGGGTCAAAACATATGTGCCACATGGGTTAAATGTCGATGTTAATATAAATGCCTTTATTGATAATTCCTAGTATTTTCGTATGTAAACTTGATCTGAGTCACGTGAGTGGGTCAGTAGTGTGATTCTAAAATCTAAATTGCTTGGCTTGACTTATTGAATTGAATATTGGGTACACCAAATTTAAGGGTACATCAATTACATAGTCATCACAATAAAAATATTTTTTATTTTTTATGTAATTTTTTAAAATTATATTTTTTTATTTAATTTAATTTATTTACTGGTTTGGTTTAATACTTAATTTTAGTGGATTACCATTAAGATCAAATCTTTATTGTCACCGCCTAATGGGTGCGTATTGATGTTGCATCTCGCCTCCATTAAATCAGTGCACTTATATTGTCACTTATGATTATCATAACTTAAATTATAATTTTTCATGTTTTACGTTAGGAATGTTGGGTTGTTTCGTATTTAACCCTTTCATGACTAAGCCTATTTTTGAAATTTGGTGTTTACAAGTTAAAATCCGTATTTTTTGCTAGAAAATTACTTAGAGTTCCCAAACATTATATATATATTTTAGCAGAGAATCTAGAGAATAAAATGGCGATTGTTGCAATATTTTATATCACACGGTATTTGTGCAGCGGTGTTTTAAACGCAAATTTTTGGAAAAGGGACACTTTCATGAATTTTAAAAAATCCAAACAGTAAAGTTACCCAATTTTTTTGTATGTGAAAGATGATGTTACGCCGAGTAAATAGATACCAAACATGTCACCCTTTATAATTGCACGCACTCGTGGAATGGCGACAAACTACGGTATCTATGAATTTCCATAGGCGACGTTTTAAATTTTTTTTTTATACGGTTACCAGGTTTGAGTTACAGAGGAGGTCTAGGGCTAGAACTATTGCTCTCGCTCTGACGATCGTGGCGATACATCACATGTGTGATTTGAACACCATTTACATATGCGGGCGCGACTTCCATATGCGTTTTCTTCGCCGCGCGAGCTCGCAGGGACGGGGGCGCTTTAAAAATTTTTTTTTTTTATTTATTTTATTTTTTTTTATACTTGTAAATTGTGTTTAAAAAAAACATTTTTTAAAAAATTTTATTGCTGTCACAACGAATGTAAACATCCCTTGTGACAGTAATAGGTGGTGACAGGTACTCTTTATGGAGGGATCGGGGGTCTAAAAGACCCCCGTTCCCCCCTCTGCACTTCACAGTATTCAGATCGCCGAAAATGGCGATTCTGAACACTGTATATTTTTTTAAAACCGGCGCCATTGGCAGCCGAGTAAACGGGAAGTGACGTCATGACGTCGCTTCCGCGTTTACATTGAGAAGGCTGGAACGAAGCCGCCCACAGCTTCGTTCCAGCTCGCCCCCAGCCGCCAAAGGCGGCCGATTGGACACCGGGCTTCCCGATCGCACGGGAGGCCCGGTAAGAGCGGCGGGAGGCCGCGGGAGGGGGGGTCGTCCCCTCCCGCTCCTCCGGTATAACAGCCGAGCGGCTTTTAGCCGCATCGGTTGTTATATACGGGTAGCCGATCGCCGGCTCGAAACAATGGTACCGGGATGATGCCTGCAGCTGCGGGCATCATCACGGTATAACCCCGGGAAGCCCAGTACGCAGATGTGCGTACGGTCAGCGGGAAGGGGTTAATTATAGTAGGAACACCCAGTCATTCCTTCCTATAAACAATATTTATACCTCATTTGATCACTTATGTCTCACTTTTTTATATATTTTTATATATATTTATATTTTTTATATATATTTATATTAATTATTTATTTTTATTTTTATTAGGAATATTTCTATTTATTTATTCCTTTGTCACATTTATATAATATTAATGTTATTGTATCTTTTTACTAGGGGGTACATTCAAATGTTCTTTTGGTGTTTTGTTATGCACTTTATTAACACATTTTTTTTGGTTAAATTCAGCTTTCCAATACATTAGCCTATGTATTTGATGAGTTGCCCACATTTAAGATGGCGGTTTGTGACTCCATTCACGGAACTCAGAACAAGGCCTGGTGTCTATATATTAAGTGGTGGTTCAGCACCCACCCGTTCCCCATTGATAACGTCAACCTGTGATGAAACGCGTCTGCAGGAGGATATGTGCTGACATCACCACGCTGTTTGATTAGGAGGACGGGGTTTCTACTGTAGCCGGCCGGCTCTGTATTTTAAGCGCTTTTTACTCTACTGATATGTAAGTGCAATACTTTTTTTCTTAAATAAATCATCCTAAACGTTATTATGCTATGGTTGGTCTTTCTCTTATACCCCGTTGAGCTACCGGGATATACCAGACATCCACGATCACAGGGGATTGCGGTACACAGTCGACTCATCACGGTATACCAGTCTGGACGTTCCTTATCAAGCAAAGGCCGTGGCTGGGCTATAGCCATCTGCATGCTTTGCTTGCCATCTGGTAAGCGAGTTTTCTATTAGGTGGCGGCACTTAAATTTGGATCAAGCTCACCTGGGTGTTTTGTTATGGACTTTGTCAATGCACACATATTTGCTATTTTTAAGCCATTGGTGGTTTAGATATATATAGCGCAGCTTCTCTCTTCCACAATACAGTGCACCCATAGTTGCTATTAGACTTCTGGTGGTGTACACAATACCGTGCACCTATAGTGCAGTTGCTACTACTTTTCTGGTGGTGTACACAGTACAAAATACAGTGCACCCATAGTTGTAATTTGTCAGGGCTGGGCTCAGCCCTTCCTTCTCTGAGTTGGCCGCTCAGCTGTCGGCTAATTGCCAGCTCCTTTCTCTCCACAGTGACTCAGCTGTTGATGATCTGCTCGTCAGTCCTGGCTACTTAAAGCCATCCAGCTCATTTCATCTCTGCCTTTGATCAGATCTCAGAGACTTTCTCCTGCGTTCCTGTTGAAGACTTGCTGTACTACTTCGTTGATCTCTGGCTCTCTGACATTGGCATTGGCTGACTACCCAATCTGGTTACTGAACTGGCTATGTATTGACTACGCTTACTCTGTTTACCATTTTATTATTATTAAACAAGTGTGATTAACTGTACTTCTGTCTCAGTCTGATTCATGGTTTCTGTCAGTAGGCGAAGGCCATGAATTCAGAAGATGCAGTCAGTCCACTTGTTGGTAATATTTTTTCCAGATTGGATGACCAGGATCACCGCATGGATCAGTTTGCCTTAGCGTTACAAACGCTCCTGAGTTGCACGGCTCACCTGGAATCTTCCACTATGGCTGCTCCGGTACAACCTGTGTTGCAGGCCATCCCTGCTGCTGCTCCAGTCTCTGTGCAGGCACTTGCCTCGAGTATTACCTCTATAAGAGACATGTCTGGTTCCGCTCCGCTTCCCCAGCGATTTGGGGGCGATGCAGTTCAATGCAGAGGGTTTCTCAACCAGGTTGGGATATACTTTGAGATGCTGCCCCAGGAGTTTCCCACGGACAGAAGCAAAGTAGATTTCATGATATTTTTGCTTTCTGAGAGAGCCTTGACCTGGGCAAACCCTCTATGGGAGACGCAGAAACCCATGGTTCTGAGTTACCCAGAATTTGTGGCTTCCTTCAAAAGGGTATTTGACGTTCCCGCGCGCTCCAAGAGCCAAGAGCCTCATGTCTATGAAACAGAGTACAAGAACTGTTGCCGATTACGCCATTGAATTCCGTACTCTGACAGCAAAGGTTGCTTGGAACAATGAGGCCCTCATGGCTACTTTCTCTCATGGTCTCTCGGATAACATCAAGGATGAGATAGCAGCCCAAGATATACCCACTGAGCTGGAGAGGTTAATCACATTTGCCATCCTCATTGACTCCAGGCTCAGAAAAAGACTCTCTTAAGGAGCGCTGGTGCAAGCCTCCTGTACATTTGTCTCCGAGCTTTGCAGTCCTACCCTTGCCTCCCTCACCTCCCATGCCTCCTGGTACCGAGTCGGTCAGTGAAAGTGAACCCATGCACTTGGGCTTCACGCGTCTCTCTGCGGATGAGAGAGCCCTTA
Source organism: Aquarana catesbeiana (assembly GCA_037953035.1). Classification (NCBI taxonomy): domain Eukaryota; kingdom Metazoa; phylum Chordata; class Amphibia; order Anura; family Ranidae; genus Aquarana; species Aquarana catesbeiana. The sequence continues at coordinate 184,797 of JBBHAA010002294.1, read as the reverse complement.
GGAGGAGGAAGAGATTGTGCCTTTATTGTGGCCAGGTTGGTCACTTTTTGAAGTCTTGCCCTACCCGTCCAGGAAACGCCCGAACCTTGAGGTCCTGTCACGGACAGACCTTAGGTGGCGTTGTTTCGTCTCCAGTTTCCCAGAAAGATAAGCCCCTGGTTTCAGTTACCCTGTCTTTGGCTGTGTCATCCGTCGAGATACAGGCTCTAATCGACTCTGGGGCTGCAGGCCTGTTCATTGGATGCTGCCTTTGTATCAAAGCACTCCATTCCGCTGCAGCTGCGTGACACTCCACTTGCCATTGAGGCTCTTGACGGGAGACTTCTACAGCCTGCTCATGTGACTCATGAGACTGTTCCGTTGTCCATGGCCGTAGGGGCCCTTCACCATGAGATAATCCAATTCCAAGTTATTTCCTCACCTAAGTTTCTGCTGGTTATTGGTTATCCTTGGTTACAGAGGCACAACCCCTCTTTTGATTGGTTCCATGCTGAGGTTCTGTCCTGGTCGCCACAGTGCAGTGAGAGATGCTTCCAGAAGGTAGCCAAGGTCCTGTGCACCTCTTCACTCTCCTCCCTGCCGGAGGAGTACCGCCATTTTAGCGATGTCTTTGACAAAGGTCAAGCCGGTACTTTGCCTCCACACCGGTCATATGATTGCGCAATTGACCATCAACCTGGTGCCATACCCCCTTGTGGCCAGGTGAGGAAATAACTTGGAATTGGATTATCTCATGGTGAAGGGCCCCTACGGCCACGGACAACGGAACAGTCTCATGAGTCACATGAGCAGGCTGTAGAAGTCTCCCGTCAAGAGCCTCAATGGCAAGTGGAGTGTCACGCAGCTGCAGCGGAATGGAGTGCTTTGATACAAAGGCAGCATCCAATGAACAGGCCTGCAGCCCCAGAGTCGATTAGAGCCTGTATCTCGACGGATGACACAGCCAAAGACAGGGTAACTGAAACCAGGGGCTTATCTTTCTGGGAAACTGGAGACGAAACAACGCCACCTAAGGTCTGTCCGTGACAGGACCTCAAGGTTCGGGCGTTTCCTGGACGGGTAGGACAAGACTTCAAAAAGTGACCAGCCTGGCCACAATAAAGGCACAATCTCTTCCTCCTCCTAAGGGCTCTCTCATCCGCAGAGAGACGCGTGAAGCCCAAGTGCATGGGTTCACTTTCACTGACCGACTCGGTACCAGGAGGCATGGGAGGTGAGGGAGGCAAGGGTAGGATTGCAAAGCTGTCGGTCTTGGAGATAAGGCCATGGAGGAGTATGTTGCAGACGCACTTTCTCAAGGTTTCATCTGCAAATCCTCGTCTCCTGCTGGTGCTGGTTTTGTTTTTGTGAAGAAGAAGAATGGTGAGCTGAGACCTTGTATCGATTATAGGGGTCTCAACCATTTCACGATTAAGAATGCCTATCCAATTGCATTAATTACGGAGTTATTTGACCGCCTCAAGGGAGAAACGGTTTTCACGAAGCTTGAGTTGAAAGGGGCATACAATCTCGTCAGGATTAAGGAGGGCGACGAGTGGAAAACGGCGTTTAATACCAGATCAGGTCATTATGAGTATCTCATAATACCTTTTGGCCTTTGTAATGCTCCGGCAGTTTTCCAAGAGTTCATTAACGATGTCCTCTGAGATTTGTTGCAGTAATGTGTGGTGGTTTATCTCGACGATATCCTCATATTTCCCAAGTCCCTGGAGAGCCACCACACAGATGTCTGTTGTGTGCTTCAGAGACTAAGAGAGAACAATCTCTATTGCAAATTGAAAAAGTGCGAATTCCATTGTGAACAGGTTAAATTCCTGGGCTATGTCATTTCCACTGCTGGTTTTTCAATGGACCCAGAGAAACTTTCAACAGTCCTACAGTGGCCTCGACCCGTGGGTTTACGTCCTCTGCAGCATTTTCTTATTGGAAGTTTATTCGTAACTTCTCGTCTCTGGTCAAGCCCCTGATTGATATGACCAGGAAAGACGGCAACCCACAGAGTTGGTCTCCGGAGTCCATTAAGGCCTTTGAGAGTCTCAAAGCAGCCTTTGTTTCTGCTCCTTTGTTGGCACATCCTATGTTGCCTTTTATTCTAGAAGTTGATGCTTCTGAGACGGGAGTTGGCGCCCTTCTGTCTCAACGTCCTAACTCTGAGTGCGCTATGCATCTGTGTGGTTACTTTTCCAAGAAATTATTACTGGCAGAGTGCAATTACGAGATTGGTGACAGAGATCTGTTGGCGATCATTTTAGCCCTGAAAGAATGGAGACATCGCCTTGAAGGTACCACTGTGCCGGGTTCTCATTCTTACTGACCATAAGAATCTCACATTCTTGTCTGAGGCTAAGCGCCTCTCTCCCAGAAGGGCGCGATGGGCTCTTTTCTTGTTGAGTTTTAATTACATTGTCTCATTCTTACCGGTACTAAGAATGTAAGGGCTGACGCCTTGTCACGTCAATTTTCCTCCACTTCCAAGATGGAGTCGGTTCCTGTGATTCCTCTGTGATCGTATTCTGGCAACGGTTCGCACCAGTCTTACTTTTCCTTTGGATGACAAAATTCTTGCTGCTCAGGTTGATGCTCCTCCTGAGAAACCTTGTGACCGCTGCTTTGTTCCCGAGAGTCTCCCTACTGCTGTGCTCCAGACTTACCATTCTCCCAAGGCTGCTGGCCACCCTGGGAAGAATCAACTCTTTTGGGCCATTTCCCAACAATTCTGATGGCCTAGTCTACATGCTGATGTAACCGCCTTCGTAGCTGCCTGTTCCATGTGTGCTCAGAGTAAGACTCCACAACACCTTCCAGTGGGCCTCCTTCAACCCATACCCAATGGAGAGAGACCCTGGACCCACCTGTCTATGGATTTCATTGTGGAGTTACCCAAATCCCAGGGCAACACAGTTATTCTTATGGTGGTTGACCAGTTCTCGAAAATGTTGCATTGTATTCCACTCAAGAAGTTGCCTACTTCTAAGGAACTGGCTTCTATTTTTGCTTGGGAGATCTTCCGCTTACATGGGCTACCCAAGGTGATTGTCTCAGAAAGGGGTAGTCAGTTTGTGTCCCGGTTCTGGTGAGCCTTTTGTGCACAGTTGGGTATTCAGCTTGCTTTCTCCTCTGTGTATCACCCGCAGTCTAATGGGGCCGCAGAACGAGACAATCAGTCCTTGGAGCAATTCCTATGTTGCTATATTTCTGACCATCATAACAACTGGTCAGACCTCTTACCGTGGGCGGAGTTTGCTCACAATAGTGCCTTGAATTCAGCTTCCCGTTTATCCCCGTTTATGGCGAACTATGGTTTCCAACTGTCAGGATGCATCCATCAGCAGACAGCCTCGAAGATTTCTAAAGCACAGAAGAAGACACATTCCTGTTGCACACAGAAACCGGGCTTTGGCACATAGATGTGCGCATGCGCGAACAGTAGCAAAAACAGTAGCCGTCGCGCATCCCCATGCACGATCGGCGCCTGCGTGCACACCCGTGTGCGTCAGCGCGTGCACTAGCGCGTGCCCACGTTGGTGCCAAACAGTCTATTTAAGTCCAGTTAGTACCTGGCCTGGTGCTGCCTTGTCTTCAGTTTCTGAGTATCCAGCACCCTGTGAACCTGTATCCTGATTCCTGACTTGTCTTGTAACCTTCCCTTGAACTCTGCCTGTACCGACCCCGGCTTGTCCTGTGACTAATCTTCTGCTTTCTCCCTGGCACCTGCACTGCTGATCTGGTTTGACCCAGCTTGTTCCTGACTATGATCCTGCCTGCACCTAGTACTCGATTTGATCTGCCGTGTATGACCCTGCCTGTCTGACCTTGCTACTTGTCGTTGTCATCTGCACCTGCTGCCATCTGCTAGTCTCCTGCGGAAGCTTTCCTGTGTCTCTCCAGCATGACCGGAACCAGCTGCCCTGCTGCCACCAAAGACTTTCTGGCACTCGTGCGACTCTGTACTTTGGTGCCTTCTGTTTGCTCTATCAGGGGCCCTAAGTCAGAGTGGTAAGGGAGGCCTTGCTCATCCATTCAGGCTCTTCTACCAGGTACGTGATAGTACAAGGCAGCCATAACTGAGCCTGAACTAGCAACCTCCCCGGTAGAGCAGCTGTGTCATCACCTCACTGCATTTACCCAAACAGTCAAGTGTCTGCAAGAAAGCTACAGTCAAATTCAAGAACGGATTCATGAACTTTCTCTGACACCTGCTTTAATAATGTAGTCACCCGAACCCCGGGTTCCTATTCCAGAGAAGTTTTCAGGCAACCGTGGCAAGTTCAGGACTTTTCAGAATGCCTGTGTCCTTTACTTTTCATTACAGCCCCAGACCTCTCAGGAAACCACTAAAGTGGGGTTTGTAATCTCCCTCCTGCAGGATGAACCTCAGTCCTTGGCTCACCGTTTACTGGAACAGGACAATCCTTGTCTGTCAAGCCTGACCTCTTTCTTTGCAACCATGGCTCAAATCTACGAGGACCCTCTGCGAACTTCCACGGCTGAGTCTGCTCTGCATGCGCTCCAGCAAGGCCACTGAGCCGCTGAGGACTATGTAACGGACTTTAGATGCTGGAGCGCAGATATCGAATGGAACAGTGCTGCTCTCCATTACCAATTTCCACTAGGATTATTCGAACCCCTAAAGGATGAGGTGGCTCGTGTTGGAGTACCTGAATCCTTAGAAGCACTCATTGACCTGACAATTCAAATTGACAGACGCCTGAGAGAACGCAGTGCCGAGAGGTCAGCTGGACGATTCCAGCCTCTAGGGTTGTTACCACAAGAGCCTGGTCCACCTAGTCCAGCTCAACCCGGCAGGTTCCATCCCTCCCTCTCTCCAGAGGAACGCCTGTACTGCCGTCAGAAGCACTTGTGTCTGTACTGTGGGAAGGATGGATGGTGAGATCCTGTCCTACCAAGTTTCGAAAATGCCTGACTTTCTTCCCTGCCAGCCAGTCATCTCGGCCTCCCAAGTCTTCTCACCTGGCCGTACAGATTTTACTACAACTTTCAGAGAGAGTGATCCAAGTACTTGCTATTGCAGATTCAGGGGCTTGCAGTTGCTTCATTGATTTGACTTTTGCTCTTCAACATAAGATTCCCCTGCAGCCCAAAGCTCATGGACTCTCTATCCACCTGGCAGACGGGTCGCATATTAAATCTGGTCCTGTTACCCAAGAAACTGTCCCGTTACTTGCTACCATTTCCGGTGACCACAGAGAACTGTTACGCCTGGATGCCATAGCTCCACCTCTGTTACCTATCATTTTGGGTATGCCATGGCTCCAGGCGCATAATCCCTGTATCCATTGGGATACCCGAAAAATCGAGTTGCCAGCAATATTGCTTCTCCAGACCGTTCTGTCATCCATCCCCTCTGCTGTGTATGGACTCAGATGATGAAATCCGTTCTTCTATTCCTGCAGCCTACCAAGACTTTGCCGACGTGTTCAGTAAGAAGGGAGCTGAGACTCTACCTCCACATAGGCCATACGACTGCCCCATAAAGCTCCTTCCTGGGGCCGAGATACCTTTTGGGCAAATCTTTCCTTTGACTGAACCTGAACCTGCCGCCTTGAAAGTCTATATTGATGACTGCCTGATAAAGGGATTTATCCGTCCCTCTACGTCCCCAGCCAGAGCTGGAATTTTCTTCGTTGAAAAAAAAGATCTTTCCCTTCGCCCGTGTGTGGATTACCGGGACCTAAATAAAATCACGTTTAAAAATCGATACCCCTTGCCTCTAGTGTCAGAGCTGTTTCAGAGACTCCGTTCTGCTGTCATCTTCACAAAGTTAGACTTGCGAGGGGCATATAACCTGGTACGTATTCGTGAAGGTGATGAATGGAAGACGGCCTTTCGTATCAGGTTTGGACATTTTGAATACTTAGTGATGCCCTTTGGGCTTTGTAACGCTCCAGCAACATTCCAGCACTTTATTAATGATGTCTTCTGGGACTATTTAGACTTATTTATTATTGTATATCTTGACGATATCTTGATTTTTTCCCCTTCTTTAGAAGCTCATCGAGAACACGTCAGAAAGGTTCTGGTCCAACTCAGACAGCACGGCTTGTTTGCAAAAGTAGAAAAGTGCGAGTTTGAATGCCAAAGCATCCAGTTCCTGGGCCTTGTCCTTTCCACAGGTGGCTTTAAGATGGATCCCCAGAAGGTCTCTGCCATCCTGGATTGGCCGGCTCCTACGGACAAGAAAGGGGTGCACCGGTTCGTAGGATTCGCAAACTTCTATAGGAAGTTTATCAAAGGGTTTTCTGCAATAATTTCTCCCATAACTCAACTGACAAGACAATCTCAACGATTCTAGTGGTCTTCCGAGGCGCAAACCACATTTGAAACCCTGAAGGGTCTGTGCACAGCTGCACCTATACTATGGCATCCAGACCCTGCTCTGCCATTCGTCCTAGAGGTAGATGCCTCAGAGACGGCAGTAGGGGCAGTTCTGTCTCAACGCCAAGGGGCCAAGTCCTTACTGCATCCTGTGGCATTCTTTTCTCGCAAGTTGTCCCCGGCAGAGAAGAACTACGACGTGGGAGACCGTGAGCTTCTGGCAATTAAAGCTGCTCTCGAAGAGTGGAGATATCTGCTGGAAGGTGCAGCTCATCCGATCCTGATCTGCACCGACCATCGGAACTTAGAGTATCTGCGAGTCACAAAGCGATTGAAACCCTGGCAGGCCAGGTGGGCACTCTTTTTTATGAGATTCGTTTTTCATATTACCTACAGGCCAGGATCTAAGAACATTAAGCCGGATGCTCTGTCTCGGATGTTTGGCACGACAGAAGAATCAGCCTCTCCAGACACCATTCTTCCTCCCGGAAGTTTCCTTTTATTACAGGAAGATTTGTTGTCACAGATTAGACAAGCCACTATTGAGGTCTCGCCGTCCCCTGGGATGACGCTACAAGCTAAAAATGGCCTTTTATGGCACAACAACAAAATCTTTGTGCCTGAAGGTTTACGAGTCTCTGCCTTGGGTCTCTGCCATGACCATGCCCTTGCAGGACACTTTGGAGTCCACAAGACAGCTGAACTTTTACAGCGTACCTTTTGGTGGCCTTGTTTAAAAGAAGACTGCAAGAAGTACATTGGAACCTGCCCTACCTGCGCCAGCAATAAATCTAGCAGGACAAAACCCTGAGGATTGTTGAGACCCTTACCAGTTCCAGACAGACCCTGGCAAATGATTTCAATGGATTTTATCATTGAGCTCCCTCCTTCCGAAGGTTACTCTACCATCTTTGAAGTCATAGATTGGTTGTCAAAGATGGCGCATTTCCTACCCATGAAGGGTACCCCATCAGCATCTGAGACAGTGCAGGTCTTCATTAAAGAGATTGTGAGACTGCATGGACTTCCTGCCAATATCGTGTTGGACCGCGGGGTATAGTTCACATCCAGATTTTGGAGAGCCTTGTGTAAATCCTTGAAAATCAAACTGTCCTTTTCCTCAGCTTACCACCCACAGACCAATGGTCAAAGTGAAAGGACCAACCAAACGTTAGAACAATACTTACGCTGTTTTTCTTCCTTCTCGCAGGATGACTGGGTGGCGCTATTACCTCTGGCGGAGTTTGCGTATAATAATTCAGAACATTCTGCCATCAGCAAGCCCCATTCTTCGCCAACTATGGGTTCCATCCTTAATTTTTGACTACCTCCGCCCCAGAATGCCCTGTTCCGGCTGTTCAGAACACAATAAATTTTTTCAGATCCAGTTGTTACAGAAGACCATGACCAAGGCCCAGGAAGACTATAAAAAATCCTTTGACAAGAAGAAGCGGGGAGAGTTGATCTTGGAACCTGGTGATCAGGTCTGGTTAGCTGCGACTAATCTGAAGTTAGCCTGCCCATCTAGAAAACTGGGCCCTTGGTTTGTGGGACCCTTCAGGGTGAAGAAAAGGATCAATAATGTGGCTTATGAGTTGGTACTTTCGGATTCCTTCAGAATTCACCCAGTTTTCCATATAGCTCTACTGAAGCCTGCTGGTCCGGATCCATTTCCCGAACGGAGTAGTAGTCCTCCTGCACCTGTAATGGTAGATGGGGAAGAGGAGTACGAGGTCGAGGCGATCATGGATTGCAGGAAGAGACAGAATCAGGTCCAGTACTTGGTCAAATGTAAAGGGTACGGATCTGAGGAAAATTCATGGGAACCAGAGGGCAATATTCATGCCAACAGGCTTGTCCAAGCGTTCTGTCAAAACCACCCGGAGAGACTTGCTCAGTTGGGCATCCGGAGGCTGCCCGTTGGAGGGGGGAAATGTCAGGATGCATCCATCAGCAGACAGCCTCGAAGATTTCTAAGGCACAGAAGAAGACACATTCCTGTTGCACACAGAAACCGGGCTTTGGCACATAGATGTGCGCATGCGCGAACAGGAGCGCAAACAGTAGCCGTCGCGCATCCCCGTGCATGATCGACGCCTGCATGCACCCGTCTGCGTCAGCATGCGCACTAGTGCGCGCCCACTTTGGTGCCAAACAGTCTATTTAAGTCCAGTTAGTACCTGGCCTGGTGCTGACTTGTCTTCAGCTTCTGAGTATCCAGCACCCTGTGAACCTGTATCCTGATTCCTGGCTCGTCTTGTAACCTTCCCTTGAACTCTGCTTGTCCTGTGACTAATCTTTTGCTTTCTCCCTGGCACCTGCACTGCTGATCTGGTTTGACCCGGCTTGTTCCTGACTACAATCCTGCCTGCACCTAGTACTCGATTTGATCTGCCGTGTATGACCACGCCTGTCTGACCTTGCTACTTGTCGTTGTCATCTGCACCTGCTGCCATCTGCTAGTCTCCTGAGGAAGCTTTCCTGTGTCTCTCCAGCACGACCGGAACCAGCCGCCCTGCTGCCACCAAAGACTTTCTGGCACTCGTGCGACTCTGTACTTTGGTGCCTTCTGTTTGCTCTATCAGGGGCCCTAAGTCAGAGTGGTAAGGGAGGCCTTGCTCGTCCATTCAGGCTCTTCTACCAGGTACGTGATACCAACCTTCCGTGTTGCCTGCCTCGTTTGTTCCGCAGAGTATTCCTGCGTTAGAGGAGCATCTCCGTGGCCTTCGTTCCACTTGGGCACAAGTCCAGGAGGCTTTGCGACATGCTAACGATAGGTACAGACGCCATGCTGACCGCAGATGCCTGCCTGCGCCTTCCTACCAGGTTGGGGACAGTCTGGCTGTCGTCTCGCCACCTCCGACTTCGTGTTCCTTCTTTGAAGTTCGCACCTCGGTTTATTGGGCCTTTCCGTATATTTTGCAGCATCAACTCAGTGGTTTACGTGTTGGACCTTCCTCCTAGTATGCGCATCTCTAAAGTGTTTCATGTCTCTTTATTAAAACCTTTGGTCTGCAACCACTTTACCACCTCGGTGCCACATCCTCACCCTATACAGGTTGAGAACCATGAGGAGTATGAAGCACAATTCATTGTTGACTCCCGTAGGTTCTGTGGGCGTATACAGTACCTGGTGCATTGGAAGGGGTACAGTCCGAAGGAACGCTCTTGGGTCTCATCCTCGGACATACATGCCCCTGCCCTCCTCCGTGATTTCCATAAACGTTTTCCCTTCAAGCCCGGTGGTCCTCCGAGGGGGGAGGGGTCATTGAGGAGGGGGCATTGTTAGGGCTGGGCTCAGCCCTTCCTTCTCTGAGCTGGCCGCTCAGCTGTCGGCTACTTGCCAGCTCCTTTCTCTCCACAGTGACTCAGCTGTTGATGATCTGCTCGTCAGTCCTGGCTACTTAAAGCCGTCAAACTCACTTCATCTCTGCCTTCACCTTTGGTCACCTCTCAGAGACTTTCTCCTGCGTTCCTGTTGAAGACTTGCTCGGCTGACATCCCTTCTGGCTCCTGATCCTGCTTGCTGTACTACTACATTGATCTCTGGCTCTCTGACATTAGCATTGGCTGACTACCCGATCTGGTTACTGAACTCTGGCTATGTATTGACTACGCTTACTCTGTTTACCTTTTTATTCTTATTAAACAAGTGTGATTAACTGTACTTCTGTCTTGGTCTGATTCATGGTTTCTGATACTATTAGACTTCTGGTGGTGTACACAATACCGTGCACCCATAGTGCAGTTGCTACTACTTTTCTGGTGGTGTACACAGTACACAATACAGTGCACCCATAGTTGCTATTACACTTCTGGTGGTGTACACAATACCGTGCACCCATAGTGCAGTTGCTACTACTTTTCTGGTGGTGTACACAGTACACAATACACAATACAGTGCACCCATAATTGCTATTACATTTCTGGTGGTGTACACAATACCGTGCATCCCTAGTGCAGTTGCTACTACTTTTCTGGTGGTGTACACAGTACACAATACAGAGCACCCATAGTTGCTATTAGACTTCTGGTGGTGTACACAATACCGTGCACCCATAGTGCAGTTGCTACTATTTTTCTGGTGGTGTACACAGTACACAATACAGTGTAGTGTGGTTTTGCTAAACAAAATTTACATCATGTCCGGAAGGCCACCAAGGAGAGGAAGATGCTCACAGGCCAGTAAAAGAGGGCAAGCAGGCTCTGTGTCTACAGTCTACAGTGCTGGTTGTGGACATGGTGCGTCCTCTGCACATGGCCATGGGGCAAGCTTGTCCATTTTTCTGCAGCTCGCCGTGTTATTGAGCCACAACATGCAGAAGAGTTGGTGGAATGGATAACAAAGCCGTCCTCATCCTCCTCAACCTCTGTCACCCAGGCTCACGCTAGTTTGTCTGCCAATGCAGCTGCCAAAGCGGCCTCCTCCATCGGCTCCTTGTCAACAGTCACTCCTTCCCTAGCCCCACCATCATGCACGGAGGAGTCCCCCGAACTATTCGACCACAGTGTCGGGTACATGCTGCTGAAGGATGCACAGCAATTTGAATAATGATGGTGCCCAGGTTAAGGCAGGGAGTAACATGAACCTAGAGAGAGGGGGTGCCCAAGAAGGACAAGAAACTGGCAGTCATGTTCCCCAGCTGCAGCATACTGCCAAGTTTGCTCCAGTGATGAGCAGGGAGGGGATGATGAGGTCACTGACTCTACTTGGGTCCCTGATAGAAGAGAGGAGGAAGAAGAGGAGGCACATCTCCAACGAGGCAGGATGCCCTCCAGGGGGCAGCTTAAGGGCAGCCACCCTATTGCATCACACCGCAGAGCTAAGCAGGTGAAGGGCGCTGCTAACTCCCCGCTTATTTTGAAAAAATCTTTGGTGTGGGCCTTTTACACACGTGTGCAGCAGATCGCACCGTTGCTGTTTGCAACCTATGTCTGATCAAGCGTGGCCAAAACAAAAGCCGTTTAGGCACCACATGCTTGACCAGACATATGACGACCTCCCATGCAGTCCGTTGGCAAGAGCACTTAAAAGACCCACATCAAAGAACAAGGTGGACCTCTCCTTGCTCCTTATCTGGGATCTCCAACCTCACTATACCTCCAGTCCTCTCAGAAACCTGCACTGAGAGGAAAGTAGGTATAGCAATAGGTGCCCCAGGTACTTGCGGCCAATCTGCTAGCGGTACACCAACATCCGATTTTAGCAGGCAAATTTCCCTACCCCAGTTGCTAAACCGTAGAAAGAAATTCGGTCCCAGACATCCACATGCTCAGCGTCTGAATGCTAGCTTGGCCAAATTGCTAGCACTGCAACTGCTGCCTTTTCAGCTGGTAGACTCTACCCCTCTTCTGTGAATTTGTGGAATGTGCGGTACCTCAGTGGCAGGTTCCCAAACGCCATTTCTTTTCACGGAAGGCCATTCTTGCTCTCTACCAGCATGTGGAAGGCATAGTCTTGGCCTCGTTGGACAGGGCGGTCAGCAGTAAGGTGCATATTACAGCTGACTCATGGTACAGCAGGCATGGACAGGGATGTTACCTTTCTTTCAAGGTGCACTGGGTAACTCTGCTGGCAGCTGGGAAGGATGCAGGACAGGGTTCAGTATTGTTAAGACAGAATATTGGGAGCCTGGAATTGTGAAAACTTCTGGAAGGCTCCTCGCAGTGTTCCCCTTTTATTTGACTAGTTTTTTTCTTTCAATGTAACTAGTTTGTTTCCGAGCCAGAAGACAGCATGAATCTTCTAGGACCTAGACCCGATGTAGGCCTCTAGAGCATAACTCACAGTGGTATGGAATACAGTTATGACGTATGAATGGATCCAACAGGAAAAACTGGGTAAGATATCTGGTACCTTCTCAATAAATACAACCATATTGGAAGAAAGGGTGTACGTTGAATCTAGCCCTAGGCCTTGCTTGAAAAGAGAAGTAAATGAGTACCATGACCAGTTCGCTGAGCCTTTTCATAACTCTTTTGTATTTATGCATCTACAAGCTGCGAAAAAGTTGAACATTACCAATTGATCAATATGCACACATGCGCCTATCCCACACCAGACTATGCCATCACTGGGTGTTCCTAGTTGGTTGAAGGACATAGAAGATAATGCACATTTCAGTGATGTTAGTACTGTATCTCACTAACTGACAGATCCATTTCCCTTTTGCTTCATACAAATATTTCTATGAAGCCACCAGCAGTATGTGGAGCTTGTTCTGCCACCACGCCTCCAAAATGCTAGTGGTAAATCTGCCACAGCTCTCTCCTCCACCCTCTCCTCTTCTTCTTCCTCTATGGCCTCTTCCTCTGCAGATTTGTCCTCTGAACCAGTGGTGCTCTGTAGGCGTTCAAGGGGCTACGCAAGCACTCAGGCAAAAAGATGCCATGCGGTGCTTGAGTTGGTCTGCTTAGGGGACAGGGGCCACACTGGGGCAGAGATTCTGTCAGCTCTGCAGGGGCAGGCTCAAAAGTGGTTGACGGCATGCCAGCTTCAGCCAGGAATGGTTGTATGCGACAATGGCACCAACCTCCTCTCCGCCCTCTGACAGGGACACTTGACCCATGTTCCCCGTTTGGCTCACGTCCTGAATTTGGTGGTGCAGCGGTTCTTGCCAGGCCAGGAAAGTCTGTGGTCATTTCCACCGGTCATATAATGCCAGTGCTCGGCTGGCTGACATTCAAAAGGAATGCAACCTGCCCAAGAACCGCCTCATTTGTGACATGCCCACCAGGTGGAACTCAAAGTTGGCAATGCTGCAGCAGCTGCACACGCAGCAGAGGGCCATCAATGAGTACCTGTGTGAGTATGGCACCAGGACAGGGTCAGGGGAGCTTGGCTTTTTTCCGCCACGCCAGTGGTTACTGATCAAGGATGCATGTACTGTCCTGTCACCATTTGAGGAGGCCACGAGTATGGTGAGCAGTGACAGTGCATGCATCAGTGATACTGTCCCTCTTGCCTTCCTGTTGGAGCACATGCTTCGTGAAATAATGGACAGGGCACTTGAGGCAGAACAGTGGGAGGAAGAGGAGGACTTCCTTACCTCTCAAGGCCCCCTTTATCCAGATAGCATTCCTGCGGGTCTGCCGAACACGCAGGAAGAAAAGGAGGAGGAGGAGGAGGATTGTGTCAGCATGGAGGTGGAGGATAACACTCAGCAGCAGTCTTCAAGGGATCGTTTTCAGTCCCCAGAAACCCATGGAGTTGTACGTGGCTGAGAGGAGGTGGTTGCGGATCATGTGATCCTTAGTGACCCAGAGGACTCAGGATCGAATGGCTCTGCAAACTTACGCTGTATGGCCTCCCTGATCCTGCAAAGCCTGAGAAAGGACCCTAGGATTTGTGGTATCAAGGAGAGGGATCATTACTGGCTGACAACCCGCATTGCAAAGGTTTGTGCAATGCGTTTCCAGAGCCTGGGAGGTTACAATTTCCTGTTGCTGGACAACGTGTTGCTGAGGCTTCGTTCAGTCACAGATAGAGCGGTGGAGGAGGTGGCCGGCTGACCGATGCCTTCAGACAATTCTTCAGTACTCAGCGCCAAGGTCTGATCGGTTCCAGCAACCATCACCAGCGTCTGCATTACATGGTGCAGGAATATATAGGGGCAAGATCAGACTTGAAGACCTTTCCAACAGCGCATCCACTGGGTTACTGGGTCTTGAGGATGGACCACTGGCCAGAGCTTGCTCAATATGCAATTGAGCTACTGGCCTGTCCTGCATCCAGCGTTCTTTCTGAATGCACATTCAGTGCTGCTGGATTGTTTGTAACTGATCACAGAGTGCGCCTGTCCACAGACTCTGTTGATCGGCTCACATTCATAAAAATGAATCAGTCTTGGATCACCATCTATGAAAGATTTGACTCCCGTTCTTATGGTACAAATGAAAATTAAATGTAAAATATGTGAAGAGCTGCAGCCTCTAGCAATACATTTACCGTAAGGTAAATCTAGAAAAATGGGAAAAAAAACGGAAGGATAGATATGGTGCTGCTCTTATTAAGAGGTAATTTCCAACCTCTAGATACTTGAGGGGTGTGTATACCACGGGTGCATATAATGCAAAAAGTGAAAAAAATGAAAAAAAAAAGTACAGAAACTAAGAAATGTAAAGGATATCCTACTGTGTAAACTTCCTGATCGCTTATTTATAATGCATACTGTTAAAAGCTATGTGCATTCAAACAAAAATAAAATGAAAAATAAAAATATGAGCCACTGTGCAGCCTGTGGAGTAGGAAAACTTCCTGTCCTGTATCCTCCAAGTGCCTACTTGTCTGTGATGACGGTAAGGACGGTACATGCATGTTTCTGAGTCCAGTTTCACAGCAATACTATATGCCAGTCATATATGTTGTATTTTTTTGGCACAGAAATGGTACTTTGAATTGCAGATTTTGCACAGGATTGTGGATTTCACACAGGAAAAGTTAACGCTTTTCTATTTGTTTTTTCCTTTTTATTTTTCATTTTATTTTTGTTTGAATGCACATAGCTTCTAACAGTATGCATTATGAATAAGCGATCAGGAAGTTCACACAGTAGGATATCCTTTACATTTCTTATTTTCTGCACTTTTTTCACTTTTTGCATTATATGCACCCGTGGTATACACACCCCTCAAGTATCTAGAGGTTGCAAATTACCTCTTAATAAGAGCAGCGCCATATCTATCCTTCCTCTTGGATCACCAGCTACCAAGCACCAGATGCTGATGTAACTGATTTTTCTATGGATGTGGGATCCCTTGAAGACTACCTATGCTGAGTGACTATCCTATTATGCTGAGTGACTATCCTATTCCTCCTCAATCTTGATGATATTAGCTTATAAGAATATTTTTGGTTCAGGGCACCACCACCACCACTGCCTAAGGCCCAATTTTTCTGCCCTTGTTTAACAGGGGCATGTAATTAAAATTTTTGATCCAATATTTCATAGCAGGGCTCGTTCCTGCGCTCAACAAGAGTATCTGTGAGGGGTTACAATTTTGTGGCACCACCGCCACTGCCTAAGACCCAAATTTTCTGCCCCTGTTTAACAGAGGCATGTAATTACAATTTTTAATCTAATATTTCACAGCAGGGCCCGTTCCTGTGCTCAACAAGAGTATCTGTGAGGGGTTACAGTGTTGTGCCACCACCACCACTGCCCAAGACCCAATTTTTCTGCACCTGTTTAACAGGGGAGTGTAATTACAATTTTTGATCTAATATTTCACAGCAGGGCCCGTTCCTGCGCTCAACAAGAGTAACTGTGAGGGCTTACAGTGTTGTGGCACCACCACCACCAAAGGCCCAATTTTTCTGCCCCTGTTTAACAGTGGCATGTAATTACAATTCTTGATATAATATTTCACAGCAGGGCCCGTTCCAGCGCCCACCAAGAGTAACTGTGAGGGCTTTCAGTGTTCTGGTTGCACCAACACCTAAGGCCCAATTTTCTCCAGAGTATATAGGGCAGGCCGTATAGTATATACAGACGGTCCCCTACTTTCAAACATCCGACTTAAAACCAATCCTGCTTACAAACGGAGGGAGACAACAGGAAGTGAGAGGAAATCTACCCCTAGGAAGGGAAATTCTCTCCTGTAAGAGTTAATATGGGAAAAAGGTGTCTCCACTGATGTTTTATCACCAATCCTTGTTTCTCTACTAACCCAAAATTTTCAAAATCAAATTGTCATTGGGACAGAAAGTGAGGTGAAATCTTCTGAACAGGGGTACAGACAGCAAAACAAATGTTACAGGGGTGATAACCCTTCCCTATGCTATCCAAAAAGCTTTAAAAAAAAGATTTTTTGGCTGGAGCTACACTTAAAAAATGTACCTGTTCCAAATTACAAACAGTTTCAACTTAAGAACAAACCTACAGTCCCTATCTTGTTTGTAACCCAGGGACTGACTGTATACTGCTGTTCAGAGTATATAGGGCCTGAGGGCCCCACTCCTTTTTTTTAATTTGAGTGCAGGGTTCCCCTAATATCCATACCAGAATCAAAGGGCCTGGTAATGGACTGGGGGGGACCCATGCCATTTTTCTCAATGATTTTTATCTATACCAACAATACATTACAGCCGCAAGTAGTTTTATATGACTTTTTTTCCTTTAGAAATGTAATTTTGCTGTAGGGACTGTTCTAATTATGGGAAAAATGCGCCACTTTACAAGCATACTATAGACGCCCCCCAGGTACGAAATTTAAAGGAATATTTCACTTTTATTGTTTCACTTTAAGCATTATTAAAATCACTGCTCCCAAAAAAACGCCAGTTTTTAAAACTTTTTTTTGCATTGATACATGTCCCCTGGGGCAGGACCCAGGTCCCCAAACATTTTTATGGCAATAACTTGCATATTAGCCTTTAAAATTAGCACTTTTGATTTTTCACGTTTGTGTCCCATAGACTTTAACGGTGTTCGCATGTTCGCACAAACTTTTTGGCAGTTTGCATGTTCTGCCGCTAACCGAACCAGGGGGGTGTTCAGCTTGTAATGGAAATTTGTAAGTTCTGTATATAATTGTATTCTATTTTGTATGTATTGCACACTGCCCTCACTGTGCACACAGCACTAATAATGTTTTCAGTAAATGTTTACATTCTTTCGAGTCCTGATTAGAATTAGCCTGCCTATGTAACGCCCCTAGTTACCATAAATGTACAATTGTAATATTAATGTGATACCTACATAATCATGTGCATAAAAACCTTCAATTGCATCATAATAAAGCAGAACAGTTATTTGGAAAGATGCTAAGCGTATCTTTTGTGTCTGTTCCCTACCTAGTTATTAATTTGGAACCACTAATCAATATGAGGATAGGAGTTGCCTATCATCAATTTAACCGAGTCAGGCTCATCCCCAATCACTACACTATTAGTGAAGTATATGTTAAATAAAGATATTTTTCCAGTTTCCGCTATCTGCTATTTCTGTGTATGACCCGGACTGTTCATTGACTATGCCTCTGTCTGTCACTTCAACTATCAACCACGTTTCTGCCTCCCACATGAATTGAACTCAGCCTGTTAAATGACCATGTTTTTTGCCTGCCTCCTGAACTGATCTTTTGCCCTGCCACTGTATTAGTGGGATTCAAGACAACACAGGGGTCTCACGTATGTGAGGGGCTCCAGAGTGGAGAAAACTACGTTTTTGACTTTCTCTGGGTTTTTTAATTCTCGGGTTAGGGTCTGGAAACCCAGGGGCTTCGAAGAGATTAGGGTGGGAAGAACCCTCTACCCGTGTGCTCAGGTCTTCCCTGACCGAGGCCCTAAGCATGATAGTTCTGCCTGCTGCCATCTGACCCTGGCATTTTAATCAACCATGCCTCTGCCTACTACCTGAACTAGCCATGCCACTGCCTGCTACCTGTACTGCCTGCTTATGGACCATGTTCTTGCCTACTGCCAGGACCAATACTTTGACATGTCTTTGCCTGCTGCCTGGACAATTCCTTTGGCTGTTGCTGACCACATCTCAGCCTGCTGTCTGGACCAATGTTTTGTCTGTGCTGACGATATCTCTGCCTGTACTGACTATGGACAGTATCCCTGCCTACTGCTTCTTCTGACTATGGACCTTATTCCTGCCTGATGTCTGGACGACTACTTTTGCGGTCACTGACCACGTCCCTGCCTGGTTCCTGTGTGGACAACTGCACTACTAAAACCACAGGTAATTTTTTTTACCCTTTGTTCAGCAGAATGTATTTTGGGGTGTAATTCTTGGTATGTACATGCTATGTGTCAGAAGTAGGGATGAGCTTCGTGTTCGAGTCAAACCCATGTTCGACTCGAACATTGTGTGTTCGGTAATTTGCCGAATTACGAACGATATGGGCCGTTCGCGCCAAATTCGAGTGGTGCGTCACGGCCCATAATTCACTGTGGCATCGCAATGCATTGCTGGCTGATGATTGACCAAGCATGCACTATGACCCGCATGCTTGTGGCCAATCACAGCGCCGTCTGAACAGAGAGCCGTAATTGGCCAAAGCCAAGGAGGCTTTGGACAATTATGGCTTTTGGAGTTTAGTACACGCACCACACTATATACGGCCGCCTGCACGGCGGCCCTGTGTAGTGTGTTCCGACGTTCAGATAGGGAGAGAGAGACAGACAGTGTCACGTGACTTAAGTTAGATAGAGTAGGCAGGTCGAGTCAGTTAGCTGCAGTTACAGTGTATTTTGTATATATATGCATCCCAGGTATTGTATATGTGTATATATATATATATATATATATATATATATATATATATATATACACTGTATTCAGTTTAACTAGATCTTGTTCTCCTCTTCCTAATATACTGACAGGCAGGTGTTTTTACAGTATTTCCAGCTACTGTACTGTGTACCCTGCACAGTCTCACCTACAGTATAGCTACCTGCAGCCAGGTGTTTGTGTAGGCTCATTGAAGTATTTCCAGCTATTGTACTGTGTACCCTGCACAGTCTCACCTACAGTATAGCTACCTGCAGCCAGGTGCTTGTGTAGGCTCTTTGAAGTATTTCCAGCTACTGTACTGTGTAACCTGCACAGTCTCACCTACAGTATACCTACCTGAAGACAAGTGCAGCTGTTATCATACTAATAATACTACAGGCAGGCAGTTGATTCTGCTAGCTGCAGTATAATCGGTATATATATATATATATATATATATATATATATACACACACACATCCCAGTTTTGTGCAGCTCACTGCAGGCCAATAGTATGTCTGGAAGGCCAACAAGGAGAGGCAGACAGTCACAAGCCAATAAAAGAGGGCAAGCAGGCTCTGTGTCTAGAGGCAACAGTGCTGGTCGTGGACACGGTGCATCCTCATCAGCACGTGGCCATGGGACACGCTTGGCCTTTTTTCCGGCAGCTGGCTGTGTTGAGCCGCAACATGCGGAAGACTTGGTCGAGTGGATGACCAAGCCGTCCTCATCCTCTCTCACCCAGGCTCAGGGTACTTTGTCTGGCAAAGCAGCTGCCATCGTGGCCTCTTCCCTCGGCTCAATGGCATCAGTGACTACCTCCCTAGCCCCACCATGTCCTTCTGAGGAGTCCCTCGAACTGTTTGACCACAGTGTTGGGTACATGCTCCAGGAGGATGCCCAGCGTTTTGAAGGCTCCGATGATGGTACTCAGCTAGAGGAAGGCAGTAACGTGAGCCCAGACAGAGGGGGTGCCCAAGAAGGACAGCAATCTGGCAGTCATGTTCCCCCCTGCTGCAGCATACTGCCAGGTATACTCCACGTGGGTGCCTGATAGGAGAGAGGAGGAGGAGGCACATCACCAACGAGGCAGGATGCCCTCCAGGGGCCAGCCTAAGGGCAGCACACTGACTGAATCACACCGCAGAGCTCTGCATATGCAGGGCGCTGCTGTCTCTATGCGTTATTCCAAGAGTTCTTTGGTGTGGGCCTTTTTTGAGACAAGTGCATCAGATCGCACCGCTGCTATTTGCAACATATGTCTCAAGCGTATCTCGCGTGGCCAAAACATCTCCCGCTTGGGCACCGCATGCTTGACCAGACATATGTTGACCTGCCATGCAGTTCGTTGGCAAGCATACCTCAAAGACCCTCACCAAAGAACAAAGAGGACCTCTCCTTGCTCCTCATCAACTGGGATCTCCAACCCCACTATACCTTCAGTCCTCTCTGAGACCTGCACTGAGAGGAATGAAGGTGTAGAATTAGGTGTGTCACAGCCAAGTACTTGTGGGCAATCTGCTATCGGTACACCAACGTCAGATTGTACCAGGCATATTTCCTTGTCCCAGCTGCTGCACCGCAGAAAGAAGTTCACTCCCAGCCATTCACATGCCCAGCGGTTGAATGCTAGCTTGGCAAAATTGCTAGCACTTCAACTGCTACCTTTTTAGTTGGTAGACTCTGCCCCCTTCCGTGAGTTTGTGGAATGTGCGATTCCTCAGTGGCAAGTTCCCAAATGCCACTTTTTCTCACGGAAGGCGGTTCCGGCTCGCTACCGGTATGAGGAAGGCAATGTCTTGGCCTCGCTGGACAGGGCGGTCAGCGGTAAGGTGCATATTACCGCTGACTCATGATCCAGCAGGCATGGACAGGGACATTACCTAAGTTTCACGGCACATTGGGTGACTCTGCTGGCAGCTGGGAAGGATGCAGGACAAGGTGCAGTAGTGCTAGAGGTTGTTCCACCAACACACCTCCAAAATGCCACTACTGGTGATTCTGACACACCTCTCTCCTCCACCCCCTTCTCTTCTTCTTCCTTCATGGCCTCTTCCTGTGCTTTGTCCTTGGAACCAGTGGTGCTCCGTAGGCGTTCAAGGGGCTACGCAAGTATGCAGGCCAAAAGATGCCATGCGGTGCTTGAGCTGGTGTGCTTGGGGGACAGGAGCCACACTGGGGCAGAGATTATGTCAGCTCTGCAGGGGCAGGTTCAGAGGTGGTTGACGCCATGCCAACTTAAGGCAGGAATGGTGGTTTGCGACAATGGCATCAACCTCCGCCCTCTGACAGGGACAACTGACCCATGTGCCCTGTTTGGCTCATGTCCTTAACTTGGTGGTGCAGTGGTTCTTGGGCAGGTACCCGGGCTTACAGGATGCCCTGAGGCAGGCCAGGAAAGTCTGTGTGCATTTCCGCCAGTCATATAATGCCAGTGCTCGGCTGGCAGACCTCCAAAAGGAATTTAACCTGTCCAAGAACCGCCTAATCTGTGACATGCCCACCAGGTGGAACTCAACGTTGGCCATGCTGTAGCAGCTGCACACGCAGCTGAGGGCCATCAATGAGTGCCTGTGCGACTATGGCACCAGGACGGGGTCAGGGGAGCTTTTTTTTTTTCCCCCCATGCCAGTGGGACATGATCAGGGATGCATGCACTGTCCTGTCACCATTTGAGGAGGCCACAAGGATAGTGAGCAGTGACAGTGCATGCATCAGTGACACTGCCCCCCTTGTCCACCTGTTGGAGCACATGCTGCGTGGAATAATGGACAGGGCACTTGAGGCAGAACAGAGGCAGAAAGAGGAGGACTTCCTTAGCTCTCAAGGCCCCCTTTATCCAGGCAGTGTTCCTGCATACCCGCCGATCACACAGGAAGAGGAGGAGGAGGAGGATTGTGTCAGCATGGTGGTGGAGCCTGGCACTCAGCATCAGCAGCAGTCTTTAAGGGATCATTTACAGTCCCAAGAAACCCATGGACTTGTACGTGGCTGGGAGGAGGTGGCTGCGGATCATGTTGTCCTTAGTGACCCAGAGGACTCTGGACCGAATGCCTCAACAAACCTACTCTGCATAGCCTCCCTGATCCTGCAAAGCCTGCGGAAGGATCCTCGTATTCGTGATATCAAGGAGAGGGATTAATACTGGCTGGCAACCCTCCTTGATCCACGTTACAAGGGTAAGATTACCTTATCTTGCCGTCGCAGAGAGAGCAGAGGATGAAACATCTTCAGGAGGCCTTGCAGAAAGGTCTGTGCAACTCGCTCCCAGAGACTGGGAGGTTACAAACTCCTGTTCCTGGACAACGTGTTGCTGAGGCTTCGGTCAGTCAAAAAAGGAGCGGTGGAGAAGGTGGCCGCCTGACCGATGCGTTCAGACAATTTTTTAGTCCGCAGCCCCAAGGTATGATCGGTTCCAGCAACCATCGCCAGCGTCTGTTTTACATGGTGCAGGAATACCTAGGGGCAAGATCTGACTTGGACACCTTTCCCACCGAAAATCATCTGGGTTACTGGGTCTTGAGGATGGATCACTGGCCAGAGCTTGCACAGTATGCAATTGAGCTACTGGCCTGTCCTGCATCCAGCGTTCTTTCAGAACGCACATTCAGTGCTGCTGGAGGCTTTGTAACCGATCACAGGGTGCGTCTGTCCACCGACTCGGTCGATCGACTGACCTTCATAAAAATGAATCATTCTTGGATCACCACCAGCTACCAAGCACCTGATGCTGATGTAACCGAATTATTTTTTTTGAAATGTCAGATCCCTTCAAGACTGCCTATGCTGATGCTGAGTGACTATCCTGTTATGCTGAGTAATTATCCTCTTCCTCTTCAATGATCATGCTGATAGCTTGTAAGAACAATTTTTGGTTCTGGGCACCGCCACCAGTGGCTAAGACACAATTTTCAGTCCCTGTTTAACAGGGGCGTGTAATTACAATTTTTGATGCAATACTTTGCAGCAGGGCTCATTCCTGCGCTCCAACTAGAGTATATGTGAGGGGTTGCAGTGTTGTGGCACCAGCACAAGTGCCCAAGGCCCAATTTTTCAGCCCCTGTTTAACAGGGGCATGTAATTACAATTTTTGATGCAATACTTTGCAGCAGGGTTCATTCCTGCGCTCCAACTAGAGTATCTGTGAGGGGATGCAGTGTTGTGGCACCAGTGCCTAAGGCCCAATTTTTCTGCCCCTGTTCAACAGGTGCATGTAATTACAACTCTTAATCTAATATTTCACAGCAGGGCACCTTTCTGCGCCCACCAAGAGTAACTGTGAGGACTTATGCCTCGTACACACGATTGGGCATTGATCGGACATTCCGACAACAAAATCCATGGATTTTTTTCCGACGCATGTTGGCTCAAACTTGTTTTGCATACACACGGTCGCACAAAGTTGTCGGAATTTCCGATCGCCAAGAACGCGGTCACGTACACCACGTACGATGAGACTATAAAAGGGCAGTTCAGAACCAAGCGCGGCACCCTTTGGGCTCCTTTTGCTAATCTCGTGTTAGTAAAAGTTTGGTGAGAGACGATTCGCTCTTTTTCAGACTTGTGGCTTTCAGATCGTTTTCTGCTGTTCAGTTTGTGCTTGTGGGTTTGTATCTGGTCTTCAGTGTGTGCAGCAAGTACAATTGACTTGTCATTGTGTTCGTGTTCGTTCGTCTTTGGTAAGGGAATCAGGAAGTGAAGCTGCAAGGCTTCACTTCCTGGCTCCCTACTGCGCATGCGCGAGTCGCGCTGCGCAATCCAAATGGTCCCTGTTGTCTCTGGGACCCATGTGTCTCCCAGCAGACAGCGCGGGGGGGACGGGAAGTGGCGTAGACTCCCGCGGGAGTCTATGCCCGGAAGTGGGTGCAAATACCTGTCTTATACAGGTATCTGCACCCCCCTTCCCCCTGAAAGGTGCCAAATGTGACACCGGAGCGACCCAAATTATGCATCACTTTTCAGGTGACGGAAGTGAAAAAACACCCTCCCTGCTTGCACACTCACCCGGTAAGAGTGACTCATTGTGAACGATTACTCTTCGGGTGATGGGCAGCGCCACCAACCCTACACTTATATATAAACAACTGTCAGATTGTTTGACCATATAAACAATATATATGAAACAGTACATTGAAGTTAAATAAACTGTATATTACATCTCAATATTGCTACCTACAAGAAACAATACGTTGCCTTGTTTGTCAGCGAATGGGCGGGGGCAACGGCCAAGGCACATGCACCAGTGAGCCACATGGGTCAGGGGAGGCAGATACGGGGGTGTATATTCACACAATATTTGAATGTTGTGGTCTGATAAGTGTAAAAAAAACAAGTTTAGAATAAGATTGATATACAATGGAGGGTGTTACCAAAAGGGGCGTGTGTATGCATTAATGTAGATGTATAGAACAATAGGTAGTACTTACTCAAAAACTTTGAAAGCAGGGATACTCAAGAAATTTCCCCCTGATTGGTAAGGATAAACGCCCAAATGGAATATACATAGAAGCTAATATAAAGATGAAGATGAAGATGAAAATGAAAATAAAAATAAAAAGGTTGTTATAATGTATACACACAGAGATAAATTACTAGAGAAGATAGAATAATAAGTATATGTATCAATTACTGAGTGTGTATTAACCTGGATAAGATTAGGTAGCTGCCAGGGGGTGTCCAAGTATTATACTTAATGGGATGGGTTCCTAGGGATTGTACCTATAGTAGTGATGATTTATCATGAGCGAAGTACTGGCTCTGTGCTAAGGCTTTAGGAAAAGCCTGTAGAGTAACATATAAGGAAATAAAAAGAAAAAGGAAGGCGGTTAGTTGATAGAAAAGTCTAGTATAAAGCTAGGTTAATGTAGATAGAATGTGTGGCTAGAAGGATTGACCATGGAGCCAGTCAAAAATAGTTCCTCCACTTACCAGGGTATCAATATTGTATGCGTATAGAGTAAAGTATGTCCTGGGGCCGCCCAGCTCCTAGCTCCACGTGTGAGCTGGCCCCTATAAATAAACACCCCAATCGGGGACTTTCATGCGAACGCGCCGTGTATCAGGGCATGTGACGTCACCGACCCAGCCATTTGTCACTGCGCACGCCCCGGACCTAGCTGCCGATGCCCAGTACCAGCCGCGATTCAATAGGCCAAGACTAGGAAAGGCGGGCCACAGAGGTGAGTCGGTGTTCTGCCGAGAAAGTTCCCCCCGGCGGATAAGGACTCCCCTGTACTGCGCAGGCGCAGCGCTTGCGCAGTACAGGCCGCCGAAAATAGCCGAAGCTGAAGACCTGTGAGTTAGCTGTACAGGGAACCTGTAACAGGGCCCCTTGCGGGCTCGCTTCGCTCGCCACGCTTCGCACGCCATGCTTCGGGCACAGCCCCGCTTCGCTCGGCATATTTTTATTCTAACTCTATGTCCACTTGGATGGTGGGGCTTGAACCTGGACTCAGTGCGCAGGCACCGTGTAGAGCTGATGATCAGCTGTTCAACTTCGGAGACCTTCGGCGGCTCGTACTGTGCAAGTGCTGCGCCTGCCCAGTGCAGGGAGGTCCTTAACCTCCGGGGGAACTTTCTCGGCAAGACACCGGCGTGGCGCTGACAGTCAGGAGGCACAATGAGGGTTGAGCCTCCGAGCGCTGCGGGTGACAACACCCCCAGGCTGCTGGGGTCCAGGGGGAAGTGCACGTGCGGCGCTTTCAGATGCATACCTTCTCCAAATGAGACCAGCGGGGACACCGGAGCAATGGCCGCCATAGCCCCATAGCATTTGCGGAGAAACAAAGCAATTAACTTAGGATACAACATAAATAGGAGCACCAGGCCTGCTCCAATAATACCAATTATAATGGTAAAATCAAAGTAAATAATTGAACAAATGAGAGAGGAAGGAAACCAGTGGGCTATTATGGAAACAATGGAAGGTAAGATGGATACATAAAATTTTCTTGTAAGTAGCAAAATTGAGATGTAATATACGGTTTATTCAACTTCAATGTACTGTTTCATATATCTTGTTTATATGGTCAAACAATCTGACAGTTGTGCCTTTTTTCCCCTCATTAGACCTTTATAGCTCCAGAAGAAGCACTTGTCTTGGCGCAAAACTAGTTGAGCATAGATCAAAGCTTTTATCATGCAGAATTGAATCACCCAGGACTCCACTGGTTGGTCCCCCTTGGATACCATTGAGTATACTCATACCAAGTTTTTCATGTTTTCTTTGGGGTAACCACCTAACCTGGGAACTTTCTGTTACTTATTTTAGATCTTAATCTGAGTCCGTCCCAGGGCTCTAGATTATGCACTGACTATGTGGCAGGTTTTAAATAAGTTGTGAACATGTATACATTTTTATATTTAGTGTGTCTTTTGATATGTTTTTGTCAACAATAAAATTAGTTTCAATTGCTTTTTAAAACATGCCTGGAAAGTCAATTTATTCCTCTCTTCTCTAAAATATAGTTGTATGATTACTGTTTAGTTGCCAGCAGGAGGTGATAAGTGGTGGTGGACTTGGTGATTTTACCTACTTTAGGGGTGATTATTAGGGTCTGTGTTGGGATGGGTGAAGGGTGGTTGGGGAGAGGAGGGCATTAGTGAGATTCAGTACCGATCATTTTTGTATTTTAAGGCGATTTTGTATATGCCATTGTGTTTCATACTTTTTCAATAAAGGATTGGGTAGCCCTAAGCTGATGTCACTTTTCACAAATTTCTTTTCTTGTTGGTATGAGTTAGTATTGTGCTGATATCCAGTCAGAGAACAGGGTTCAGGGTACCATGGTCATTATTAGATTTTGTGGATTGCCTGAACCAGTAGTTTTTTAGTGTCATTCCTATAAAAAAAAACCCTATGACACATGTTGACAGATGAAAAAAACAGTAGCAAGACCCTGCATTAATGCATGTGTTAAAACACATAGGTGTGAATAGGACTTCAAATGAGAGATAAGTAAACTTTGGAAAGATCCATTCTGCATTTAGTGGGAGCAAATCAAACTTACACACCTCAAAATTTTGAGATCCATTGAGGATTCACTTTTACATTAAAGAGAGTCTTAGGAAATTACAGAATGTATTCTCACCTTTTCTCTCCAGCTCTTCTCTCCCATAGTCAATGTACTTCATGAGAGCATTTGCGCAGTGTTCAGTAAGGTAGAATTTCACACCCTTACCAATTTCACTATCACTGTTCCATCTCTGAGCGCTGATCTCTGCCTTCTGCATGCCGGGAGTCCAAAGCAAGGTGTTTTGATCAAATATCAAGAAGTCTTTCCCATCAAAGCCATACCGATAGTATCCAGTGATGCTGTTATCATACAATGCACAGCCATAGCTGAGCTGAAGAGTGTGGGAGCCTGTAAAGAATATAAAATATGAGGCTAAGCTTCATAAAGTTGTGGACTGAGAATTTACCATATGTAGTTAAATCTAGAATAAAACATTACCATCCCAGAAAGTGTGCAGACAATGACATAAAACTGGGGTATCCTTAAAACGTATCAATTGCACTGTCAATGTAGATTACACATATATAATTGGCATGCAAGCCATTTTGTTAATGTTTGGCATGACAAATTAAATTCAAAGTATAACCACCCATGATTTTCTATTAATAATGAATAACAATAAAATGTCTCTTTTTTTTCATAGAACAGTGCACAGAGGTCTATAAGACTTCTCAAAAGGAATCTCTGAAGTCGTTTGATTTGACACCCAGTATTCAGTGTGTGGGTGGTAGTGTTGTTCATCATCACCAATACTTTTGGTGCTGTTGGAGGTTAAGGCTTGGTGGTGATAAAGAGGTTAAAGGGTATCTAAACCCAAGAGCAAAAGTGTAATGTTGCAGCTCACCAGATGTGAGGCCTGCATTAGCATTCCTTTTTCAAGTTAAGGACAAATGGTAATGGTGACAAATAGACTAAAACCCATTTGTAGTCAGAATTAGGAGAATAGCCTGGGCGACAGCTACCTTGACAGATAAAGTAGAGTGAGTGAGCGTAACCATCCAAGGAAAGCAACTCGCAGGATTACCAGATAAATATAAAGGAGATTTCACGAATAAGCCAACAACCTCTGTAGGACTTCCTCCGTAATAGGAGCAACAATAATAATAATATTAATAATACAAAACTTTATTTTATATAATGCCTTTATAGGTAGCTTCTCAAAGCTGATAAGTAAGATGAGAATGAAAACGGCGCTGCCCTCTATATTATTATTGAGTAACGGGTAAAAGTGTCACAAGATCCAAAATTAAATCCAGATGACTCCGATGCATAAAAGCTCCACCAATATCAAAACATAATACGGTCTAAACCAGAGTGGATCATATATTTGGAGATAACCAAAATTTCAAAAACACCAGTACTTTGGAAACTACTGAATAAAGTGCGTCCCCCCAGCGGGATAAAAGTGTCATCCAGAATGAAATATATAATAAATGAGTGAAGAAAATTATTATGGTGAACAGTGCAAAAGAAGGACAGTGCAAAAAAAAAATTTTTTTAAGAATTTAACCCCAGGGTTCAAAAATATTGGGACAAAATGGCGCCCAAAAAATTAGATAGTGAAAGAGTATGTGTGCAAATTATTATCAGTGTAATGTCCGTGTTGCCCCTTCCATATATATATATGCAAAGAATTGAGTAGGGTTGTGTTTGACTCCAATGTTCAAAAGTATTGGGACAGTATGGCGCTTGTGAAACGTAAGGTGTCCTTTTGTGTGACAAACTAAATTATAATTCAATTAAACCACTCCCTGTGCATAAATTACAGTAAAAAAATATATATATACGAATGCTTCCAATTTCTTTTGTTTGTAACAGGTGATATAGTTAATTTCTAAAAAGTTTTTATATATAATCCATGCAGAAAAGAGTGTTGTTAACCAGGTGGGGAGAACAGAGTTCAACTGTAAATGCTGTTTATTTCACCCTAGAGGGTACACCGCAGTGACTTCTGTGCGATTTTTCATAAGGTGACTTGAAGTGCTCGCCCCCCCAGTGCTACCCCACTCACCAGAAATAATCACCCCTGCAGGGGTACCAAGTGACAAAGTGGGTGCCTTAGGGCGGATGATGTTCACTCCAAAAATGCTTCCATTTCTCTGCTCTGTGCGATCCTCACGGCTGTTCCAGGGAAAATAAGTGCTCTGATATGACCATACTACTCCAGCAGTGTACCACCTTAAGCTGTTAGACTCTCCAGATATCTGGTCTGTGTATCAGCCTCATCCTCAAGGCTGATACACAGACCAGATATCTGGAGAGTCTAACAGCTTAAGGTGGTACACTGCTGGAGTAGTATGGTCATATCAGAGCACTTATTTTCCCTGGAACAGCCGTGAGGATCGCACAGAGCAGAGAAATGGAAGCATTTTTGGAGTGAACATCATCCGCCCTAAGGCACCCACTTTGTCACTTGGTACCCCTGCAGGGGTGATTATTTCTGGTGAGTGGGGTAGCACTGGGGGGGCGAGCACTTCAAGTCACCTTATGAAAAATCGCACAGAAGTCACTGCGGTGTACCCTCTAGGGTGAAATAAACAGCATTTACAGTTGAACTCTGTTCTCCCCACCTGGTTAACAACACTCTTTTCTGCATGGATTATATATAAAAACTTTTTAGAAATTAACTATATCACCTGTTACAAACAAAAGAAATTGGAAGCAATCGTATATATATTTTTTTTACTGTAATTTATGCACAGGGAGTGGTTTAATTGAATTATAATTTAGTTTGTCACACAGAAGGACACCTTACGTTTCACAAGCGCCATACTGTCCCAATACTTTTGACCATTGGAGTTAAACACAACCCTACTCAATTCTTTGCATATATATATGGAAGGGGCAACACGGACATTACACTGATAATAATTTGCACACATACTCTTTCACTATCTAATTTTTTGGGCGCCATTTTGTCCCAATATTTTTGAACCCTGGGGTTAAATTCTTAAAAAAAATTTTTTTTGCACTGTCCTTCTTTCGCACTGTTCAACATAATAATTTTCTTCACTCATTTATTATATATTTCACTCTGGATGACACTTTTATCCCGCTGGGGGGACGCACTTTATTCAGTAGTTTCTAAAGTACTGGTGTTTTTTAAATTTTGGTTATCTCCAAATATATGATCCACTCTGGTTTAGACCGTATTATGTTTTGATATTGGTGGAGCTTTTATGCATCGGAGTCATCTGGATTTAGTTTTGGATCTTGTGACACTTTTACCCGTTACTCAATAATAATATAGAGGGCAGCGCCGTTTTCATTCTCATCTTACTTATCTACTATGCAATTAGACCCCTAGGGGTACTAATTAGAGATAGGCAGCAGCTCTTACACTGTCCTAAGTGCGGATTTATCTATTTATAGCTTCTCAAAGCTCTTTACAAGGAAAACACAAGAAATACATAGTATAACATAACATAAAGGGACAATTACATAAAAGCTTGTCTAAAAAACAATTTTCAGGGGGGCAGGAGGCGGAGCCTAGCAGAGCAGACATGCATTGTTAGAGCTCCACACCGCTGAGGAGAGAAGAGAAGGACAAAGCAGAGCCTGCAGGCTCAAAAGGTATCCATTTGAACCTTTTTACCCCAGGGAACAAACTGTGAAAGTTTGGGCAGGAAATATGGTACTGGGAGGAAACCGTGGCAGAAATAAAAATCACCTCACAAAGAGCTCACAGGCACTCACTGCAGCTGAAGCAGCTCCAGTCACCTCACAAGATACAGCATCAGGGCGCTCTCACAGACAGAAAATGTCACAGCAAGACTCTCCATTTGAGTCAGATACAGAACAAATCCTCTCACAAACTTCTCCACAAGCCTCCTCAGTATCCCCAGTAATATTATTACAATTTGAAAAGATGCTTCATAAGGCTTTAAAACAAACCTCAGACCAAATAACAAAAAGCCTAACCAAAGAAATAAGAGAGCTGGGAAATCGCACCGCAGCCTTAGAAATAAAAATGGATGAAATTGAAATTACAACCCAAGAAAATATAACAGAATTGGAACAATTAAAAAAAGAGAATTTAATACTTCAAACTAAGCTTGAAGATTACGAAAATAGAGCCAGACGTTCAAACTTGCGCATAAGGGGAATACCTGAAACTGTGACAGACCTGCAATCTACTATTACTGCTCTATTACAAGAACTAAAGCCAGATATCCCTATTGAACGTTTAGAACTGGACAGAGTACACAGAGCCCTCACAGCCAAAAAGAAAGATGGACCCCCACGTGATATACCGTATTTATCGGCGTATAACACGCACCGGCGTATAACACGCACCTCAATTTAGGAGGGAATTTTAAGGAAAAAAAACTTTTAGGAGGGAAGTTGAAGGGAAAAAACTTACATTTAAATGCCCATCATTGCAGCCTTCTCAGTGCAGCCTTGTCAGTGCAGCCTTGTCCCCAGTGCAGCCTTCTCAGTGCAGCCTTGTCAGTGCAGCCTTGTCAGTGCAGCCTTGCCCCAGTCCAGCCTTGTCAGTGCAGCCTTGTCAGTGCAGCCTTGCCCCAGTCCAGCCTTGTCAGTGCAGCCTTGTCAGTGCAGCCATGTCAGTGCAGCCATGTCAGTGCAGCCATGTCAGTGCAGCCTTGCCAGTGCAGCCATGTCAGTGCAGCCTTGTCAGTGCAGCCATGTCAGTGCAGCCATGTCAGTGCAGCCTTGCCAGTGCAGCCATGTCAGTGCAGCCTTGCTAGTGCAGCCATGTCAGTGCAGCCATGTCAGTGCAGCCTTGCTAGTGCAGCCTTGCTAGTGCAGCCATGTCAGTGCAGCCTTCCCCAGTGTCCAGTCCAGCCTTGCCCCAGTCCAGCCTTGCCCCAGTCCAACCTTGCTGAAGCCTGTGAGCTTCAAAATCGCCGACCGCGATTTGAAAATGGCGCCGCCGGCGCCGAAATACACAGAGCCGCTCCTCGGCTCTTCTCGGCGGCTCTCGTTTATATTCGGTTTCACTCGGACGGTGAGCGGAGCTATCCGAAACTAGCCGAGTATACTCGGCTAGGTTCGGGCGGCGCTCGAGTGAAACCGAAAGCCGCCGAGAAGAGCCGAGGACCGGCACTGCGTATTTCGGCGCCGGCGGCGCCATTTTCAAATCGCGGTCAGCGATTTTTAAATTCTGACAGCTCGGATCGCAGGGGATCGGCGTATAACACGCACCCGCGATTTTCCCCTGATTTTAAGGGGAAAAAAGTGCGTGTTATACGCCGATAAATACGGTAATCACAAAATTTCATTATTACAGAACGAAAGAACAAATACTAATTGCTGCAAGAGAAAAAAAGGAACTTAATTTTCAAGGACACAATTATCAAATTTTTGCTGACCTATCCCAACTTACTATTACTAAAAGACGATCCATGAAACCCCAACTAATGGAACTGCAACGCCACAACATTATGTATCAATGGGGCTTCCCCTTTTCAGTCAGATTTAACTACCAAGGTACAATTTACAGAAGCAGATCAGCAGATGAACTACAACAAACCCTTTTAAAATTAAATCTGACAGAACCCACAAGCAGCAACTCTCCCACATGCAGAAGAATGGCGTCATCTTCACCTTCAGGCAGCACCCAGAAAATTTCAGAACAAAATGGGAATCATCATTCTCACAAAAGAGGCCGTTATGCCACATCATCCATGGACCAAGAAGATTCAATGGACTGACATCCTAATTCCTGATATCTCTTCATTTATTATACTAAGAGATGGTTCTCTATAAAAAAAAACCTATATTTATAACTGAATGTAACTGCATTCTGATAGTCACACACTGTGTGGGATCGTTACATTCCAGTTATATTTCTTATTACTTCTGATTCATATAGCCTTAGAATATATAAGTGAAATAAGGAAATTCATGTTCAGTTATATATTATCAGGTAATAACAATAGATTTATTACTTTTTAGGACAAATATGTTCAATAATCCAGAAGTAATGGAAGCTTTTTCTTTCTTTTCTTAAAACAAATATATTATTATCTAACAAGTTCCTAGAATTATGTTTTTGTTTATTCTAATCTGAAGCAATACAACCTCAATTTTATGAGTTAACATATCTAAACAGTTACATATGAATAAAATATGTAATTGTTTACTCTAAAAGGGTTAAAATCCCAAAATAATTCAAACTATCTTCATCAATACCAAAGTTATTAACAGTACCTTTCTAACTGAATTATTTAGCCTAGGGCAAGACTAACCATATACAACCACCCTGGAATAAATAATTTCAACAAAAACTATATTCTGCACTCCAATTAATGAAACATCATCTTGATGTCTTTTGACATAGCACTTCTCTCCTGTAAGCGGAAGATCCGTGTACCCCCATTAGCCCTCCTCATTCTCCCAACCATATTATGTGGGAGTGTGACGAAGGCACTTATTCCCCTGAGAGAGATATTTATTCTCTTTCACGGGTAAATTGTGATTACTTGCAAAAAATAATTTATACAATGTATCATCTAATCTCATATGTTTTTTGTTTACTCTTTACTCCAGAATTCACTGGTTTCTTTTCTATCTATTCATCTCTTCAGTCCACACAGGTTGATCTGCGCAGTCAGCTCTGCATAACAAAAAGTAAGTCAAAACTATTTGATCTATTGCCATGGCACCACTGAATATACTTTCCCTGAATGTTCAGGGAATAAATGTCCCTCAGAAAAGGACCAAAGCCTTCCGTACTTTCCATAACAAGAAGGCTCACATAGTATGCCTCCAAGAAACACACTTCACCAAAGATTCTACTCCAAAATATATTTCTCCTTTTTATCAACAAATTTACACGGCTTCTGCCTGTACCAAGCAAAGGGGAACTCTAATTGCATTTCACCGATCCACACCATTCACCTTATCATCAGAAATTAAAGACCCAGAAGGTAGATACCTGATACTCATGGGTTATATAATGGATACAGCAATCACAATGATTTCTTACTACGCTCCTAACAAACAACCTACACCATTCCTCTCACATATATTACAAGTGATTAATACACACAAAATAGGAACAGTGATAATGTGTGGGGATTCGAACCAGGTCCTCCTCCCATTTCTAGATAAATCACCTTTTACACCATCCAAAATATCCTCTAGATTACCTTTTTCTCAACTTCTTTCCAAATACAATCTGGTAGATTCATGGAGAGAAAGTAACCCAATGAAAAAGAAATTCACTTATTTCTCGCACCCTCATCAAACTTTCACCAGAATAGATCATATTTTTCTAATAATAGGAATGATACCAGAAATTATTGCATCAGATATAATTCCGATTCCGTGGTCTGACCATAATGCAGTATACACTACTATAGCCTCAGCCATACCAAAAGCGCATGACCCAACGTGGTACTTACCGGATATAATGCTCAAACACCCACTACATCAGATGGCCATTGAACAAGCTTTAAAGGAATACATATCAATTAATAATACAACAGACATCTCCCCAATAACACTGTGGGAAGCTCATAAGCCTGTCTTGCGTGGTACAATACAAAGACAAATGGCACTATTTAAACGGGAACGCAAAAATCTAGCAAAAAAACTAGAACTCAATTTTAATGCAGCCTACATATCATTCCAAGATAATCCATCTCAGAGTACAAAATCTCATTTGGAAAAATCTAGATTGGAATACGATCTATTTCTCACTGAGTCAGTTGATAAATCCCTCAAACGCTCCAAACACAATTTCTACATGAATACAAACAAACCAGGTACATATTTGGCTCGGGCATTAAATTCAACTAACAAATCTTTCAAACCAATACGTTTGAAATTATCAAAAAATGTTTATACTTGTAATCCAGTTAAAATAGTCCATAAATTTCACTCACATTTCGCAATTTCATACAAGACAAACAATGAATTTAATCCTACAGAGGCTGAATCCTTCTTCTCAAAAATAACCTTACCTGAGTTATCTCAGAATCAAAAAAGCAGTTTGGATGAGCCTATAACTATAGATGAAGTTGCTAACACCATAAAAGACCTAAAACTTAACAAAAGACCAGGCCCAGACGGCTACTCGGCTTTATACTATAAAACATTCTCAGAAATACTCTCTCCCATTCTCTCTGAAACTTTTAACAAACTTCTAGATGGACATTCTTTTCGGCAAGAAACACTAATGGCAATTGTTTGTATGATCCCAAAACCCCTTTCTGATGATACTTCCTGTGTGAATTATCGGCCTATCTCTCTGTTAAACCTTGATATTAAATTATTAGCAAAAATAATAGCAAAACGCTTCAATAGCATTATAGGAAAATTAATACATAGAGATCAAGTAGGCTTCATGCCAAATAGACAGGCAGGCGATAATATACGCAGGGCAGTGTTATTGGCACATATTGCTAAAAAACGGAAAATCCCTTTATGTTTTCTATCTCTCGATATTAAGAGGGCATTTGACACAGTATCCTGGCAATATATGCAATATTCATTACAAAAATGGGGTTTTGGACCCCACTTTTTAACATGGATCAAAGCATTATATAATAAACCCAAAGCCTATATAAAATATGCTGGATACAAATCTGAAGCCTTTAATATCGAAAGAGGTACCCGACAGGGTTGCCCATTATCTCCCTTATTATTTGCCCTTATACTCGAACCCATGGCCCAATACATCAGAACAAACCAAACTATAACTGGCATTGAAGTAGGAGGTATTACACACAAATTATGTATATTTGCAGACGATATATTACTTTTTCTATCATCACCACAGGTCTCTGGTCCTAACTTAATACCAGCTCTTGATGGATTTGCAGCCCTATCCGGCCTTATGATTAATCCTAAGAAATGCCTAGTGCTTAATATTTCACTCACAAACATGGAATTGATCCCGGCTAGGGCTGCACTCCCATTCACATGGGCAGGAAAATCAATCCCATATCTTGGAATTCATTTAACAGCATCTCATTCTGACTTATTCTCAACCAATTATCCTCCTGTATTAAGACAGATCACAAATCTAATAAAACAATGGTCGCAACTTCCTTTATCCTGGATAGGGAAGATTAATGCAATCAAAATGACTATTCTACCCAAATTGCTTTATCTATTCAGAGTCCTCCCTATTCCAATTCCTTCCTATTTTTTGAGAATAGTACAAAAAAGAGCAACTTCGTTTATATGGGGCTCTTCTAAACCACGTATACCTATACACACACTACATCTTCCCAAAAATAAAGGAGGCCTGGGATACCCTAATTTTACTAACTACTACAGAGCAGCACATTTGGCCAGTCTGTCCAAATACCATGCAAAACAGGAAATGCCATTATGGGTATTTATAGAGGCTTCAGAAAATGACCCTCTATTAATATCAAATTTATTATGGCTTGATCCTAAAGACCGCTTTAAAATTCATAATCCCATAACTAAACACTTCTTATCTCTCTGGGATAAACTAAAAACCAAATATCAGTTACAATCTCCACACAATCCTCTCCTTTCTTTTATCAGAAATCCGGCCTTTTATCCGGCATGGATCTACCCAAATTCTTTTAAAGCTTGGACAACATCAGGCATTCAGACACTAAATGACTTCATAGCATCTAAATCATTCCTTTCATTCCCATCGCTTAGAGAAAAATATGATCTACCAAACTCTGAGATATTTAGATATCTCCAAATCAAAAATTTCTATACACCATTTCTAAAGGGGGATACACCATTATCCCAATTATCCATTTTTGAATCAATCTGTACAAAAGATTCATTTGCTAAAGGTACAATTTCATCACTTTATAATCAATTATATGGAGTAGCAAATCTTAATAGACCCTCTTACGTTCAGAGGTGGGAGGAGGACCTGGGACGAACTTTAGAAGACACGGACTGGTCTAACATATGGCTCACATCTAAGTCATTTTCACCCAACATCTTAGCACTGGAGACAAATTATAAAGTCCTAACTCGCTGGTACCTTGTACCCGCTAGAGTGGCAAAATATTCACCTAATACCTCAGCTCTTTGTTTTCGAGGATGCCCAGAAATAGGCACATATTTACACATATGGTGGACGTGCCCAGTAATCCAAACCTTCTGGAAGGAAGTCTTCCTGATTGCATCTAAAATATTTAAAAAAATAATACAACCAGATCCATATTTAACTTTACTTAATCTAAAACCGGAATGGTTAACACTCTCTCAATTCAAACTTATGATCCAACTAATAACGGCTGCAAAACAAACAGTGGCCAAGGCATGGAAATCTCCTACATTGGTACTAGCAGAAACAATTCACAGAATGAATAATACAATGTCCCATGCTAAGATGGTAGCCATCGATCAAAATCAAATTCCAAAATTTGAAAAACTTTGGCATCCTTGGATAAAACAACAGTTCCTGTCAAACTTCAATGACTCTGTCCTGTTGCCATGGTAACAGATTAAATGACTTACAGAGACACCCATTCTAAGGCTTCAAAGAGAACTAAAAAGAATAATAAACTGACGAGCGGGACAACCTTGTGGACCATACCTCTAACTTACAACCCTTTTTCTTCTTTCTCTTTCCTTTTCTCCACCTTACGACTAAAGCTCATTATCAGAATTTATTTGACCTATATACACTCTACTTGTAAACAATATGTATAGTAGGTATAAATCATTTAAATACCTACAAAAGTAACTAAGGACATGATATATATCTTTAATTTAGGTTTACGTGAACCCAATGTTTAATATTTGAAATTTCATGATATTTACCTATATAAACCCTACTGTAAAACAATGAGCTTACTTTATAGATCCTTGTAAACTTACTTTATGTATCTCTATAACATTGTATACTCAATAAACTTTTGACAAAGAAAAACAATTTTCAGAATTGATTTGAATAAGTTTATGATGACTCTCTGATGTTCTTTGGAAGTAAATTCCAGAGTTTTGGAGCATAGCAGGAGAAGGCTCTGTCTCCAATTGGGTGTAGGGGAGTAGAGGGGCACACAGCAAACCAGAATTTGAGGAGTGGAGGTTACAAGGGGGGGAGTAAGTTGATAAAAGTTCAGAGAGATAATGGGGTGCCAAGCCATGTCAGGATTCTTTCTGCAGGATGTTGAACATCTTGAATTTGATTAATAGTGGGATTTGATTGATTGAGCCTGAGTGTTCAGCAGCTCTAGTTCTGATAGGTTTATTTACACTGATTGATCTCTTTTATATAGACGTTATGATATTACATTAGCTCCTTACCAGTTCCCGACCGCCCTATAGTATAATGATGGCTGGGCAGGACCGCTCTAGTTGTGGGTGGACGTCATATGACACGTTGTGGCACGATTTTGTCACCTGCTTTGTCCACTGGACACAGCGGATGACACATCAGTGTACTATGCTGCTACTGGTATCATGTGATTGCTGTAAGCAATCACAGCAGGTCATATTTAATAATGTTACACAAAAGATAGCTTCCATTCATTGTATACTATTGTGTTGATCTCTTTGATTGGTCAAAGTGATCACATGGCACAGACCAGATCAATCACAGTCCATCTGTACCGTGTGATTAGCTGTGGCCAATCACAGCTCATCACAATAGTAAACACTAAATGAATTGATTACATTCAGTAAAAATGGTTGTTTAACCACTTGACAACTGGGCACTTAAACCCCCCCTCGTGACCAGACCAATTTTCAGCTTTCAGCGCTCTCACACTTTGAATGACAATTACTCAGTCATGCAATACTGTACCCAAATGAATTTTTTGTCCTTTTTCTCATACAAATAGAGCTTTCTTTTGGTGGTATTTGATCACCTCTGGGTTTTTTATTTTTTGCGCTATAAATGAAAAAAAGACCGCAAATTTTGAAAAAAAAAAGCATTTTTCTTTGTTTCTGTGATAAAATTTTGCAAATTAGTAATTTTTCTTCATAAATTTTGGCCACAATTTATACTGCTACATATCTTTGGTAAAAATAACCCAAATTAGTGGATATTATTTGGTCTTTGTGAAAGTTAGAGAGTCTACAAACTATGGTGCAAATCATAAAAAATTGATCACACCTGATGCACTGATGGCCTATCGCATTTCTTGCGACCCGAACAAGCCAGGAAAGTACAAATACCCCCCAAATGACCCCTTTTTTGAAAGTAAACATTCCAAGGTATTTAGTGAGATGCATGGTGAGATTTTTGATGTTGTCATTTTTTCCCACAATTCTTTGCAAAATGAAGATTTGTTTGTTTTTTGTTTTTTTCCCCCACAAAATTGTCATTGTAATAGGTTATTTCTCTCACATGGCATGTGTATACCACACATGACACCCCAAAATACATTCTGCTACTCCTCCTGAGTATTACAATACCTCATGTGTGGGACTTTTTCACAGCCCTTCCACATAGAGAGGCCCAACATGCAGGGAGCGCTGTCACGTGTTCTAGGAGCATAAATTACACATCTAATTTGTTGACTACCTATTACACTTTTGAAGGCCCTGGAGAACCAGGTCAATGACATGTGACACTGATGTGGCACTGATGACAAATGGCACTGATACGTGGCACTGATGTGGCACTGATGACAGATGCACTGATGTGGCACTGATGACAGATGGCACTAATACATGGCACTGATGACAGATGGCACTAATACGTGGCACTGATGACAGATGGCACTAATACATGGCACTGACAGATGGCACTAATACGTGGCACTGACAGATGGCACTAATACGTGGCACTGATGACACGTGACACTGATGACAGATGGCACTAATATGTGGCACTGATGACATGTGGCGCTGATGACAAATGGCAGTGATATGTGGCACTGATGAGACTTGGCACTGATGAAAGATGGCACTAATACATGGCACTGATGACAGATGGCACTAATACATGGCACTGATGACAGATGGCACTAATACGTGGCACTGATCACAGATGGCACTAATACGTGGCACTGATGACAGGTGGCACTGATACGTGGCACTGATGACACTGATGACAGGTGGCACTGATACGTGGCACTGATGACAGATGGCACGTGACACTGACAGGTGGCACTGATGACAGATGGCACTATGTGGCACTGATGACAGATGGCACTTATACGTGGCACTGGGGACAGATGGCAGTGGGGACAGATGGCACTGGGGACAGATGGCAGGACAGATGACAGGGAAGATGGCAGGACAGATGGCAGGGGCAGATGGCAGGGGCAGATGGCAGAGACAGATGGCAGGGGCAGATGGCAGGGACAGATAACAGTGGGACACTTTTTTTTTGTCTTTTTTTCTTTTTACACTTACCGCCGCAGCGGTTCCGCTCTCCCTCCTCACACACTGTCTCTGTGTGAGGAGGGAGAGCCGGCGATGAGAGATGATCTCATATGTTTACATATGAGATCCTCTCTCATTGGCACCGCCGATCGCACTGTATACGGCCGCTGTCATTGGCCGTTTACAGTGATCTGTGACTGGCTGTGTCCGAGGGACACGGCCAGCACAAAACTTCCGCGATGCATGCCCGCGGGAGCGCGCAATGCGGAAGTAAACAGGAGGATGTCCAGGGACGCCCTCCCGGCAATTGGAGTCCGCGCTGTAGCCGTCTTTCGGCTATAGCGCGGACGCCTAGTGGTTAAATATTAAAGCTGAATTTTCTTATAAAAAAGTTGTTTTTTTTTTACATGCTGTCAGCAGTCAGTGTCCCTTATCACAGCCATACCAGTTACATGATGATGCTGTACTGCACTGGTGACAGTATGTAAAAAATAAAATAAAATATTGTGAAAAACAACTATTCTTTTTAATTCATTCACTTTGCAAAAAAATTGTGACAAAAACATGAAATGTTCAAAAAAACTGTGATGACTATTACTAAATACCTTGGACTGTCTACTTTGCAAAAAGGGGTCATTTGGGGGATATTTGTACTGTCCTGGCATTTTTGGGCATCAAGAAATGATATCAGTACCTCAGGCCGTCAGGCTTGATCAATTTTCAGATATATACCCTATAGTTTTTAACCACTTGCGGACCGGCTCACACCGATATACGTCGGCAAAGTTTCACGTTCCCGATTATTGCCATAAAAGGGGTCATTTGGGGGATATTTGTACTGTCCTGGCATTTTTGGGCCTCAAGAAATGAGATCAGTACCTCAGGCCGTCAGGATTGATCAATTTCAGATATATACCCTATAGTTTTTAACCACTTGCGGACCGGCTCACGCCGATATACGTTGGGAAGTTTCACGTTGCCGATTAACACCATATCGGTACAGGGGACCAGATGGGCGTGGCCGGCGGGCGCGATCTCCGCTGGCCGCCAGCGATTGCGGAAACGAGAGCCAGGATGGGGATTTGTGTGTGTAAACACAAATCCC
Source organism: Aquarana catesbeiana (assembly GCA_037953035.1). NCBI lineage: Eukaryota > Metazoa > Chordata > Amphibia > Anura > Ranidae > Aquarana > Aquarana catesbeiana. The sequence continues at coordinate 143,866 of JBBHAA010002294.1, read as the reverse complement.
TTTTCTGTCTGGGGGTGAGGAGGCAGATCGTTTGTTCCTACTAAGTAGGAACAACAATCTGTCTTCTCCCCCAGTCTGTCCCATCCCCATACAGTAAGAAACACACATGAGGGAACACATTTAACCCCTTGATCACCCCCTAGTGTTAACCCCTTCCCTGCCAGTGACATTTACACAGTAATCAGTGCATTTTTTATAGCACCGATCGCTGTATAAATGTCAATGGTCCCAAAAATGTGTCAAAAGTGTTTGATCTGTCCACCTCAATGTCGCAGTACTGCTACAAAACGCAGATCACCGCCATTACTAGTAAAATAAATAACAATGCCATAAATCTTTCACATAGTTTGTAGACACTATCATTTTTGCGCAAACCAATCAATATACTCTTATTGCGATTTTTTTTACCAAAAATATGTAGAAGAATATATATTGGCCAAAACTGATGAAGAAATTAAATTTTTAAAAACATTTTTGGGGATATTTATTATAGCAAAAAGTAAAAAATGTTGTTTTTGTTTCAAAATTGTCGCTCTTTTTTTGTCTATAGTACAATAAATAAAAACCGCAGAGGTGATCAAATACCACCAAAAGAAAGCTCTATTTGTGGTAAAAAAGGACATCAATTTTGTTTGGGTACAGCGTCGCAAGACTATGCAATTGTCAGTTAAAGCGACGCAGTGTTGTATTGCAAAAAATGGCCTGGTCATTAAGCGGTCTGTAAGTGGTTAAACTCTATAACTTATCTACAGACTAAATAAACACTGATTTTGGCAATTTTCACTACAGAAATGTACCAGACTATATTTTGGCCTAAATTAAAAAAGGATGATTTATGAAGGATTGCTAAATTTTATAACAAACAAAGAAAATTACTTTTTTTCAAAATGTTTTTTTTTTGTTTTTTTGCTTCGTTAGCAAAAAATCCCAGTGGTGATTAAATACATCCAAAAGAAAGCTCTATTTGTGTGAAAAAAATTATAAAAAGTAGTGGTTAAAGGGACGGTTTCTTACATATTCAGTTTAGTTTTATGGAGAATTACTTTTTTTTGTGATTTCTGTTTTCTTTTCTCATTATATATTTTGTCACTGCATCCTATAAAAGTATATTATTTTAGAGGTTGATGTATATTGAACTGTGTTGCTAGCTGCCAACATGATGCACTCTACCGCTAACTTCTACTTTGCATACTGAATTTAAAAGGTAACACCACTTTTTTGGAAAAAAAAAATAATAATATAGCATTTACAATTGCAAAACAAGTGATATTGTAATTGAATATTTCTAAAAATGACTTTTCCTTTTCAATTTGCAGTGCTGTAATTTTCTGTAAAATGCAATATGGCTACATATTGGTAAGGCAAATCATGTCCTTAAGGGATGCCACTTTCCTCTTTAGAGCCCTGTAGGTGCAGCAGTTGATTGATAATTAGGGATGAGCTGAACACCCCCCTGTTCGGTTCGCACCAGAACATGCGAACAGGCAAAAAATTTGTTCGAACACGCGAACACCTGTTAAAGTCTATGGGACACGAACATGAATAATCAAAAGTGCTAATTTTAAAGACTTATATGCAAATATTGTCATAAAAAGTCTTTGGGGACCTGGGTCCTGCAAAAAAAGGTTTTAAAAATGTTTTTTTTTTGGGAGCAGTGATTTTAATAATGCTTAAAGTGAAACAATAAAAGTGAAATATTCCTTTAAATTTCGTACCTGGGTGGTGTCTATAGTATGCCTGTAAAGTGGTGCATGTTTTCTGTGTTTAGAACAGTCTGAGAGCAAAATGACATTTCTAAAGGAAAAAAAAATATTTTAAAGTACTTGCGGCTATTAATGAATTGTCGGTTCTCTGCAATACACATAAAAGTCATTGAAAAAAACGGCATGGGATTCCCCCACAGTCCATTACCAGGCCCTTTGGGTCTGGTATAAATATTAAGGGGAACTCCGAACCATAATTTAAAAAAAAAATGCGTGGGGGTCCCCCCAAATTCCATACCAGGATACCAGGCCCTTCAGGTCTGGTATGGATATTAAGGAGAACCCTGCACCAAGATTTAAAAAAAAATGGCGTGGGGGTCCCCCTCAAAATCCAAGCCAGATCCTTCAGGTCTGGTATAGATTTTAAGGGGAACCCCGTGCCAAAATTTTTTTAAAAATGGCGTGGGGGTCCCCCTAAGAATCTATCCCAGACCCTTATCCGAGCACTTAACCTGGCAGGCCACAGGAAAAGAGGGGGAGACGAGAGAGTGCCCCCCTAAACCGTACCAAGCCACATGCCCTCAACATGGGGAGGATGTCCCTATGTTGATGGGGACAAGGGCCTCATCCCCACAACCCTTGCCCAGTGGTTGTGGGGGTCTGCAGGTGGGGGGGCTTATCGGAATCTGGAAGCCCCCTTTAACAAGGGGACCCCCAGATCCCGCCCCCCGTGTGAATTGGTAATGGTGTACAAGTGTACCCCTACCATTTCACAAAAAAAGTGTCAGCAATGTTAAAGACAAAAGACAACATTTCACTTTTTTTGTGAAATGGTAGGGGTACATTTGTACACCATTACCAATTCACACCGGGGGGGCCGGGATCTGGGGGTCCCCTTGTTAACCTGGCAGGCCACAGGAAAAGAGGGGGAGATGAGAGAGTGCCCCCCCTGAACCGTACCAGGCCACATGCCCTCAACATGGGGAGGATGTCCCTATGTTGATGGGGACAAGGGCCTCATCCCCACAACCCTTGCCCAGTGGTTGTGGGGGTCTGCGGGTGGGGGGCTTATCGGAATCTGGAAGCCCCCTTTAACAAGGGGACCCCCAGATCCCACCCCCCGTGTGAATTGGTAATGGTGTACAAGTGTACCCCTACCATTTCACAAAAAAAAGTGTCAGAAATGTTAAAAAAGATAAAAGACAACATTTCACTTTTTTTGTGAAATGGTAGGGGTACATTTGTACACCATTACTAATTCACACAGGGGGGGGCGGGATCTGGGGGTCCCCTTGTTAAAGGAGGCTTCCAGATTCCGATAAGCCCCCCGCCTGCAGACCCCCACAACCACCTGGCAAGGGTTGTGGGGATGAGGCCCTTGTCCCCATCAACATGGGGACATCCCATGTTGAGGGCATGTGGCCTGGTACAGTTCAGGAGGGGGGGCGCTCTCTCGTCCCCCCTCTTTTCCTGCGGCCTGGCAGGTTGCGTGCTGGGATAAGGGTCTGGTATGGACTTTTAGGGGGACCCCCACATCATTTTTTTTAAATTTTGGCACGGGGTCACCCTTAAAATCCATACCAGATTGAAGGATCTGGTATGGATTTTGAGGGGGACCCCCACGCCATTTTTTAAAAAAAAATTCACACGGGGTTCCCCTTAATATCCATACCAGACCTGAAGGGCCTGGTAATAGACTGTGGGGGAATCCCATGTCATTTTTTTCAATGACTTTTAGGTGTATTACAGAGACCCGACAATTCATTAATAGCTGCGAGTACTTTTAAATGACTTTTTTCCTTTAGAAATGTCATTTTGCTCTCGGACTGTTCTAAACACGGGAAACATGCGCCACTTTACAGGCATACTATAGCGCCCCCCCCAGGTATGAAATTTAAAGGAATATTTCACTTTCATTGTTTCACTTTAAGCAATATTAAAATCACTGCTGCCGAAAAAACGCCTGGTTTTAAAACTTTTTTCTGTATTAATACATGTCCCCTGGGGCAGGATCCAGGTCCCCAAACACTTTTTTATGACAATAACTTGCATATTAACCTTTAAAATTAGCACTTTTGATTTCTCCCATAGACTTTTAAAGGGTGTTCCGCAGCTTTCGAATTTGCCGCGAACACCCCAAATAGTTCGCTATTCGGCGAACGGGCGAACAGCCAATGTTCGAGTCTAACTCATGTCCGATCCGAACATAAAGCTCATCCCTATTGATAATTATAAAATCACTCCCATACAGATGCATATGGACCCAGACAAACTGCTATTCTTTCAGAATAACAAAAGGTAGGAATCTACAACAAAGTTTGTTAAAATCCCTGCAATATACATAGATCACCCAGAGGGGGAGTGTTTTTTTTCACAACAAAAGTGGAGTTACTCTTTAAACATGACAAAATGTACAAAACACTAAAATAGGCAGCTTTACTGGCCAATTTGAATGTGCAGAAAGTGGCAGGTGGTTTAAGGAAGTGCCAAAGCTTTGTCTATCCAAGTGACCCAAGGTTTAGCCATAAAAGAAGGGTATTGGAAGCTCCTGCAAGTTGTTACTTACTTCTTGTGTAGTTGAACCGACTGGCTAGGATCATTAAGTTGTCTTTAAAAACTTTCTCCCATCCACTGCGCAAAGATGTCTGCTTCTCCCAGTAATCATCTTTCTCGTTACTCTCCATCCATGCGGTCTTTGGAATGTTCACACGACTTTCACTGCTGTACATATCGATCTCCTGATCATCCACATACCCGACTGTCTCAAAGTGATACCGGTCTTCCTCAGGGTAGTACAAGCCAGTGTGATAATAACTGAGCATGTAATCATCTAAGGAGCGTACAGAATATTGTCAATGTTCAGTCTATTTAAGCCAACTCTGCCCCTACCCTACTGAGCACCCCTACAGCTGTAAAAAAAACAAAAGACAACCTATATACGTTTATGTCCTCTTTGCCCTTTTCTCCTGCCAGCAGTTGGTGGATCCTAACTTATGCAGAGAGTAGTGCCACATAATGACAAGGCGCCGCTCTCTGCAACATTTTCCTGGGCTCACAGGAAGTGGGGTTGAATGATGTTGGGCGTCACTCAACCCAAAATATGACTGGTGCTGGATCCCTGAGCAGGTGACTCTGTGGAGGACAACACTGGAAAGATGATTAGTATACAATCTAGAGCTGCAGGGGATCCATATTTTTCTTTATTGCCAAAACTAGAACAGCTTTTTTTTAAAGTAGTAGTTAATCTGGTTAAAAGGAAAGTTATCACTATGAAAAAGTTCCCAGTCAGTCCCCACGTTCACACAATTTCATGCACAGATGTCAATGCAAGTCGCACATGAAATCACCTAGTGCAGGAACTATCGCGCTACTTCAAATTGCACCTATTAAGACAATGCCATAGAAATACATTAGATGAGACTTGGAAATCGCATGTTGCATCTGAAGTCACACTGGTGTGAACAAGGGCTCGTCAACTATCTCACTGTTATTGAACCAAAATAAATAAATAAAAAAAAAACAAAACTTTCCTTATGTGACTACAACGGAACAAAAAAAAAAACACAAAAAAATGCACATAAACCCTATACATACATACATACATATATATAATATATATATATATATATATATATATATATATATATATATATATATATATATATATATATACATAAACACAGTTGTGCTCATACGTTTACATACCCTGGCAGAATTTATGATTTCTTGGCCATTTTTCTGAGAATATGAATGATAACACAAACTTTTCTTTCACTCATGGTTAGTGTTTGGCTGAAGCCATTTATTATCAATCAACTGTGTTTACTCTTTTTAAATCATAATCACAACAGAAACTACCCAAAAGAGAAGCCCGGAGTGGGACGCAAGCCAAAGGGAGGGCTGATATGACAGGGCAGCTGAGAAAAATGGCAAGGATAGGGGTTAAAATAAGGGCAGTATACAAGCTAGAGGAAAGGGGGTGGCAGGTTAGTGTTCCTGGAGAGGGTAGGAGGAGCCAAAATTCTGGACTCAGTCTCTTGCCACTGGAAGAAAAAGCAGAAAAAGCAGCTGCGTGTCTCCCCTCTCCTCTCAAGCATGGCAAGCATGGAAGAATTTTTACAACAACTACGGGCTGCAGCTGCTTCTCATAGCCCCGCACAGGCAGATCGCCATGATCAAGGACACTCCAGTGGCAGGTACATCAGGGGCATGGCGCGCTCAGAGGTCTCAGCCTCCGGAGCGATTTTCACCTCCCACCTCCCCCCGAGCTCAGCGCCATTTTGGGAGCCCACGCACGGTTGACCCTCCGGGCTCACTGGCCCCGCCGTCCACTCCGGCGGCCGGTGTTAGCACCGGGAGGAATCCCCGAAGCGGGTGAGGCTCATCTGGCGGTGACTGTGGTGCGGCTTCTCCGCCGGTACCGCTGACCTGCCGCGTGAGACAGGAGCGTACTGCCGGCTCCCCTGGCATGGCCCCTAATAGGGAGTTGGCTCTGCGAGGGAGAGGTCACTATGTGGATCCAATCAGTCAGTACGAGCGACCAGTGTCCCCCTTTCCAAACAACAGGAGGGTCGGTCCCTCAGGTCCGGGGGTGGAGCCAGTCGGGTACCCCCCTCATCCAACATGGTGGCTGCCCCCGCCACGAGAAGTGCTGGAGGCTCAGGACCGAGGCGCAGCTCAGGGGTCGGGACCAACACTTCCAGACCCATGGCTGTGGCCTCGTCGGTGGCGATCCCAGTTGCAGCGAGCCAGCAAGATGCGACTTTTCCCCAGTCGGAGGGGGAGTTGTCTAGCTCCAATGACGAAAGGCCGATTCGGGCTGCAGCGGTGGATGCCAGACGCGCAGCTGTGGGACCCCTTCCTGTGCAGCCTGGTGAGTCAAATACTAACACTTTATCTTCCTTACAGGTTGTTTTGGGTAGTTTGTTAGGTTTGGGGACAGGTGGCGGCAGGGGGCAGGGTGCATCCCCTCCCCTGCCGGTATTGCCGAGCGCATCCCCTCCTCAGGCAGCAGCGTCAGGAGCCGGGTCCAAGTTGCAACTTCTCTTGTCGGGTTTGCGCTCGCTGGTCCAACGTTTTCAGGTGGGTTTAGTGGCCCCTTCTCCTGTGCCGGGATGGGTGCCCAGTCTGGCAGGGACAGCTCCTCTGCCTGCGGGGGTTCCAGTGCTGGGAATGAGTGGGGATTCGTCTACAGTGGGGCGAGAGGGGGCGGGGGTTCAAGCGGGGTCAGCGGTTGCTGACAAACCCGAGGCGGGTAAGGAATCCGGTAAGGCAGTTGACACTGTACGTTTGGCGGACGCGGCCAAATGTGAAGTGTATGTTTGCTTTGAGGGTCCTTTGGGGGCCCATCTCATGCCGGAAGTGCAGGAAAAAATATGGAAAGATTTTTTTCCTTGCTGCCGCTTGAGAAATTTAATTTGGACAGGATGAAGCCGGACGAGTCCAAGAAAGAGGAGGAAGATAAACACAGGTATCGCCTTATTCCCTGATCCTTCGCCAATTGGCTCCAGGCGTTTGCTATATTAGCAAGTGTGATTGGTAAGAAACAGCCCGATTGCTGCTCAGCGCTTTTTTTGCTACCTGGATGCAATTGGCAAAGCTCAACAGGTTTATGGGAGGCAGGCTTGGCTCCGATATGACGAACAATTTCGTCAGAGGAAAGCGGCTCGCCCATCCTTACGCTGGGACCACAAGGATATTAGCTTGTGGATGAAGCTGATGTCTGCAGCATGGCCCCCTCCTTCGTTATTTCCAGGCAGGGTCGGAGGTGCAGATGCCCCGGGACAGCTGACCCCGAAAATTAAAGGGGTGTGTTGGCAATTTAATGAGGGGGGCATGTAGGTTTGGAAACGGTTGCTGTTTCATACATGGGTGCTCCAGCTGTGGGGGTGGCCACATGCTGTCCCAATGTTTTAAAAGAGGTAAGGGAAGGCCCGGGGATTCTTCAGGAAAGAGGGAGGACCCCGGTGAAGGTGGGAAGGATGCGTCCCTTTCTAAATAGATATCCAGATCGGGCGGTTGTTGGAGTTGGGTTTTTCAGAAGGGTTTCGTGTTCCATGTTCATTGCAAAGCATTCCTCTTGTGGCCAGGAATTTGCGGTCAGCTTGGGGTGGTCTCTGAGAAGCTAGCCAAGGAGGTAGCGTTGGGCCATATGTGCGGCCCTTTCTCATCACTCCCTATGGCAGACCTGGTGGTTTCGCCCTTGGGGGTGGTACCCAAGAAGGAACCGGGAAAATTTTGCTTGATTCACCACTTGTCTTTTCTGAAGGGGGGGGGTCAACGATGCCATTGATCCTGACGCATGTTCAGTATCATATACATCGTTTGACGTGGCGGTCAGTTGGGTATAGGCGATATGGCCGGGGGGCCCTCATGGCAAAGACTGATGTTGAGGCGGCTTTTTGGTTGCTTCCGGTTCCAGGATGCCAGTGGAGGGAGGAATATTATGTAGATCGGTGCTTGCCAATGGGCTGTTCTATCTCATGCTCACTGTTTGAGACATTCAGTTCATTCGTAGAATGGGTGGTATGTGATGTGTCTGGAGTCAATTCCATCATACATTACCTTGAAGATTTTTTGTGTGTAGGCCCCCCTTCATCCAAGGTGTGCGGGAATTTGTTGGCTACACTTCAGCATATCTCGGAGCACTTTGGCATACCATTGGCACCTGAAAAAACAGTTGGTCTGGTGACTGAACTCAGTTTCCTGGGTATCATAATTGATTCACGGGCCATGGAATGCTGCTTACCGGAGGACAAACTGCAGGTCCTCCAGGCTGAGATTCGCTGTATGGTGGGTAAAAGCAAAATCCAGCTGCGTCAGCTGCAGTCGCTGTTGGGGAAGTTGAATTTTGCGTGCAGGATTTTGCCCATGGGGCGTGTGTTTTGTCGCCGCTTGTTTGCGGTGACAGCAGGCATCTCATCTCCAATACACTACATCATGCTGACGTGGGAACACAGGGAGGACCTGCGCATTTGGCACGCCTTCCTGGATTCCTATAATGGTCGGCAGGGGCGGACTGACAACTCATGGGGCCCCCGGGCAATAGGGGCTCATGGGGCCCCCTTAGTCCCCACCCACCCACAAGCCACACCCTCACAAAGCCCCACGTATATATTGCACTGCTACATTACATGCATTGGTCACAGAATTTCTCTACTTCATGTTCAAAATAAATGTTTAAAGATGAAAGAAAAATAAACTCACTTTAACCACATACATTTACTGCAGGGCTGCGTCTCCTGTGAGCAGAATCATGTACAGGTACTTGATTCTGCACTTGCGGGTCTGCATGCTGTTTGACCTGCTGCCGCTGTGATTGGACACACCGAGAGCTAACCAGCGGGTCCGGAGGACCCCATGTCCGCCAGGCCCCGACGATCGTTTCCAACAGAGGCAGAACTGTGGTCTGCCTATGTAAACAAGTCCCCAGAGAACCTCCCCTTACTTTAGGGTCCCCAGAGAGCCTCCCCTTACATCAGGGTCCCCAGAGAGCCTCCCCTTACATCAGGGTCCCCAGAGAGCCTCCTCCTTACATCAGGGTCCCCAGAGAGCCCCCTCCTTACATCAGGGTCCCCAGAGAGCCCCCTCCTTACATCAGGGTCCCCAGAGAGCCCCCTCCTTACATCAGGGTCCCCAGAGAGCCCCCTCCTTACATCAGGGTCCCCAGAGAGCCCCCTCCTTACATCAGGGTCCCCAGAGAGCCCCCTCCTTACATCAAGGTCCCCAGAGAGCCCCCCTTACATCAAGGTCCCCAGAGAGCCCCCCCATACATCAAGATCTCCAGAGAGCCCCACATACATCAGGGTCCACTCCCCAGAGAGCCCCCCCATGCATCAGGGTCCCAGAGAGACCCCCGTAGATCTGGGTCCCCAGAGAGCCCCCCATAGATCTGGGTCCCCAGAGAGCCCCCAATAGATCTGGGTCCCCAGAGAGCCCCCCCCCCCATACATCAGGGTCCCCAGAGAGCCTCCTCCTTACATCAGGGTCCCCAGAGAGCCCCCTCCTTACATCAGGGTCCCCAGAGAGCCCCCTCCTTACATCAGGGTCCCCAGAGAGCCCCCTCCTTACATCAGGGTCCCCAGAGAGCCCCCTCCTTACATCAGGGTCCCCAGAGAGCCCCCTCCTTACATCAAGGTCCCCAGAGAGCCCCCCTTACATCAAGGTCCCCAGAGAGCCCCCCCATACATCAAGGTCTCCAGAGAGCCCCACATACATCAGGGTCCACTCCCCAGAGAGCCCCCCCATGCATCAGGGTCCCAGAGAGCCCCCCGTAGATCTGGGTCCCCAGAGAGCCCCCCATAGATCTGGGTCCCCAGAGAGCCCCCAATAGATCTGGGTCCCCAGAGAGCCCCCCCCCCATACATCAGGGTCTCCAGAGAGCCCCCCATACATCAGGGTCTCCAGAGAGCCCCCCCAAACATCAGGGTCCCCAGAGAGCCTCCTCCTTACATCAGGGTCCCCAGAGAGCCACCTCCTTACATCAGGGTTCCCAGAGAGTCCCCTCCTTACATCAGGGTCCCCAGAGAGCCCCCTCCTTACATCAGGGTCCCCAGAGAGCCCCCCCATACATCAAGGTCTCCAGAGAGCCCCCCCATGCATCAAGGTCTCCAGAGAGCCCCACATACATCAGGGTCAACTCCCCAGAGAGCCCCCCTATACATCAGGGTCCCAGAGAGCCCCCCATAGATCTGGGTCCCCAGAAAGCCCCCCAAAGATCTGGGTCCCCAGAGAGCCCCCCCATACATCAGGGTCCCCAGAGAGCCCTCCCATACATCAGGGTCCCCAGAGAGCCCCCCCATACATCAGGGTCTCCAGAGAGCCCCCCCAAACATCAGGGTCCCCAGAGAGCCTCCTCCTTACATCAGGGTCCCCAGAGAGCCTCGTCCTTACATTAGGGTCCCCAGAGAGCCTCGTCCTTACATCAGGGTCCCCAGAGAGCCTCCCCCCATACATCAGGGTCCCCAGAGAGCCTCGTCCTTACATTAGGGTCCCCAGAGAGCCTCCTCCTTACATCAGGGTCCCCAGAGAGCCTCCCCCCATACATCAGGGTCCCCAGAGAGCCCCCCCATACATCAGGGTCCCCAGAGAGCCCCCCCCATACATCAGGGTCCCCAGAGAGCCCCCCCATACATCAGGGTCCCCAGAGAGCCCCCCCATACATCAGGGTCCCCAGAGAGCCCCCCCATACATCAGGGTCCCCAGAGAGCCCCCCATAAATCAGGGTCCCCAGAGAGCCTCCCATACATCAGGGTCCCCAGAGAGCCCTCCATACATCAGGGTCCCCAGAGAGCCCCCCCATACATCAGGGTCCCCAGAGAGCCCCCCCATACATCAGGGTCCCCAGAGAGCCCCCCCATACATCAGGGTCCCCAGAGAGCCCCTCGTACATCAGGGTTCCCAGAGAGCCCCCCCCATACATCAGGGTCCCCAGAGAGCCCCCCCATACATCAGGGTCCCCAGAGAACCCCCCATACATCAGGGTCCCCAGAGAACCCCCCATACATCAGGGTCCCCAGAGAGCCCCCCCATACATCAGGGTCCCCAGAGAACCCCCCATACATCAGGGTCCCCAGAGAGCCCCCCATACATCAGGGTCCCCAGAGAACCCCCCATACATCAGGGTCCCCAGAGAGCCCCCCATACATCAGGGTCCCCAGAGAGCCCCCCATACATCAGGGTCCCCAGAGAGCCCCCCATACATCAGGGTCCCCAGAGAGCCCCCCATACATCAGGGTCCCCAAAGAACCCCCCATACATCAGGGTCCCCAAAGAACCCCCCATACATCAGGGTCCCCAGACTTAACCCCCCCAGAGGTTCCCCTGTACCTGGCTGTGCACCTCCAACCCAAGGGGGAGGTGGGAGGTGGCGATCGACAGTTCTATGGTGCCTGTGGATCTCACTGGGGCTTGTAGTCCTCCTTCTGATTCTGTACAGTGGATAGGGGAGGGGCCTCTGACCCGGGCAGCAGTCGGCAACAGCGTACAAGCAGAGAGTGAAACTTGTAGCTGCCCGGGTCAGAGGCCCCTCCTCCCCTTTCCACTCTACAATCTGGAGGAGAAATACAAGTCCCCGGGAGATGCTGCGAGCACCATAGAGCTGCTGATCGCCGCCTCCCACTCCCCCCACTGCATCCCAAACTGAAAGAGGAGATGCCCGCCTCATCCCCCCCCCCCCCCCCGCGGCAGTCGGCAGAACGGCTCCAACGCAGCACGCCCAGCAGCATACCCCTAGATCCGACGAGCATGTCTCCCGGGCCCCCTACTGGCTGCGGGCCCTCGGTCGGCGTCCGATCGACCGAATGGTCAGTCCGCCCCTGATGGTCGGGCGTTATGGATGGAGGGCCCGGTTAGCAATTTTGACATGGAATTCTATACCGACGTGGCTGGGTCGTCTGGCTTCGGGGCCTACCTGAGGGGGCAGTGGTGTGCGGAGCGGTGGCCAGAGGATTGGCGCAGGGCAGGGTTCCTCAAGAACATGGTATTGCTGGAGCTATTTCTGGTTATCCTGGCGGTTGAGATTTGGGGGGAGGTTTTTAGGATTCGGAAAATAAGGTTGCACTGCGATAACATGGGGGTAGTTCAGGTCATCAACCAAGTGACTGTCTCCTCAATGCCAGTGGTGCGTTTGTTAAGGCACCTGGTTCTGTGTTGTTTGCAATTTAATGTTTTTCTGTATGCTGTGCATATTCCGGGCACTTCTAACACTGTCGCTGATGCTTTGTCTCGGTTTCAGTGGGACAGATTCTGGGAGTTGGCACCGGAAGCGGAGCAGCACGGGAGTCCTTGTCCTCAGCAGTTGTGGCAAATTGCGTTGAAATCATTGCGGATTTGATCCCGAATTCGGTGTGCGCTAGTACATGGGCAGCTTATGCTAAGGTTTGGCAGGAATGGTGTAGGTTGCTGGGATGGGTGGACGGTGGAGCTGGAGAAGGGAGAGTTACAGCCTTGTTGTACTTCATTGGGTTTAATTATGAGAAAGGAGTGTCTGCCTCTGCTATGGATCGCAAGATGGCCGGGTTAGCATTCTGGTTTAAAATGACGGGGGAGGGGGATGCCACGAGAGAGTTCATGGTTAGGCAGGCATTGAAGGGGTATAGCAGAGCCAAGAGGAGAGAAAGCAGACGCCCGGTCACTTTGTCAATACTGGAGCAGTTGCTGGTGGAGCTGAGTAACGTGTGTAATACTGGCTACGAAGCCGTTTTGTTTAAAGTTGCATTCATCTTGGCTTTTTATGAGGTGTTCCGTTTAGGTGAGCTGGTTAGCCCTCAAAGGAATGCAAAAGGGGTATTCAGTTTAGAGATGTTCAATGTGGTGGTGCATCTGTAGCTCTTTTCCTTCGCAGGTCCAAAACAGACCGGGTGGGCAAGGGTAAGTATGTGCATGTTTATGGTATCCCTGGTGGGGTGTCATGTCTGGTAACGCTGTATGGGAGTTTTTGGGTTTCTGTCCAGCGAGCGAGGGATCCTTTTTGGTTCATCGGGATGGATCTTCGGTATCTCTGTACCAGTTCATTTCAGTGTTTCGCCGTTGTTTAGTGTCGGCAGGTTATGACCCTTCCCCTTTTGCTTCTCACTCCTTCCCCATTGGGGCTGCCACTGAGGCAGCCAGATGGGGTTTGGACAGCTCTGTCATTAAGCATATAGGTCGGTGGGAATCCGATCGGTTTAAGCTTTATATACGCCCTCATTTGATTTAGAAAATGTAAGTTAGGCATGTGATGATGTGTGAATACGTTGGGTTTGTCTGTTGGTTCTATATACTGCAATTTTTTATTTCAGATGCCAGTGTTGGTCTCATATAGATTATGGGACATTCATTTGTTTTTTGCGGGCACGAAGGGCGGATGTACGCCCGAACGGCCCACCAGTTAGGAGTACCAAGAGACGTCGCTATGGTGCAGTGGATCGGAGTTCCTGGGATGCTGTGGAGCAGCGTGCTACCGGAAATCCGCAAGTACGCTCAATTAGATCGCGCCCCGGATGTGTTAGTCTTACATGTCGGGGGTAATGACTTGGGGGTGAGATCCATGCGGCACTTGATCAGGGATATAAAATTTGATGTTCTCAGGTTCCACACTGATTTTCCTCGTACTATGGTGGTATGGTCAGATATTGTGGACCGTACGTCCTGGCGGTTTGCCAGGTCAATAAAACCCAGATCAAAGTTAAATAAGGAGGTGGGGAGATCCATTGTACGCAATGGAGGATTAGTGGTTCGCCACCGAAACCTGGAGGTGGAAACTTACCGGTACCTAAGGGGGGGATGGGGTCCATCTCAATGCGGTGGGTGCTCTGACCCCGGCTTGGCTGACTAATCTCCGATCTTCTGCCCTCTGTGTATGACCCGGCTTGTTCCTGTACCTCTCTCGGACTGTCTTTTGGTATCTGACCCCTGGCCTGGCTGCGGACCCTGTTCCTGGTTTACCCTGCTGTTACCGTTCAAGACTTCTCTCTGCACGGCTGCCACAACGCACTCTAGCTACTTACAGCCAACCAGCCAGCTTGCAGTATCCCTGGCAACCCGTGCACCTCTGTGCATCGCATTACCTGTACCCAAATCCAGGGACGCGCTGCACTCAGCCGGAAGGGGCGCCCTCTCAGCAACCCGGCCTCACACTACAGACTTGACAGTATAATCCAGCCATGACTGTGGCCGGCGGAGGTGCATCCCCATTAGAGACTTTGTGCCAACAAGCCACCACTCTGACCCAAGCAGTTCAGAAATTACAGGAAGGTTATCTGCAACTAACGGATAAGTTGTAACACCTGTCAGAGTCACCTGCTCACGAACAATCCTCTGCGGCTCCCTTGATGATGTTCCTGCCTTTAGAACCCCGAGTTCCTGTTCCGGAGCGATTCTCCGGAGACCGGAAAAAGTTCAGATCATTCAAGACTGCCTGTCTATTGTACCTAGCCCTGCAACCCCAGACTTTTGCTTTAGAGACTGTTAAGGTCGGGTTCCTCATCTCTTTGCTGTCCGATGAACCTCAGGCCTGGGCCCATAACTTATTGGAACAAAAGAGTCCAGTCATTTGCACGGTGGATGCATTCCTGGCAGCTATGGCACAGCTTTACGAGGATCCCCAGCGTACTGCCACCGCTGAAGCCGCTCTGCACTCTCTGCAGCAGGGTAGGCAACCAGTAGAGGACTATACCCTGGACTTCCGGCGGTGGTCCGCAGACACAGCCTGGAATGAGGCAGCTTTACTACACCAGTTCCTGTCTAGGACTCCGAATCCCTCAAGGACAAGTTGGCCAGGATCGAGATTCCCAATACACCTGAGGGTCTCATCCAATTATCCATCCAGCTGGATCGACGTTTGCGGGAGAGACAGTCTGAACGATCACGAACCTGCAGACCCGCCAGTACACCCACCTTTGGATCAGTTCCCAAGCAGATTGGCCTGTTACGTTCCGCACTAACTCCTGATGAAAGACGTCGTCGTATCCTAGCCAATCTTTGCCTCTATTGTGGAGGAAATGGACATTTTCTATGCGACTGTCCCAGGAAGTTCAAGAAGCCACCTACCTACTCTCCAGCATATTTCCAGGTTTCTGGGACTTCTCCCTCACAACTCGTTCTTCCCATTTCACTGCAGTTGGGAGAAGAAGAGATCCAGCTCCAGGCTATAATTGACTCTGGAGCATGCAGTTGCTTCATGGACTTGAACCTGGCAAGGAACCTTAGGTTGCCCCTCCTCCACAAGAAACGGGGTCTGGAAGTCCGTTTAGCAGATGGCACCCTACCTAACTCCGGCCTTGTTACTCAAGAGAATTCACCTCTCCTTATTACCTCTCCCGATGACAATCGGGAATTCATACGTTTTGACTTTTTGAGTTCACCTATGTCTCCAATTATCTTGGGTATCCCTTGGCTCCAAGCCCATAACCCCCAGATCGATTGGATCAAGAAGGAAGTCCTGTTCACTTCCCCCTATTGCCAACAACATTGCCTGAATCCAGAGATACCACCAGTTGTCTGACAGTCCAGTCAGTATCCTCCACCAACCAGGATGTACCCCAGGCGTACCATGAATTCCTGGACGTTTTTGATAAGAAAAAGGCAGAGGTTCTACCACCACATTGGCCATATGATTGTCCTATCGAGCTGCTTCCAGGGGCCGAAGTTCCATTTGGACATATATTCCCCCTCTCTGAAGTGGAATTGGGGACACTACGACAGTACATAGACGAAAATTTGGCAAAGGGCTTCATCCGTCCTTCTTCTCCTGCCGGTGCCGGCATTTTCTTTGTCGAAAAAAAAGATAAGACTCTAAGGCCATGTGTGGACTATAGGGAATTAAATAAAATCACCATAAAGAACCGATATCCACTCCCACTGGTCCCCGAACTCTTCCAGAGACTTCGTTCAGCCCAAGTGTTCACCAAACTCGACCTCCGGGGTGCCTACAACCTCGTTCACATCCGTGAGGGCGATGAGTGGAAGACGGCATTCAGATGAGTGGAAGACGGTATTCAGAACGAGGTTCAGGCACTTTGAGTATTTGGTGATGCCGTTTGGGCTCTGTAATGCCCCGGCTACTTTCCAGCACTTCGTAAACAACATCTTCCGGGAATATCTTGACTACTTTGTCATCATCTATCTGGATGACATCCTTATCTTCTCAACCACCTTGGAGCTCCATCGGACTCACGTAAAGACAGTATTACTCACACTAAGAAAACAGGGACTTTACGCGAAAGCAGAAAAGTGTGACTTTGAAAAGAAATCCATACAATTCCTAGGGCTCATCATCTCTACCGGTGGTGTAGCTATGGATCCACAGAAAGTGCAGGCGATCCTAGACTGGCCAACTCCGTCAGACAAGAAAGGTGTACAAAGGTTTGTAGGGTTTGCAAACTTCTATAGAAGGTTTATAAGGAACTTTTCTTCCATCATCTTGCCCATAACCCAAGTAACCCGCCTACACGTTCGCTTCCTGTGGTCCTCCGAAGCCCAATCTGCCTTTGAGAAACTGAAGTCTTTGTTTACTTCTGCACCAATTCTTCGACACCCCGATCCTGCCCTGCCCTATATTTTAGAGGTCGATGCCTCAGAGGTAGCTACAGGAGCAGTACTTTCACAGCGCCTGGGACCCAAGTCGCTGCTTCACCCTGTGGTCTTCTCCTCCCGGAAAATGAGCCAGCCCGAGAGGAATTACGACGTAGGTGATCGTGAGCTTCTGGCCATTAAGACAGCCTTAGAAGAGTGGAGATACCTTCTTGAGGGAGCCACGCACCCAATAATGATATTCATCGATCACAGAAACCTTGAGTACCTCCGCACTGCCAAACGCCTGAGACCCCGTCAAGCTCGCTGGGCTCTGTTCTTTTCACGAATCAACTTTCACATCACCTACCGCCCTGGCTCCAAGAACGGCAAGGCCGATGCTTTATCCCGAATGTTTCCTGATACCCCAGAAGAAACAACATCCAGTACAATCTTGTCTCCACAGAACTTTCTTTTGATTCAACCTGATCTAAGGTCTTCTCTTGAACAGGCCTCCCGCCAATGCCAGGAACCAGAGACTTCCTCTTTAAGAAGCCAGGGGGGGTGTCTCTGGTATCAGGACAAGATCTTTGTCCCACAACAAGCCAGAATCCAGGTCTTACAAACTTTACATGATCATCAACTTGCTGGCCACTTCGGTGTACGGAAAACTATAGATCTTATTCAGCGATCCTTTTGGTGGCCTACCTTGAAAACTGATTGCAAAAAGTATGAAAGCTCCTGCACTACCTGCCAGCGAAACAAGGGGTCTAACATTAAGTCTTGGGGTCTGCTACGTCCTTTGCCGGTACCAGAACAACCATGGAGGAATATATCTATGGACTTCATAGTAGAGCTGCCACCCTCTGAAAGATTCACAACGATTCTAGTTGTTGTAGATCGTCTGTCCAAGATGTCACACTTCGTGCCTATGATAGGTACTCCTTCCGCTGCAGACACAGCAAAGGCCTTCATAAGAGAGATAGTCAGACTTCACGGCCTTCCTGACAGCATTGTGTCTGATAGAGGGGTCCAATTTACTTCCCGATTTTGGAAAGAGCTCTGCAAAGTTTTGTCTATTGAAGTTTGCCTATCCTCTGCCTATCACCCCCAGAGCAACGGTCAGACTGAAAGGACTAATCAGACCTTAGAACAATATTTACGCTGTTTTTGCTCCACTTCCCAGGATGACTGGTCCTTCTTACTCCCCTGTGTGGAGTTCGCATACAATAACTCAGTACACTCAACCACCGATCAATCACATCAATCATAGTTTTGGGCCAACTATGGGTTCCATCCTTCATTTCTACCTAATGTCATTCCAGAGACCTCAGTTCCAGCAGTTCAAGACAGGATAAAATCCATTCAGACTAACTTTCAAACTCTCCGGTTAACCATGCAAAAGGCCCAAGAGGACTACAAGGAACAATATGACAAAAAGAGGGGGGAGAGCCCTAGCTTTAAGGTTGGAGATGAGGTTTGGCTCTCCTCGGCAAATCTTAAACTTCCTTGTCCCTCCCGGAAATTGGGACCAAGATTTATTGGCCCATTCAAGATTAGACGGGAGATTAATCCAGCAGCCTTTGAACTGTCACTCCCGAGTTCTTATAAAGTGCACCCTGTGTTTCATGTCTCCTTACTTAAAGCTGTTATCTCTAGTCCTTTTTCAGGAAGGAAAGAAGATCCTCCGCCTCCAGTTTCTGTGGGAGATGAAACAGAGTATGAAGTTGAGGCCATCCTGGACTGCCGCCGGAGAGGTAGGATCATTCAATTTCTTATAAAGTGGAAGGGTTACCCAGCAGAAGAAAGTTCTTGGGAACCTGCAGCCAATATACATGCTCCTAGACTTTTGCAGAGATTCCGAGTTCGTTACCCCGAAAGATGGGCCCGGTTGGGCATCCGGAGGTTGCCCCTTGGGGGGGGGCACTGTCAGGGAAATGGCCGTGTTGTGGGCAATTCCGCCAGTAACCGTCATGGTGGCAGGCGAGTCTAGTGAGCACGCCCTGATCTTGTGGGCACACCCCTCCGGCCTATTTAAACCTGTCACTGACACTTGCAGTTTGCTGGATTATCAAACAGCTCCTGTGTTCCTGTGCCTTGTATACTCTGAAGACCCCTGCTTGACCTCTGCCCGGCTTGACCTGTGTTCCTGTTTGTCTCCTCGCTCTGACCCTGGCTTGGCTGACTACTCTCCGATCTTCTGCCCTCTGTGTATGACCCGGCTTGTTCCTGTACCTCTCTCGGACTGTTTTTTGGTATCTGACCCCTGGCCTGGCTGTGGACCCTGTTCCTGGTTTACCCTGCTGTTACCGTTCAAGACTTCTCTCCGCACGGCTGCCACAACGCACTCTAGCTACTTACAGCCAACCAGCCAGCTTGCAGTATCCCTGGCAACCCATGCACCTCTGTGCATCGCATTCCCTGTACCCAAATCCAGGGACGCGCTGCACTCAGCCGCAAGGGGCGCCCTCTCAGCAACCCGGCCTCACACTACAGACTTGACAACCCCAAAACAAGATGTCCACGGGCGCATTGCTTACTGAAATGCATACTTTTCAACAGAAGGCTGAGAGGGCTTCTGACTCTGTGGTTCTGCCAGGGAGGGGAAGGCCCAGGGAATTACCGAGACTATCCCGCTTCCAACAGAAAAGATTTTTTCCACAATTGGGGACTAGGGATGAGCCGAACACCCCCCTGTTCGGTTCACAACAGAACATGCGAACAGGAAAAAAGTTTGTTCGAACACGCGAACACCGTTAAAGTCTATGGGACACGAACATGAATAATCAAAAGTGCTAATTTTAAAGGCTTATAAGCAAGTTATTGTCATAAAAAGTGTTTGGGGACCTGGGTCCTGCCCCAGGGGACATGGATCAATGCAAAAAAAAGTTTTAAAAACGACCGTTTTTTCAGGAGCAGTGATTTTAATAATGCTTAAAGTCAAACAATAAAAGTGTAATATCCCTTTAAATTTCGTACCTGGGGGGTGTCTATAGTATGCCTGTAAAGGGGCGCATGTTTCCCGTGTTTAGAACAGTCTGACAGCAAAATGACATTTCAAAGGAAAAAAGCCATTTAAAACTACTCGCGGCTATTAATGCATTGCCGGTCCAACAATACACATAGAAGTTCATTGATAAAAACATGGGAATTCCCCACAGGGGAACCACGAAACCAAAATTTAAAAAAAAAAAGACGTGGGGGTCCCCCTAAATTCCATACCAGACCCTTCAGATCTGGTATGGATTTTAGGGGGAACTCCGCACCAAAAAAAAAAAAAACGACGTGGGGTCCCCCCAAAAATCCATACCAGACCCTTATCCGAGCACGCAACCTGGCCGGCCGCAGGAAAAGAGGGGGGGACGTGAGAGCGGCCCCCCTCCTGAACTGTACCAGGCCACATGCCCTCAACATTGGGAGGGTGCTTTGGGGTAGCCCCCCAAAACACCTTGTCCCCATGTTGATGAGGACAAGGGCCTCATCCCCACAACCCTGGCCGGTGGTTGGGGGGGTCTGCGGGCAGGGGGCTTATCGGAATCTGGAAGCCCCCTTTTAACAATGGGACCCCCAGATTCCGGCCCCCCCACTGTGTGAAATGGTAAGGGGGTACAAAAGTACCCCTACCATTTCACAAAAAAACTGTCAAAAATGTTAAAAATGACAAGAGACAGTTTTTGACAATTCCTTTATTTAAATGCTTCTTCTTTCTTCTATCTTCCTTCATCTTCTTCATCTTCTTCTGGTTCTTCTGGCTCTTCTGGTTCTTCCTCCGGCGTTCTCGTCCAGCATCTCCTCCGCGGCGTCTTCTATCTTCTTCTCCTCGGGCCGCTCCGCACCCATGACATGGGGGGCGGCTCCCGCTCTTCTCTTCATCTTCTTCTTCATCTTCTTCTCTGCTTCATCTTCTTCTCTTCTTCATTTTCTTCTCCGGGCCGCTCTGCATCCATGCTGGCATGAAGGAAGGCTCCCACTGTGTGACGGCATCTCCTCGTCTGACGGTTCTTAAATAACGGGGGGCGGGGCCACCCGGTGACCCCGCCCCCCTCTGACGCACAGTGACTTGACGGGACTTCCCTGTGATGTCACGGGGAATGCCACAGGGAAGTCCTGTCATGTCCCGTGCATCAGAGGGGGGCGGGGTCACCGGGTGGACCCGCCCCCCGTTATTTAAGAACCGTCAGAAGAGGAGACGCTGTCACACAGCGGGAGCCTCCCTCCATGCCAGCATGGATGCGGAGCGGACCGGAGAAGAAGATGAAGAAGAGAAGAAGAGAAGAAAAGAAGAAGATGAAGAAGAAGATGAAGAAGAGAAGAAGATGAAGAGAAGAGTGGGAGCCTCCCCCCATGCCATGGGTACGGAGCGACCCGAGGAGAAGAAGATAGAACACGCCGCAGAGGAGATGCTGGACAAGAACGCCGGAGGAAGAACCAGAAGAACCAGAAGAACCAGAAGAAGAAGTAGGAAGACAGAAGAAAGAAGAAGCATTTAAATAAAGGAATTGTCAAAAACTGTCTCTTGTCATTTTTAACATTTTTGACAGTTTTTTTGTGAAATGGTAGGCCCTTACCATTTCACACAGGGGGGGCCGGGATCTGGAGGTCCCCTTCCAGATTCCGATAAGCCCCCCGCCCGCAGACCCCCACAACCACCGGCCAGGGTTGTGGGGATGAGGCCCTTGTCCTCATCAACATGGGGACAAGGTGTTTTGGGGGGCTACCCCAAAGCACCCTCCCAATGTTGAGGGCATGTGGCCTGGTATGGTTCAGGAGGGGGGGCTGCTCTCTCAACCCCCTCTCTTTTCCTGCGGCCTGCCAGGTTGCATGCTTGGATAAGGGTCTGGTATGGATTTTTGGGGGGGGCCCTACGCCGTTTTTGGGTTTTTTTGGCACGGGGTTCCCCTTTAGGGGGACCCCCACGTCATTTTTTTTTTAATTTTGGTTCGGGGTTCCCCTGTGGGGAATTCCAATGCCGTTTTTATCAATGAACTTCTATGTGTATTGTCGGGCCGGCAATGCAATAGCCGCGAGTAGTTTTAAATGGCTTTTTTCCTTTGAAATGTAATTTTGCTGTCAGACTGTTCTAAACACGGGAAACATGCGCCCCTTTACAGGCATACTATAGACACCCCCCAGCTACGAAATTTAAAGGGATATTACACTTTTATTGTTTGACTTTAAGCATTATTAAAATCACTGCTCCTGAAAAAACGGCCGTTTTTAAAACTTTTTTTGCTTTGATCCTTGTCCCCTGGGGCAGGACCCAGGTCCCCAAACACTTTTTATGACAATAACTTGCATATAAGCCTTTAAAATTAGCACTTTTGATTTCTCCCATAGACTTTTAAAGGGTGTTCCGCGGCATTCGAATTTGCCGCGAACACCCCAAATTGTTCGCTGTTCGGCGAACTTGCGAACAGCCAATGTTCGAGTCGAACATGAGTTCGACTCGAACTCGAAGCTCATCCCTATTGGGGACTTGAATACCCTTATGTACCAGGCAAAGTCATGGACATAGTTGAAGCTTCCCGGGAAGGATGGGAGCAGGACCTTGTCTGGGATTATCTACATGTCCCAAAATCACAAAGAACCCCTGACCATAACTTATGGATGAGATTCCAAGACATTTCCCAAGAGTGGCGACAAGGAAGAGCCATTTACAAAGACAGAGTGATGGCGCAGAAACCTGGACAACACACTAAATCATACTCTGTTTCAGTCAGAGGGGAAGGGGACACACGTTGGAGGTTACCAGACCCTCGGTACTATCTGTAAGGTGATTTACAGAAGTGCTGGACTTACCCTGGACTGCAAGCGGGCAGAGGGGTTAGGGTCGGTTATCCCAGGGACTTTCCACACAGGGCAACAGCACCAGTGCCTGTCTGGCGAGTATGGACACTATTCCGCTGCTGTCCCTGTCAATCCCCTTTGTTAGTTCCTTGTTACATAAAAAAGTTATGAACTCCCGTTTGGAGTCTCTCGGAAAATATGTGGATCATGGACTAGAATGCAATTGACCTGGCATGTCTACTCAGGCTCTGTCCTGCAGGAGTCTCCAGACTCCTTTTGAGGGGACAGTAGACCTAGTAGGTTTACCAATGCCAAAAACATGCTTGTGATAGTTAGAAGCATAGAATAGGATGCTTTGTTTGTGTTTTCGACAGGTATCATTGGAGAGACGGCGTTTGAATCTGCTGAAGAACACAGATGAGGAAAGAGCAATCAAAGCATTATTCCTACGGGAGTAGTGGCTTGGTTCTCTTTGGATGGGACCTAGTGGTAGGGACCATTAGTTTAGATCATTCATGGTGGAAACTGTGAAATAATGTTTGTATTTTCCTTTGTACCGTTTGTAATACATGCACAACACTACACACCTGGACATATGAGATGCCTTGTGTTAAGTAGGGAAACTGTTCTCCTGCTGTGGATTTCCTTTTCCACAACTGGGAAATGTTGTGTTTTCAGGAGGGGGTGTATGTAGCGCCCACCTACTTAGGTGTGTGCTAGATAGTTAGTGAGAGTTATGCCGCGCAACACACGGTCGGACTTTTCAGCTACAAAAGTCGGACAGCCTGTCCGACAGACTTTCAACAGACTTTTGCCGGACTTTCAATGGACTTTCTAATGACCAGACTTGCCTACACACGATCACACTAAAGTCCGACAGATTCGTACGTGATGACGTACATCGGACTAAAATTAGGAAGTTGATAGCCAGTAGCCAATAGCTGCCCTAGTGTCGGTTTTTGTCCGTCGGACTAGCATACAGACGAGCGGATTTCTGGGTCTGGCGGAGTTACGACGTAAAGATTTGAAGCATGTTCCAAATCTAAAGTCCGTCAGATTTGCGACTGGAAAAGTCCGCTGAAGGTCCGGTGAAGCCCACACACGATCGGATTGTTCGCCGGATTTGGTCCGTCGGCGTCCATCAGACAAGTCCGGTCGAAAAGTCTGACCGTGTGTACGCGGCATTAGTTAGGTGAAAATTCCAGGCATTACCCTGTTTGGTTTAAGCCTGGCTGGGTTTGATTTGGTGGGGAGGAATGACAGAGTAGAATTGGGGGTGTGACAACCTGCATTTTGTCAAAAAGTGACACCTTGTTTGACCAGTGAGAGGTGCTGGAGGACAGGTTGATTTGATACAGGATGTAGTTAGTTGTATGGGTCACCCTGAGCCTATCATTAATTTGTATGGGCAGGGGCTTACAGGCCTATATAAATTGTGGGTCACATGATCCGGGGTGGCTTGCTGATGGGAAGAGAACAGCAGAGGAAGACAGTATGTAGAAGCTGGTGCAGCTTAAGAACTCTCCCCTCCGGGGAGGGGAACGTGCCTTCACAGGAGGAGAGATGGAGGAGATAGCAGTGGGAACCTGCAATATCTAACAAAAGGAGAGGCTGCTATTACCAACAGAAGAAGAACTGGGAGAGGACCCTCTTATGGCAAACATGGACGGTCGCTCAAATGTACACGTGAGTGCAAACTCAGGGGAACAGTATTTCCAAAAGACTGAGGGTGCTGAGGATCACCTGGGAGAAATCCTAACAGTCTGTCTAAGAACTCTATTCAGAGTATTGTTCTTAGGACTTAAATTGGAGATGCTGCGTGGTTGGGAAGTAGTAGTAAACAGGAGGGAGAAGATTTGTAGACCATTACAGGAACCAAGTTAAGAAGGCAGCTCATATTTCTAGAGGATTTATTCACATTCTTTCTGCCATATACTAATGGAAAGAATAAAGTTCAAGTTATTTGTTCAAGACTGTCTGCGGTGTAATCACTACAAGGAAGTGGGGGGTAATAGAACCAAGTGGCGAAAAGGAACGAACTATCCAGCAGCTCATACGGGGTAGTGCGCTTCAATAGGACATTCTTGTCAAAGAGTTTCACAGAGGAGCTAGGCAGAGCTGTCTTCAAGGCAGCTCAGTTATTTTGGCAACTTACATCAGGGCCTTTTTTCAGCTGGAACTCAGTGGAACTCAGTTCCACTACCTCTGGCTCGAGCCTTCTGCTCCCGGCTCACCACTATCACTGGTAAACACAGAAGTACAGCTTCTGTATTTACCAATGATAGCTTGTCTCCCACAGATCTGCAGAGTGCAGGATGGGATCAAGGGAGATGCAAGTGCCCCGGGTGCATTTTGGATACTGACACCCCCACTAGATGATATGCAAGTGAGGGAGGAGGTGCCACCTACAGTGTGCAGGGAGGTACTATTTCTGGGTAATTCAGTTTAATACAGCAACAAAAATAAGATATGTGGAAGATGGTGGCGCTTTTAAGAAGGAGGGGATGTTGCGTGCAGAGGTCAGAGCTGAAGAAGGGTGAAAGTGAGATGTGGATGGGAGATGCAGAGGTGAGCAGTTGTGGAAGAAGGCTGAACTCTATATGCAGGGCACCCCTGAGCTCAGCACTATGTACATAAAGCACCCCTAAACTCTGCAAGTAGCGCACTTCTGAACTCTGCACCCTGTGAGAACCCTCCCCCCCTGAACTCTGCACTCTTACACTGTATGTAATGCACTCCTGGTATTTAATGCCCCTTTAAGGCCCTCCCACAGTTAGTGGTGAAATTTGACCGCATCCACTATTTGATGCAGTTTAGAGGGTGTTTGTGTGGGGGGAGAGGGGTTTTGGGTAGTCGTGGTTGAGTTCCTGCACCCATTTTCTGAGAAAAAAAGCCCTGACTTACATAAGTCAGATTAGTGAGCAAGGTACACATTGACTGCTTTCAAAGGGTTACAGATGCACCTGGTTGTCCTGTGTTCCTAGCATCTATTATATAGGTTGTTCTTATTAGACATGTGCGATTAGTTTCATACGAATCAAAAATTCGTACGAATTTCCGAAAATTCGTACACTTGGAAGCATCCGAAATATGAATTGCTATGCTTCCGAATTTTATACGAAATACGAAATTCCATTGAAGAATTTCGGATCCAAATTCCGTTACAACGGAAACCCGCGGAACACCCTTTAAAAGTCTATGGAAGAAATCAAAAGTGCTAATTTTAAAGGTTAATATGCAAGTTATTGTCATTAAGTTATTGGCCGTTTTTTCGGGAGCAGTGATTTTAATAATGCTTAAAGTGAAACAATAAAAGTGAAATATTCCTTTAAATTTCGAACCTGGGGGGGTGTCTATAGTATGCCTGGAAAGTGGCACTTTTTTCCCGTGTTTAGAATAGTTCCACAGCAAAATGACATTTCTAAAGGAAAAAAAAGTCATTTAAAAGTACCAGCGCTAGTGCTGGCTATTAATGAATTGTCGGGTCTGTGCAACACAAAATAAAAGTCATTGAAAAAAACGGCATGGGGTTCCCCCACAGTGCATTACCAGGCCCTTTGGGTCTGGTATGAATATTAAGGGGAACCCCGAACCAAAATTAAAAAAAAAAAATGGTGTGGGGGTCCCCCTCAAAATCCATACCAGACCCTTCAGGTCTTGCATTGATTTTAAGGGGAGCTCCGTGCCAAAATTTAAAAAATGGCGTGAGGGTCCCCCCTAAAGATCCATACCAGACCCTTATCCAAGCACGCAACCTCGCGGGCCGCAGGAAGAGAGGGGGGGGCGAGAGAGGCCCCCTCCTGAACCTTACCAGGCCACATGCCCTCAACATGGGGAGGATGTCCCCATGTTGATGGGGACAAGGGCCTTATCCCCACAACCCTTGCCCGGTGGTTATGGGGGTATGCGGGCGGGGGGGCTTATCGGAATCTGGAAGCCCCCTTTAACAAGGGGACCCCCAGATCCCACCCACCCTGTGTGAAATGGTAATGGGGTACAAATGTACCCCTACCATTTCACAAAAAAAGTGTCAAAAATGTTAAAAAAAGACAAGAGACGTTTTTTTTTGTCTTCTTCTTTCCCCGCTTCTTCTTCCATTTTCTTCTGTTCTTCCTTCGGTTTTCTTCTTCCTCCATCTTGTTCTTCTGACAGTTGACCCCGCCCCCCTCTGACGCACGGGGACTTCCCTATGGCTTTCCCCATGGTGTCTGAGGGGGGCGAGGTCAACAGGTTATGTAACGGGTGACCCCGGCCCCCCTCTGACCACGGGGAAAGCCATAGGGAAAAACCTCTATTATGTTTTGCATACTGCAATACATGGTAAAAAGACACAGTGACTGTAGATTGATTATTACCAGTTGATTGTCAGTGAGATATTGGATCCAGTTATAAAGCAGGTAGCCCTGGAAAGGGTATGAAACCCAATTACATAGCTCCCAACTGTCCCTGATTATGAGGGACTGTCCCTGATTTGTAACAATGTCCCTCTGTCCCTGTTTCCTCCTCATTTGTCCCTCATTTTGGTCTGATGTATTTAGTTGTATATAAAATGCCTTTTTTATTCTTTAAAAAGTGATACCCAGTGCTAAGCCTTTCATCCAATTTCTAAATTGCTGCATTTGTACATTTTCAAAAGTCAATATAAAGGAATAAATAAAAAAAAAACTTGGGGGTTAACTGATCTTTTTTGTGTGTGTAATCATTTAAGGGTGTATGGCAGGGGTGTGACCTATGCCTACATACCTTTTCTAATAGGTGTTCCTCATTCCCATCTCAAAAAGTTGGGAGGTATGCAATTATGCCCAGTGGCTCCCTAATAAAATGTTTTTGTTTGTCTTGAGATTGTATGCTGTATGCAAGTGTATACAAATCACAATAAAAAACGCACTTGGCAGGATCCTGATGACCAATATCATTGGTCAATTCAGGTAGCAGGTTACCGACTCACCTAATAGGGTGGTGTTCCTTATCAAAACAGGAGAAGTAGTCAAAATAAAAGGGGAGTGGGACTAGGACCCAAAGTGTCCTTGCCTTCAATGAAGGAAAAGGAACAAACTCTGGTTTAACCTGATATAACTTTATTAGAACAATTAGTAGGAAAAAAATATTTATCATTGAAAGGAAAGCATAAACAACAGGAAATTGCACATGGTAAAAACTGACAACGTTGTCACTTAAAAACACATGCCCATGAGCTCAGCCATATCCAAGTCATCCACACGTGTCAATCACCTCAAGTTATTTAGTGTGACTTAACATATAATGCTTACGTACGTTAGGCGAGGTGAGTTCTGGGAAACCTTGGACGTACAGACCAGTATCCGTATTGTGCTTAGCCATGGACCTCCAGACTCCCTATATGCCTATAGAGCTGCTGCATTAGGTATTTACAGTATTGAAAAAGGCATTAATCATCAGAAAAATAAATGTAATTTTGGCTGGAAGGTATCCCTGCCAGTTAGTGAACAAGACAGGTTTAGTTTCTTGGTGTAGCACTATCAGTCATAGAGATGGTAGAATAGTAGAATGCAGCATGCAGTGATGTAGACATGCAACTTGAGTCAAGGAGAAACAATAGATCCACAATAAACCTGTTAATCATTCAGCACTATGTTTCCATGAAACATTAAAGACAGCACCACATATAAGTTGGATAGGAAGATATAGTCAGCTGAGTCAAATCACAGAGCCTCAAAAAGTGTTCAGGCTGTGATCACTTGCTGGATATACCAGCTTGAAAAAGACTCACTGTTTAGACGATATTAAATTGGTCCTCAATTGCAGCGACAAGGTGGTGAATCCAGAGTCCTTTGCAGGGGTCCACGAGTATGCAGGGTGCGAATCTCTGTATTCCTAGTCCAGGTGACAAGCACAGGATGTTATCCATTCAAAACCAGCATGGGGCCGCCTGGTCGTCTACTACCAGTTTTCGGTTGTTCGTGGATTTCCAGTTTGCGGAGATAGGATGAGGGCTAAAGAGCGATGAAAAGCCCAGGTTGGCTATTGGCAGAGGGCATGTGTAGGCACACACACCGACATGTTTCACCCACTTGTGACGTGGGTAGTGTAGCACCCTGATGTTTAGGCAGGGTTGCTAGTAAAATTTACCTGCCAGATATAGCTGCCTTGGCCAATTGATAGGTCATCAATTGATTCCACTTTAATTCTGGAATTGCTGCACTTCTCTCTTCTGTCACTAGATGGCCGGGTATCTGGTGGCATTAGATAAGACAAGGGCATTGCAAAGGACAGATTAGGAATAGATGGGGTATCTCAGTCAATGGGCAGGGATCTTCTTGGGTCCCTTGGCCTGCTGGGAGAGCCTTTTATTATTTTTTTATTATTTATTTGGGTGAGGTCAGGTAAATGGGGGTCCTGTGCCACCTGGATGGCTGTCTGCGTGGTCGTGTGTTGTACTGACCCGGGCTGCTAGGCCAGAGTCTAAGGCCTATCCCAGGGACATCTGGCTGCTAGGCTGTCTGAGGGCCTTTCCAGAAGCAAGAGAGCAGCGTAGGGTTGGGATTGTGGCTTGCAGTCCAACCGAAAGTAACGATTCTGCCGGCCGTTGAACCTGCCATGGTCGGAGGTAGAGTGGAAGCTGTCGCCACTAAGGGACCATCCACTTTATTACCAGGGACCATAGTGAGTAGCTGAAGCAAGTAACTAAAGCAGTGTTCTCACCAACCGGAGATGGTGAAGAATTAGGAAACTTCAGCAGGTGTCAAGCCAGGGGCCCAGTCAGCGGAGGTGACGCTTGCAGAGCAGCCTTGTGTGCCAAGCCAGGAACCAAGCAGGCCGGTGGGGTGATGTTTGAGGAGTATCTGTGAGTGCCAATCTAGGGACCCACCAGGGAAGCCGGGGTGATGCTTGAGGAACATACTCAGTGAGAAGATTGGAAGAGCTCAGGAGATTCAGTGGTAGCGGATCAGCAAGTCTAGTGAGAGACTGGGAGTGCAGTGGAGTGAAGATCTACAAGAAGTGATTGTAGAGAAAGTACAGAAGTTTGTTAAAACCTGTGTTAGAAACTGTTATAAGACTGTTGCCATAGGAGACAGCAAACCTACACATGCAGACACGGTGTCCTGCTGGGTGCCTTTCCCTGCATGGCTCTCTTGCTATAGAAGTCTCGGAATCTGCTAATTACCATTGCAACTACTAAAGGGTGTGCTGGCCCTAAACCCTCTCTCCCACAGTTCTGAATCTTTTGTACTTCCACGATGATCCCCCCAAAAAACAAACAAAAAACTGCCGGGTTGGCTTAGAGGTCCAAGTACTGTGTCTGACATTCACCGCAAACCAATACATCCTGTGGCAGAGGATCATACGGGTTTTAGTCCAAGCAAGTCTGTGGCAGAGACTTTTGTTCATGCTGCATACCGGCTGCTAGGCAAGTGAGAGAGGCCTATCCAGGCGAGCAAAGATCGAGTCCCACAAGGGGATCACATTCAATTACAGTGTTCAATTCTAAAGGATGTTCTAAAGGATCCTAAAGAAAAGTATTTGAGCTTCCCTGCAGCTTTCCTCCTGCCTCTTTCCTGCTACTATCTTTGTTATGTGGTTCATTAAAGCATTGACAACCTACTCAAGTGTTGGTGCTTATATTGTCTAGAGCAGTGGTTCTCAACTCCAGTCCTCGGGACCCACCAACAGGCCAGGTTTGCAAGATAGCTGAAATACATCACAGGTGATATCTCTTGCTGCTCAGTGATTGCAGTATTCTAGTCTGCAACTCCCCAAGGTAATACTTAAAATCTGGCCTGTTGGTGGGTCCCGAGGACTGGAGTTGAGAACCACTGGTCTAGAGGTAAACTCAACGGAACCCTAGACCCGGTGCCGGTGAAACAGAGGTATCGAGAGTGAAGGTAACAGCCCACTTAAACCAGCAGCTCCACCGAGAGTTATTGCTACATGTGGGGGCGTCGGCCGGGATTTGTTGACCATCAATTCTCGCAACCTAGAGAGGTGTTTCACCGGGAGTTTACGGTGAGAGCTGGACTTTGTCAATTTCTCAGGAAAATTATTTCTGAATGCGTAGGTGGCGGGCGCCAGTGAAAGCCCGGGAGCTACGTGATCAGAAGAACAAGTGGGAGGAGCCTACCCTACTTGATACCGCGTGGGACCCATGTATGTGTTTGGCGCCAGAGAAGAAGAGAGGCCTCGTGATCGTGCTGAGAAGATCAGAGTGTGACCCTGTCTTTTTCAGCGATGCAGCCAATTATGAGACCAAGAATGTTCCCTGCAAGCACCGTTTTGAGTACTGTGCTGACCGGACCCATGCTTACGGTCCTGGAATTTGTCTGAAGCCTCAGGGGAGGTGTGTTCTTTATACTTCAGTAGATATTGAAGGGCTGGGCATGATCTGCCACATATGTGAAGGACTGGCCGTACATCTCCGTCCGTTGGTCGCTGCCCGCAATGTGGAGAATATTTGTTTGTTGTGGAGCAACCTACCATGTCGCCCCGTGCTTATCAAATGGATTGGGCAACAGGTATCGCCAAAGTAGAAGCTGCTACTACTACGGAAAGAGAACGGCAGGCCGTGACTTTGCCTGTTGTTGCCGAGAATGTTCCGGAGAGAGACATTGCTGTTGCCGTCTCATCAGCGGACATTGTTTTGGATTCTACATCCACCACACCTGTCCCTATTGTACCTGTTCAGAGGAAGGTAGGATATGTGAAGGCTTCCTGTGGCCGAGGCCTACCCCAGAGACTACCCGAACCGGATCCAACAAAGTCCACGACAGGAACGGGTGAGAAATTGTTGGGGAATGTATCTGGGACTGTAAATAGATATCTGCCACTAGAAGAACTGGGAGATTCGGAGATAGAATCCATGTCGGATCTCTCCGGTGATGATGACCTATTTGAGACTATGTCACAAGAGTTGTTATGGGCACAAGGCGAAGATATCGCCTCTGCTATGACTTTCCCTGAGTGGACAGCCCTGAGTTCTGGGAGGACAGCGCCTTGTGTGGAGCCACATAGCACTGTTACTGAGACATTGTCAAAAGTTGTTAGTTCACTTCAGACACCTGCTGGGTCTATGGTGAGCAAATCATTGGATTCCTGTGTGCCTCCTGGCATGGGGAAAAACAGATCTTTACCCAAACTTGCACATTTGCAGAGAATGTTGAACAAGTGTGTAGATAAGGGAACTCCAAACCATATTCCGTATGTCCCTCAGGACATAATGCAAGTGATTGAAGTTAACTGGGAACTTTGGTACAGTGAAGCTGTTTGGGACTATTTGTCTGTGCCTAAGCCTTTCCGAAAGACTGGATGTTCTGTTAAAATGGATGAACGTTTTAGTGGATGTTTTATGCACTGGAATTTCGGTCGGCACATCTATGCTGACAAAGTGGTCATCTGCAGGCCCGGAAAAGATGACGTTGTGTATTTCATCACTACAGTAGATAAACTGGGAAAGACACTGACCTTGCCAGATCCCCAGTTTTATTGGGGATTATGGACGAAAGAACTTTGGAGTTAGTTAGTTAGTGTCAGTATAAAGAGATCTTCGTGGTCAAGAACTGGATACTCATTTCAGTGTTTCAAATCCAAGGACTTCTTTTTGCTAGCCGGATTTCTTTCATTTGAAGAGGGAAATTTTAAACAGGGATGGACTCCTAAAGATTATTTTGATATAGATTATGGGAAGAGAGTTTCATTTTTAAATGAGGCTTTGCTCCTGAAATTGTATAGGATATATGTGTGTGTTTAATATGTTTTTCCTTTTCAGGAATCATGTGATCTCCTATCAAGCTGTTAGGCTTTTCAGCTAGATAGATAGTGAGGGTATGTACAGTCATATGATAGTTTTGTTTACGGACGTGAACATATTGTTTTATAGATGTTAATCTTATAATGTCTTTCTACTGTCTTTCCTTCTTCTTTATCTAATCCAAGTTTTTAAGCTCAAATACCTACTCCCAGGCTTGGGAGTTATTATCATTATTTTTGGACAGACGTTAGGGACAACGTCTATTGTAGTGGGGGGAGTGTGTAGCGCTGGTAGATTTTTGATCTACCATCTGATAGGTAAATTTAGTGGGTTGCTCGTTAGAGGGAGTTAGATTTGCCTCTATTCCAGCTTGGCTGAGCTGCGTGTGGTTCCAAACTGTGCCGGTGGGTGTCGTTGTTACCATTGGCTGGTGTTGGAAAGGCAACGTGTCGAAGCGTATGGGTGCTCCTCTGTCCCGGAGACAACTCGGTGGAGGTGGTCCTCCGAGTTGCATTCTGGGGGGGGTATTTATGGGACAGACGCCATGTTTAGGGGTTCATTTTCAGCCACCTGCTGGCCCCCCTGGCCGACAGGTATGTGTTAGAGTACCACCTCGTGGTCCTCCGTCTTGGAGCCCCGTGTCACTGCGGCGTGTGGGTGGGCCCAGAAGCCTGTCTGGGGCCTACCACATCAGCAGAGGAATGGTCCTGAGCTGTCTATCCAGAGTGAAGAAGCTGGACAACCGAGGAGATCCCAGGGGAGGACCCGTCATGGAAGGATCATGCAGAGTGCTGGTCTGGAGAGGGGCCTGGTGACTCAGTTGGAGGACGTATCCTGAAGAAATCTTACTGCATAGTACTGCCAGGTTGGCTTAGAGGTCCAAGTACTGTGTCTGACATTCACCGCAAACCAATACATCCTGTGGCAGAGGATCGTACGGGTTTTATTCCAAGCAAGTCTGTGGCAGAGACTTTTATTCATGCTGCGTACTGGCTGCTAGGCAAGTGAGAGAGGCCTATCCAGGCGAGCAAAGATCGAGTCCCACAAGGGGATCACATTCAATTACAGTGTTCTATTCTAAAGGATGTTCTAAAGGATCCTAAAGAAAGGTATTTGAGCTTCCCTGCAGCTTTCCTCCTGCCTCTTTCCTGCTACTTCCTTTGTTACATGGTTCATTAAAGCATTGAAAACCTACTCAAGTGTTGGTGCTTATATTGTCCAGAGATAAACTCAACGCAACCCTAGACCCGGTGCCGGTGAAACAGAGGTATCGAGAGTGAAGGTAACAGCCCGCTTAAACCAGCAGCTCCACCGAGAGTTATTGCTACATAGACATATACAGAATATGGTCCACGTTGAAAAGGATCCTTTCACGTGGACTTTGCCCACTTCATTCAGCAGGGAAGTCCAGTCAAAACCTAACTAAGCTTAAATTGGTTGGAAAGTCAGGTTTTTTTTAACTTAATGCATTCTAAAACCTTCTGTGTGCAGCAGCCCCCCTCAGCCCCCCTGACACTTACCTGAGCCAATCTCAATCCAGCGATGTTGCAGGAGTGTCTCGGCTGCCCGGGACTCTCCCACCTCATTGGCTGAGACGGCAGCACATCGCCATTGACTCACGCTGCTGTCAAAGTCAGTGAGCCAATGAGTAGTAAGAGGGGGCTGGGCCAAGCCACAGCTCTATGTCTGAATGGATTCCCTATAGCAGAAGTCTCAAACTGGTGGCCCTCCAGCTGTTGCGGAACTACAAGTCCCATGATGCATTGCAAGGCTGATAGTTACAAGCATGACTACCACAGGCAAAGGCATGATGAGCAGGGCTTTTTTTCAGCAGGAACTAGGGGGAACTCAGTTCCACCACCTCTGGCTCAGGTCTTCTGCTCCCTGCTCACCACTATCACTTGGTAACACTGAAGTCCAGCTTCTGCATTTACAAGTGATAGCTCATCTCCCAGTAGCTCCCACAGGTCAGATCTCCTGCGCAGATCCCACTAAGTGCCGGACAGGGACAAGGGAGATACAGAACAGGTGCCCAGGGTTCAGTGCAGTCATGGGCCGGAGAGGGTGCCTGGTAGGCCGCACCCTCTGTGGTCTCCATTTTTTCCCTGGTGACCAGTTGTTGATGCTCCTACTGCATAATCTCCCTTGCGAGTGACTGTAGTATAGTATAGTATGCTGGGAGGTACTACAGCCGGATAGATGTTTCAGCTTAATATTGCAACAAAGGTAAGATATATGACAGATGGTGGAGCTTTTAAGGAGGGGGGAGAAAATGAGGGCAGTGGAGGGAGGGGGTTTTATGCAGAGGGAAGAGCTACTATTTGATGCCATTTGGCAGGTATGTGAGTGTGGCGGGCATGGTTGAGTTCCTGCACCTACTCTCTGAGAAAAAAGCCCTGATTATGAGAATTGTAGTTTCGCAACGGCTTCCAGTTTGAGACCCCCGCCTTATAGCAAGCTGCGTGCTGTGGGGGCACTGAGCAGGACGGAGGGACCAGGAGCACCGGAGGGGGGACCCGAGAAGAGGAGGATTTGGGCTGCTCTGTGCAAAACCACTGCACAGAGCAGGTACAGTAAGTATAACAGGTTTGTTATTTTTAAAGAAAAAAAAACTGAGACTTTATTATCACATTTTAGGCTTTGACAAAAACACTGGAAGCTGATTTCTGGTTTCTATTGCAGAGCTGCACTCGATTTTGCACTCTCCAGTCTTGGTAAATCAAACCCTGTGTGTGAAGTATTTCTGTTTTTTACAAGAATATCTTCACAAGTTACAGTATGTTGCTTAAGGCTCCATTCACACAAGAACACAGGAGGAATCGCCGTGATTTCTCCCTGCGATTTCAAATGGCTGCAAAACGTGGGATACGTTTACATGATTATTTTGATTTTATGATTTTATGATTTTGCTGCGATTTGTCTCGTGACAATCTCAGCAAAATGCAGCGCGATTTGGGTGACATTAGAAGTAATGGCATCGCAAACGTGTCCCGCGTTTTGCATCCATTTGAAAGCAGGGGGCAGAATCGCGACGATTCCTCCTGTGTTCATGTGTGCATGGAGCCTTAGGACTTTACAATTTGTTCTATGTATTTTGGACTTGTCAATTTTGGACCATCCTTTATTTTAAAGATATTTATAGGTGCTACATTTGTATCTCATATACTTTAAGTTTGGCTCTAGTCAAATAAGCTAAAATTGTGGTGCTTGGATGCATGCCTGCACAAGCAAAGTGTGGTATGAACAGAGTAAACTGGGCACTCATCCCTACTTTTGAGGCTCTTTTGTTGTTGACCAGGACCACTAGCCCCATTCTGATGAAATGCAAAGCTCAAAACACAGTAGGTACCCTGGTTCAGCAAAGGTTCTGTGAATGCTTTATACGTCCAAAGGTAGAAGTAGTCACTTAATGTAAAACTGTCATTGACCAGTAGTCCTTGCTCTATCTGAAGAGGGATATAAGAACATACAATAGCAAGCTTCAGCTTCCTTATAACAGCAGGGGGTCAAGCTGAGAATAACTACTTCAGTAAATCAGCACAGAATACAGCTACGATGTGGACAGCTGGATAGATCTAAGGCCCGAGGATGAAATGCCACCCCATTGGGACTGCAATACTCTAGTAACAATTGGTGAGGCACACAGTACCTAAACCTTTTGGAGAAGCTGCATGTGCTATTAGGCTCTGGCCCGGCTGCCTGCATACCGATTTTGACAGTGAAGGGCCTCTCACCTTAAGCCAGCTACCTCTGCCTCATCAGGTGTGGTCACTCTGATCTCCTAAGAGAGGGAAGTGAAGGAATTTCTATTACTGGGTGTGTCTAGTAACCTATGGATTCTAAGGGGGTCTGCTTCTGCATTTGAGCATTGCTATGATACTGTACTAAACAAAATTAATCCATACCCATGAAGCAATTATTTTACTGCAAGACACAGTGCCTGCATTCACAATAGACTTTGATATTATTATTATTTAAGGTAATTATATAGTGCCGTCAATTCACACAGCGCATTACATATACATTGTACACTTCACATCGGTCCCTACCCTCAAGAAGCTTACAATCTAACTCACATTCATATACTAGGGCCAATTTAGACAATTAACCTACCAGCATGTCTTTGGAGTTTGGGAGGAAACCAGAGTACCTGGAGGAAACCCACGCAGGCACAGGGAGAACATGTAAACTCCAGGTAGTGTCGTAGCTGGGATTTGAACCAGCAACCCTTTTTACTGCTAGTCAAGAGTGCTACCCACTACACCACTGTGCCGCCCATATTGGAACAGCTGTCAATTCTGAAGAGCACCAACAACTTACTTGGCAGAGGAAATTTAAAATACAAGTACCAGGAGTACTGTGCACTCAATGCTCATGGATACTCAGCCTAAAACATGCTCCCCTGTCCCATATTGGTCTTTAGGGAGTTCTCGCTGTCAGACATGGTACATGAATGTTTGATGTACTCACCACACAAGCTCACAGGTAGGAGCCACAGGAGACACAGGTATGCAATGCATGTTTTGCTCCAGGATGCTCTCTTTTGTGTTATCAACTCATACTTGTTCACTTCTTTTGTTTTTCCAGTGAAAAAGCCTGCAAGGTTAGGGAAAAATATTTAGTACATTGTTAACAAGAATCAACATCTTTCATGTTTTAAGTTTAGCAAATTATCAGTACTAGATCCAATGTGCCTAGGGTACTACTTATACAGAATATTTGCATCTTCGAAAAGTTGTATATAAATAAAAATGGGGAAACTTGTGCTGGCCATACACTATGCGAAAAATCGTCCGAAATTCGGTCATTTAGACAGTTTGTTCGTTTTACGAACAGTTAATGGGCACAAAATCGATAATCGTTGGGGCGCTTTTGAGCCGAAAAAACGAAGGACAAGTTTGGAAATTTTCTGCCGAATGAACGATAAAATGAAAGATTAATGTGTTTCCCATCCAAACTGTCTGCACTAGGTATATGTAAAAGAAACAAACCAAATTTTTTTATTTATGTCCACTGAACGATTTATCAGTCATTACATGATGGCACCATCGTTTGCGCTCACGGCCGAATGTTCATTTTTTGAAAATGGGTTTGCCCGATTTTTCGTATAGTGTATGGCCAGCATTAGACTTCCTCAAATGCAATTGAGCACATTGGGCAGTAAGTGCTCTTCATCTAGCTTTCTCATTTGTGGCAGATTCATCATCATCCCATGGAACCTCAATGGCTTTCAGGTATGTTTTGAAGGTAGACTGCAGGGTTGCTGGTGGTCTTCCTTGTTTCTGCTTTCTTCCAGGTGGTGGCATCTAACACATTGCAATTCTGGGTATGCGGTGATCAGCACAGGATATGCCGGCCATACCTTTCAACCAGTGACAATACCTGCTTCTGCATACCTCTACATTTCAAGATTTTCTCATCTGTGATGCGTAATGAGCTGAAAGTACCTGGATTCAATTCAGGGTAGGTTCGGCAAACTTTATTGAAGTCTGGATGCCAAATCCTAACCTCATTGATATCAACGAAAGCTGAATCGTATACATTAGTAATGGCTATTTTCTAGGCCAATACAGTAGGTGAGGCATGAGGGGCTAGGTACTGCCCTTTGGGATATGTACCAAAGCAAAAAAAAATTTTGTTTGGTGGGGAGAATCCATTTAAAAAAACTTAAGGTAAAATTCATGTAAATAACATGCTTGCTGAACCCTGGAAGTAACACATCTGTTTGATGTATACATCCTACTACAGCAAAACTGACAGTTAAAAAGAAAAAATTCAGTGTCAATTGCCAGACAGACCTAGTTCATATGGGTAGTAAGTTAATTGGCCATTTGTTTATGTGTCCCTATCCAGCAGGTGCTGTGGTAAGGCAGTCCATTCAAGTCTATGAGGATGCAGCAGCTGCATGGACACAGCTGCTCATATTAATGTAACAGGCATCTGGATGAGCTGCACACTGTCTGCATTCAGGGCCACTTACCCACACACTGCATCCTCATACACTTGAAGAGACTTCCTTCAGACAGCACCCACCACAGCTAGGGATGTACAGTAGATACCCAGGTCAAACTTTAAAATTGCGTGCACCTGCAATGCTTTAAAATCCCCTAAAGGTCATAAGCTTACAGTTAAACAGAAGCAGTAAAAATGATTGCTCACACTCTGGCATGCTCGCTGATATACATCATGTGTAGGACAATCGCTGTTTTCATATGTAGGTGCCCCAATACACGCAGTTTTTGTAGGTGTGTCTGTGGGGATTCTAAAAAAAATTAAATTTTTTAAAATTTATGTTTCCCCTTATATGCTAAAAACATTTTGATTTATTTTATTCATTTATTTTTACATAACTTTTATTGCTATCACATAGGGGACAAATATCCCCTTATGTGATAGTATATAGGTGATAGGTTCTCTTTATGGAGACACCCAGGGTCTATTAGACCCTGGATGCCTCCTCTCTAATCCACTGCAGCTGATGGAACACAGACCGTGTTCCATCAGCTGCTTCCCCCAGCACTGATATCGGAGAATGACAGCTCTGTCCAGGAAGTGAAGTCATACATGTCACATCCTGGTCTGTGTACAGGAGAGAGGCTGAGTGGATGGAGGTCCACTAAGCTCCTGCCACCTTCCCCAGCAACACCCACCATGACAGCACCCGGACCACAGGTGTGACAGCGGAGCCTGGTAAACATGGTGGGGGTCACATGGGGAGGAAAGACGGCACATTGCGGTGGTGGTGGAAGTGATAGGTGGCTTCACAGCCACTTGTATCACTTCCACATGAAAGCTGACAGTCGGCTTTACTAAAGTACACACACTTCCAGCTGCTAAAGTGGGCGAGAGTGTGTAAAAAATCATGTCGGCAGCACTGTAAAAAATGTTACTGCCCCCCTATCCTGGCGCTCTTAAGCCACCGCATGGTAGTACCGGCCCTGCTCTCAGATCCCAACACTACCACTAGAATGTGATAACTGCATTCTCATATCCCAACGCTGTGACCAGAATGTGCCCCTTTTATACACTCGGCCTTAGACTAAGCAGAGATTTTCCAAGTCTGGCACAACAATCTGAGCACCAGCAGACTGATAATGATCATCACTGAGGCAGGTTAACTTGGCAGGTAACCCTTTACACATACACCACCATGGAAAAATACACTGTTCACAGCATCTGTTGTTGCAACTCTGACTTTTAAATAAAATGTTTGTATTACTAGCTGCCACATCCAGACAGAAATGTAACACTGTTTACAATACAGTTAACTCACTACAGATGCAAAGATGTTTTTATATTTTTGATTAGAGCATTTAGAGAGTTTACTTAACAATTTTTTAATGAAAGAAGAGAAAAATGGTGATAGAAAACATTTACAAAAAACACGCTACAAAACAGACAATAAGCAACAGTAAAATAATGGGATCAAAGGTGAAAGATCCTTAAAGTGGTTGTTAAGCCACTTGCATGACTTTATATAATACTCTTTCTTTCCTAAGCCTGTCCCCCGTCTCTTTGTTGTATAAAAAAAATACTGTATATACCTGTATTCAGTGCGCTGCTCAGCGATCACGTGACCGGCTGGTTTTCTCCTCTCCCCATCTGACAGCTAGAGTGGGAGGGGCCAAAAATCCACTGCTAATGTCACTCGGGAGGAGAGAGGAGAAAGCTGGCCGGTCATGTGATGGCCGAGCAGCGCACTGAATACAGGTACATACAGCCTTTTTTTATACAACACAGAGACAGGGGGATAAGGAGGGGGGGGGGGGGGGGCATGACACAGAGCAGACAGACAGGGAGGGGGGAGAGGACAGAGGATGACAGGAGAGCTGCAGGTGGTGGAGGCACAGAAACTGACCAC
This sequence comes from Aquarana catesbeiana, assembly GCA_037953035.1. Classification (NCBI taxonomy): domain Eukaryota; kingdom Metazoa; phylum Chordata; class Amphibia; order Anura; family Ranidae; genus Aquarana; species Aquarana catesbeiana. The sequence continues at coordinate 103,803 of JBBHAA010002294.1, read as the reverse complement.
GGTGTCAAGGCTCAGCAGCCATGATATACTGTGGTCAGTTTACAGGGGGGAGGGCATAGCCAGGCAGGATCAGCCAAGTATTTCAGGTGATACAGAGGGCCAAAATACACAGCACAAGCACTGTGCTGTATAACATGCTTTAAAGGACCAGGATCCATTTTTTTTTTAGGGTAACAAAAACTTTAAGTTTGTCTTGTCTTTGGTTTCATACTGAATGGACTGTGCCTGCAGAGTAAGTCTAGTCTGATATATCAGAATCACTGGCTTGAGTGAAGCAATTATTTCACTGCAATAAACGGTTCTTGCATCTACCAACAGGCTTTGATACCAGGGTATCTATTCCTGTCACAGGTTCACCTAATTGGACACATTCATTTTCAAAAGCATACTAAATCCAGAAAGTTCTCAAGGACCCATACCATGAAAAAAATGCAAAGAATTAGCAAATTAGGAGGAGTCACTGGTGTGTATTAGACAAACATGTACAACCTAACAAATAAAAACCTAGCTACGACTCTACTCCAGGATATATTCTGGAAAATAAACTACAAAATATATTGAAAAAGTACTATTTCTGGGAACAGTCCAGCACTACCATAATAGGTTATAAAATAATAAATCATTCTTTATTCATAATAATGAAAAACACACAAAGGAACACTAACTCATATATAAAACCATATTGGCCAATGATGAATTAAAAACAACTAAAGCTGGACTCCGCTCTCTTCGAGTGGCCATTTGTGAAGATATTAATGGGACTTAAAGAATATGTAAACACAACATTTCCTATTCCTGATATGTGGCTGCTGTAGCATGTACTTGTATGAAAAATTATCCTGTTCTCCTTGCATTGCTTTTGTGTGAAATCCCTGGTGTTCCTGCCAGTCCCTCTGCTTTCCTATTTAAAAACTGACCACACTAAGCAGGAGAACACAGCGTGGTCAGTTCTCTAGCTATGCTGGGTACTCAGTGTGCTCTCCTCCAATGATCAGACTCGTCCTGACACCTCCCCCCCGAATAGCCGTTCACTGGAAAGATCAGTGTAATGTTGTGTCTCATCTCTGACCTCCTTATGCAGCTGAGAAAAGAGGGTATGTGATCACTTATAAAAAAAAATAAAAAATGGTATTTATATATTTTTTTTTTATATCTGTACAAAAATGTTTTACCTTGCATTTCTATTTTAAACTGAATGTGTTGCTTTACAATGTGCGGGTTTACAATCACTTTCATTATCATCCTCTTTGGAATTATATATCATAACGGTATATGACACATTTTGAGTCCCAGTGGTTTACAGGATCAAATGGTATATGTCAAGTCCCCCAATTATTAGGGTATATACTTAAGAAATATTATCAAAGCACTTCACATTGTATGATAAAAAAATGTATCCCACCATAAATCCATGTACTGGAACCAGGAATGGTTTTAGATAGTAATCACGGTATGCAATACAGCAGATATTTCAGCAATAGACAGTGTATGCCTACAATGGTTAATCCCACTGCTGGGGCCTAAAGAATAACAAAAGGCAAAGCTTTTTTTTTAGCTTTGCATAGGGTGGAGTGGGTTTAGATCACCTGTGAGTTTTTATTGCTGTCTGTGCCCCTGTTAGGGATATCCATCCTCTCTATTTGTCTTGTTTACCATTATCATCGAAAGTGAAAGTAAAAGAAACCTCAAATTTTGTGTTGTCACCAGAAAAGAAATAGAGGGGAAATTTTCCAATGTGGACACTAGTTCTGGAGACCTGGGGGGTCCCAAGATATTCTCTTAGTTTGCAAGGATGTCTACACTGGTAAATCCCACTGCTGGGGCTTAAGGCTGGAGATCCCGTACAAAAGTAATACACGGGGGGGGGACGTGGCAAGCCGTGGACCATGATGGATGTCTGAGAGCACAGCTCTGCTCACACAGGTGACACAGTGGCACGAAACAGCCCACAAAAGCCTGGTTTTTAATACCCCACAGCAGTGATACAGTTCCTGGGCACCCGAGGATCATGTCCAGAAAACGCAAAGAAAAATGGAAGCCCCAGAAGCTAAATGGTTTCTTCTCACAGCAGCAGCATGGGGGAAGACAAGATGGCGCTGGCTTTTCTCCTTCCTCGGCACCTCGCTCTCCTCCTCAAGCACAGTCAACAGGCTCCACCAGCCACAAAACTAACTCTCCTCACAATCCACTCTCTCTCTACTCCAATATCTGGCAGCCCTGAAAAGGCCAGATTCCGAATGGATGGGGCAGGACACAGGATTGAGGTAAGCCCTAACACCCATAACACTGACTCTGGGGAGGACACTAGGGAACTACCTGAATCTATTGAAGAATTCCCCACTAACAACAAGCCAGTAATGGACACAATCCTGAAGTATATGCTCGTGTCCCTAAGGAGCTCCCTTCACACAGACATGATGTCCTATATGCAGAAATTCACTACAGAACTGCAGGGTGTTGAATCTAGAGTAGGCCACATAGAAGCAAAAAATGGGAGAATTTGCTAACACTGTTAATGATCTTGTGGATGCTAATGAAGAAAAGGACCATGACACGGAATGGGTCAAGGCTAAACTAGCAGACATTGAGGTCAGGTCCAGAAGGAACAATTTAAAAATCAGGGGAGTTCCCGAAACTATACCACAAGTTGAATTCCGCAAGTTCGCTCTCCGATTCCTAAGCTTAATGACATGGCTGTCACTGTTGATAGGATTCATCACCTACTCAAACCTCTTCCTGACCAAGTTCCAAGGGATGTAATCCTTCAATTACACTTTTATCAAGTCAAAGAGCGCCTTCTGATGACAATGCGTAACAAGGAGCACATACCCGCACAATATTCAGAGCTTCAGTTTTATGCGGACTTAACCCAGTATACACTCAAAAAATGCAAAAATCTTAATACAATAACCAAAGTCCATAGGAACCACAAAATAGTCCACAATTGGGGCTACCCCACTAAAATCCCTAACACAAAGGGTTCCACATATGTGATAGATTCTTTGGATAGGGGTCTCTCTCTTTCAAAGTCCTGGAATATCCTGTCTGATGCTTCCTGCAATTCTCCCTCATCCTCTGGAGGCACTAAGCATATGGATTCTGAATGGTGCTTAGTCAATGCTAAAAATTCACGTAAGCACAACTGAGCTTAGTGAGGCCTAAATTTGGTTCTATAATATGTTCTCCATAGATGCGGAAGTTCATTAAGGCCTACCTTTTCACCCCCAGTATACAACTGAGCAGCAAGAAGCTGCATCCGGGTTCTCATAACCCACTCTTTTACTGTTTGTCAGTTACGTTTTTGGCTATCTAACTATACAATTGTTTTGTTCTGTTTTTGCTTTTTCTGAGCTTCTACAACAGTCAAAATCACAGGCATCTTCATTCTTTCCTGAATTACCTCTCCAAGACACAAACTGGATGGAAGCCAACTAACAGTGCAATTATATCAACCAGCATGAGGGGTCAGCTCCCACAATGCGTGAGTACTTTTTTCACCCTCTACTAAGGCAGCAGATAAGTCACTTACAAACATTCCTTACTTAAATGCATCTCAACCACCCGGTTAAGCTGAAATCTTTATGGCAAGAAGTCCTTCAATATAACTGTGACATATTATGTGTCCAAGAGATGCATTTCTGCGACCAAGCACCCCCAAATGCTCTCACAAGAACTTCCCGCATATTTTTGCTGCCAATGCACACTCACAAAAAACGTGGAACTTTAATAGCTATCAGAGACACTGTTTCTTTCACTTTGCATAGTGTAACTAAGGACCCCCAAGGTCGATATCTGATCTTAATATGCGACATCAACGCCACAATTTATACCCTGGTCAATGTGTATGCTCCAAACACACACCAACTCTGCTTCGTTAACAAGCTAATCCACAAAGTTCGCAAAATTCAACAAGGAGCTCTACTTCTAAGTGGAGACTTAAATATCTCCCCAGACCCAGAAATAGACTCTACAGCTTCTCCAAAATGACTGCCAAGATCTTTGCTTCACTCATTTCAAGCGAACAACCTTTTTGATGCTTGGCAGTGTACTCATGCTAGTGAGAGAGAATTTACTTTTTTTTCCACAGCACACCGTTCATACACACGTATTGATTTGTTCTTGATGGACCGGAGGCTCCTGTCAAAACGACTTCTACCACCATTAACAACTGCACGTGGTCTGACCATGCATCGGTCTCATTAACCATATAGCGACCGGCGCAAGCCGATCTACGTCGGCAGAATGGCACGGACAGGCAAATGGGCGTACCTGTACATCACTTTGAATTTGCTGCCGTGCCATCGTGTGCGCGCTGGCGCGCATGTGCCCATCGCGAGCTCCGTGAGTCCGACCGCGGGTCCCGCGGACTCGATGTCCGCAAGGGTACCCGCGATCGTCTCACGGAGAGGAAGAACAGGGAGATGCTAATGTAAACAAGCATCTCCCCATTCTGACTAGTGACACTGTCACTGATCATAGCTCCCTGGGATCGGGAGCTATGATCAGTGATGTGTCACACACAGCCCCTCCCCCCACAGTTAGAAACACTCCCAACCCCTCCCTAGCCCCCTAGTGGTTAACCCCTTCACTGCCAGTGTCATTTTTACAATAATCAGTGCAATTTATTCGCACTGATCGCTGTAAAAATGACAATGGTCCCAAAAATGTGTCAAAATTGTCCAATGTGTCCACCATAATGTCGCAGTCACGATAAAAATTGCAGATCACCGCCATTACTAATAAAAAAAAATATTATTAAAAATGCCATAAAACTAACCCCTATTTTGTAGACACTATAACATTTGCGCAAACTAATCAAATGCTTATTGTGATTATTTTTACCAAAATTATGTAGAATACGTATCGGCCTAAATTGAGGAAAGAAAATTTTTTTTATATATTTTTGTTTATAGCGCAAAAAATAAAAAGCTCAAAGGTGATCAAATACCACCAAAAGAATGCTCTATTTGTGGGGAAAAAAGGACGTCAATTTTGTTTGGGAGCCACGTCGCATGACCGTGCAATTGTCAGTTAAAGCGACGCAGTGACGATTCTGGTCAGCAAAATGGTCTGGGGCTTAAGTGGTTAACTGTGCAAGATTCAATACCAACGTCTTAATTTGGAGATCCCCATCTAAGGCTTATGCAGCACACCGAGCACAAATTAGAATTGGAAAAAAAAACATATATCTGACTTTTTTACGGACAATGAAGGACCTGTAGAGGATCCATTTACACTATGGAATTCAGGCAAGGCATTTATGAGGGGTATATTCATTAAGTTAGGAGCAAGAAACCTAGTACCGACGCCAATCACTTCCTTTTTACAACATCTAGACATACCTACACTCACACAAGAACACCTTCAGACCCTAAATCGACAATTCACTATAGAAGAAATAAATAAAGCCATAGATTCCCTCCCCAACAACAAATCTCCAGGTCCAGACGGATTCTCTGGGTACTATAAGACCTTCAAACATTTATTGATCCCATATATGGAACGCACTTTTAGCGCTGCTGTTGCCTCTGCCTCTTTCCCACCAGAAATGCTATCTGCAACCATAGTGACATTGCCAAAGCCAGGAAAGGAACCAAATATCCCTTCAAATTTTAGACCCATCTCCTTACTTAATTCCGATTTGAAAATTTACGCCAAAATTATTGCATCCCGCCTATTACATATACTCCCTCTACTAATACACCCCGACCAGACTGGTTTCACGAAGGGTCGCCAGACATCTGACGCCACCCGGAGATTGATAAATATTATACATCTAGCTAAGGTGCACAAAAGGCCTTCTCTACTATTGGCGTTAGACACCGAGAAGGCCTTCGACCGCATCCACTGGCAATACCTCACCCAGGTCCTATGTAAATTTGGTTTTACAGGTAATATATTATCAGCGATCCTAGCCCTATACTCCAAACCCTCTGCACGAGTATTCACATCAGGAGCACTATCCAAACCATTTAACATAACGAACGGCACAAGACAGGGCTGTCCTCTATCTCCCTTAATTTTCAACCTACTTATAGAACCCCTGGCCATATATATCCGCACTTGCCCTGAAATAGAAGGTTTCACCATAGCTAAATCTACCCATAAGATTAGTCTATTCGCGGACGACATAATCATGATCTTAACCAATGTGGAGACTTCCCTGGCTTTGGTACATACAGCACTGGATATGTTCAATAAAGTATCTTACTATAAAGTGAATGAGAGTAAATCATATATAATGGGTTTAGGCATTGAAGCTAGTCTACAAACTAAGCTAAGTTCACAATTCCCATACACATGGGAAAATAAAGGGATAAAGTACCTGGGTATTATCCTAACAGCAACAACGGACAACTTAGTAAAAGATAATTTCACTCATTTCCTAGAAACACTACAAAAGAAACTAGCGGAGATAACTAGAGTGGAACTGTCATGGGTAGGACGATTGGCAGCATTCAAGATGATGATTCTGCCACAGCTGCTATATCTATTTAGAACATTACCAATTCCTATCTCCAACTCCTTTTTCGACAAAGCCCAGGCCCAAATCAACAGGTACTTATGGCAAGGCAAGAAGGCCAGATGCTCTTTTAGGAAACTAACTAATTCTAGAGATGCTGGGGGCATAGGACATGTTATGTTAAAAGACTACTATATAGCGACAATTTTCACAAACAAAATTTTGGTTGACCCAGTCACAGACTCACAGATGGCTAGAATTAGAAGAGGCGCAGACACCTAGATCTAAACTAGCAGATCTTCTGCTGTCCAACAATATCCAACCGCATACCCAGACATACTTCTCACCTACAATGGATGCTACACTAATGGCTTGGAAGCTGTTCACATCGTTAGAATTTCCGCACCAAGCAACCAAAAATATACCAATCACGTTAACCAGCCTCACCTTAGTTATACCAAATTTACACATAACACATTGGGCATCTAAAGGCATACTAACACTCGAAGACTTCATGCTTGGCACATCACCCAAAACATTTGAAACCTTAAAAAAACAGTATGATCTACAGGAAAAAGATTACTATAGCTATTTCCAGATTTCTCATCTACTTCAAAAACTCACGAGCACATCCATCAAAGTGCCGTGGCGAGTATACCTCTATTTCACAAATACAAACACCAACATAAAAGGTATATCTTTATTCTACAATTTGCTAAACAATAAAAACGTATTTGTTAAACCCAACAATATTATCGAGTGGGAACGTGACTTGGGAATAACCTTTACTGAAGATAAATGGCAAAAAGCCTTGCGCAACACATTCTCCGCTACCAAATGTGTAGGCTTGTGGGAGATTACCCACAAGATAACACTAAATTGGTATTTAACTCCTTACCGAATATCCAAATTTGCTAAACTAGCCTCGCCTCTGTGTTGGAGACAATGTGGAAATATAGGCACACTATCACATATACTGTGGAACTGTCCAATCATTCGCCCACTGTGGCAAAAAGTGTTTGACTTAATCTCAGCAATAACTGGTTCTAAAGTTATGCCCGAAGCAGCTGTGGCGGTTCATTCATTGGAATTAGAGAGTTTTCCAATCGTAACTAGGACCATAGTCATCCACATACTACTCAGTACTAGATTGGCTCTATTGAGACACTGGAAAGACATTAAACCTCCACCTTTCAAAGAGATAGTTGAACTAACTAATACGCATGCATCTTATGAACTTATGTTTGCAGCAGCTCAAGGACAATATCAGAAATTGCAAACCAAATGGTCCAAATGGCTCTCATGGTATTCCATACAACATAAAGATCGAAGCCCTTAATGTACCGAATACATGTATCTTGTATATTCACAAAGTATATATCGCTGCTTTTTTCACGTTTTGTTTTCCTTTTGTTTATATATAGTATTTTTTTGTTCCTGCTGTTCCTCCTACCTGTTGTTCTCTCCTCTTTTAGAGAACACAATGGTCAAACTACACCCGGTACGACAAAGTTTTAGAGTGCCGGCACTTTCAGAATATCTGCTGGCACCCATTTGGTACACAAACACGATATAAGTCACATTGTACATCAAATATGTGTTACTGAGTACAACATGACTCTCACCAATGGTGCACACATACATATAGTAAATTGAATATTAGTGAACCATTCTGAAATGTACAATGTGGAATTTACCAGCGATGCTACAGAAAGTTCGTATGTTCCATAGAATGTTTATATGTTAATATAAATAAATATGTAATGTTTTTATACATTAATAAAAAACTATTGAAACTAAGTTAGGAGCAAGAGAAAAAAGGAAGAGGAAAAAACAAATAGATGACCTCACACACAAAATTTCCACCCTTGACACTAGGAACAAACAGAATCCATCCCATATGATGTCCCAGAAAATTACACATTTATGGTCGGAACTTTGTGCTCTCTTACTTAATAAAAATTTCAGAAGACCTCATGAAGACTAAAAATTACCTATTATGCTACTGACAACAGGATGGGTAAACTGCTAGCCCAATGTCTTAAAGGACAGACCTAAAACCAAAATTCCCTTTATATTGCACCCGGCTATTAAGAACAAACTTTACCATCTGCAGGACATAGCTGACACATTCAGCAACTATTACATGATGTTATATAACCTCAGATCAGACCCTGACACATTCCCGCCTACACCAGACATAATCAGCGTTCTTTTGCAAATCATAAATCTCCCTTGTTTGACGCCGGACCAGTTGCATTCCTTAACTTCTCCCTGCTCTTGAAATTGACCAAGCTATAGAATCTCTACCTAGCGATAAGTCTCCAGGACTGGATGGCTTTACTGGAGAATATTTTAAGAATATTTTAAGACATTTAAAAATGTACTAACCCCACACTTACAACAAGTTTAAAATACAGTCGTTGCCTCTTCCTCTTTCCCCCCTGAGATGCTCAAAGAATTAATTATAACCTTGCCTAAACAAGGGAAAAATCCAGATGTACCCCAAAACCTTCGACCCATTTCACTTTTAAACATTGATTTAAAACTGTATGATAAATTGATTGTTCTCAGGTTAGTAAACATCCTGCCTATCCTTATACACCCAGATAAATCAGGATTTATGAAGGGTCGCCAGATGGCAGATGCCACCCGTCGTTTAGTCAATAAAATTCAATTAGCTAATGTTAACAAAACTCCTCATCTGCTCCTAGCCTTGGAAGTAGAGAAGGCGTTTGATAAAATCCATTTGACGTACCTGACTCGGGTTCTGTCCGCTTTTGGGTTTGAGGGCCCGATTTACTCACCCATCATGGCTTTGTATACCAAACCCTCTGCACAACTGTTCACATCTACCCCTTCTCTATCTTCAACGGAACTCGCCAGGGGTACCCCCTCTCTCCCCACTAATATTTAATCTCCTAATAGAACCCTTAGCAACCTACATCCGTAACCATCCACAATCACAGGTTTCCTAGTACAAAAGAGAACCCATACCATCAGCTTATTTACGGATGACATCATATGTTAATGAGTGTGGAAAAATCTCTAGCTTCGGTCCATTCGGCTTTGCAATTATTCAACTATTCAATTATTCAGTTCAATGAAACTAAATCCTATATATTGGACTTTGGGGTACCTATGGCTATAAAAAAAATAAAATGACTTCCCAATTTCCCTATGTGTTTAACCAAGAAGGGATTACAGTGGAACCTAACATTGCGAGTAACGCAGTTAACGAGCGTTTCGCAATACGAGCATTGTATTTTTAAAAAACCTGACTCAGTTTGCGATTGTTGTCTCGCAAAATGAGCAGGATTCAAGCCACAGCGGTGTACAGTACCGCATTTGGCCTGGGGTGTGGGGGCGCCGAAGCCGAGCGGAGCCGTTCGGAAATGCTCGGAAAGACTCAAATACTCATTTCCGAGCCTTGCCGAGGTTGCCGAGGTCGTCCGAGCTGTCCTCGGGCCTTTCCGTGTGTTTCCGAGGCTCTCCGGCACCCCCCCATCTCTGGCCACATCCGGTATTTCATGCCATTGAAGTCAATGCGGAACAAATTATTTTCGTTTCCATTGACTTCAATGGGGAAACTCGCTTTGATAAGCGAGTACTTTGGATTACGAGCATTCTCCTGGAACAGATTATGCTCATAATCCGAGGTTCCACTGTAATTATTTAGGCATTGTCCTCACCCCTACAGTGGGGAAATTAGTCACAGCTAATTACCTACCATTTATTAATAAACTCTGCTCTAAACTACAGAACCTAGCCAAGGTTGAACTAACTTGGTTAGGGCGTCTAGCACCATTCAAAATGATATTTCCTCAATTGCTTTACTTATTCAGAACCCTACATATTGCTGTGCCCAACTCTTTCTTCCTAACAGTACAATCATAACCAAACACATTTTTATGGAAAGACAAAAGGGCTAGGTGTGCATTCAGCAAACTAGTCGAATCTAGGAAAGCCGAGGGGTCTGGGCACGTTATTACCAAGGACTAATACATAGCTTCAAGTCTGACTCAAATAAAAGCCTGGTTTCCAACCTCCAAGCATAATCTATGGGTGGAATTAGAACAATACCAAATTCCTGGAAACAATTTGTACAACTATTTAATAGCTAGCTGCCTTAATCTTTCTAAACCTACACCTGTCTCACCTGCCTTAATGGCTACTCTTTTGGTGTGGCATAATCTGCTCAATATGCCCCCTGATGATGCACAACAAACCTCAATACCTTTCTCTACCTCATGCTTAGCTTTGATTCTTCCTGACTTCAAGCTTAACCAATGGCAATCTAAAAAGCATTAGGACAATAGGACCACCCTTAAAAACATTCAGGTCCTTGCAAGTAGAATATAGCATTTCCACTCTGGATCACTACAAGTACTTGCAGATCGCACACTTCCTAAGAAACAACCCATCCCCTATCATTACTCTACCTTGGCGCAAAATCCTATTTTATACAGTGTCTGTGACTAATATAAAGGGAATATAAACGGTATTTCTCCATTTTACAATATTCTTAATGATAAGACTTTTCCATCAAAGCATGGGAACAACGCAGGATTCCCATTGCATCAGAGGGGGGCGGGGTCACCCATACACGTCACTGGGAAACCCCAGCGCTTCCCCTTGTCAGTGGGGGACGGGGTCACGTGACAGATGGCCCCGCCCTCAGCTACATAAGAGCTGTCAAGCTCGTCATTGACTGGGTGCTTCCAGTGGAGGCAGGATCCTGTGCGTGTTCCTCGCTGGAATTGCTGGAGATCATCCATCACTGGAGATCGAGAATTGGATTACATCGCTGGAGTAGGAGCATGGATTTATTGGATTACATCGCTGGAATCTTTTTTATTTTTAATTTTTTTATTTTTAATAAAGGACTTGTCCCAAGCCGTCTTCTGTGGTTTTTAACATTTTGACACTTTTTGTGAAATGGTAGCGGTACATTTGTACCCCGTTACCATTTCACACGGGGGGGAGGCCGGGATCTGGGGGTCCCCTTGTTAAAGGTGGCTTCAAGATTCCGATAAGCCTCCTGCCTGCAGACCCCCACAACCACTGGGCAAGGGTTGTGGGGATGAGAACCTTGTCCCCATCAACATGGGGACATCCTCCCCATGTTGAGGGCATGTGGCCTGGTCCGGTTCAGGAGGGGGGGCGCTTTCTCGTCCCCCCCTCTTTTCCTGCAGCCTGCCAGGTTGCGTGCTCGGATAAGGGTCTGGTGTGGATTATTGGGGTAACCCCACGCCATTTTTTTTTTTAAATTTTGATGCGGAGTTCCCCTTAAAATCCATACCAGACCTGAAGGGTCTGGTATGGATTTTTGGGGGGAACCCCACGCCATTCTATTTTAAATTTTGGCGCGGAGTTCCCCTTAATATCCATACCAGACCTGAAGGGCCTGGTAATGGAATTTTGGGGCACTCCCACGCATTTAAAAAAAAAAAAAATTTTTTATGACTTTTATGTGTATTGTCGGGGCATTAATAGCCGGCACTAGCGCTAGTACTTTTAAATGACTTTTTTTTCCTTTAGAAACGTCACTTTGCTCTCGGACTGTTATAAACACGGGAAACATGCGCTACTTTACAGGCATACTATAGACACCCCCCATGTACGAAATTTAAAGCAATATTTCACATTTATTGTTTCACTTTAAGCATTAATAATATCACTGCTCCCGAAAAAATGACAGTTTTTAAACCTTTTTTTAGCATTGATACATGTCCCCTGGGGCAGGACCTGGGTCCCCAAACACTTTTTATGACAATAACTTGCATATTAACCTTTAAAATTAGCACTTTAGATTTCTCCCATAGACTTTTAAAGGGTGTTCCACGGCTTTTCGAATTTGCCGCGAACACCCCAAATTGTTCGCTATTCCGCGAACAGGCAAACAACCAATGTTCGTGTCAAACTCATGTTCGACTCGAACAGATAGCCCATCCCTAGTGCTAAGTATCACATATGTGACAACCAAAAGTGTTAACCTTTGGGAATTAACCCCAAAAATGTTATTACGATGGTATCTAACTATTGTATATCCAAACTTTCACCTCATAGCTCACCCACATGCTGGTGGAAATGTGGAGCCTCGGGCACACTGTTTCATATCATGTGGTCATGCCCCTCTCTATCAGTCTTTTGGCCACCAATCTTCCACTTAATAACAAAAGTGGTGAAGATTCCATTTCCCATCAACCCCATAATTTCCTTGTTGTCATTAGTTATCAATCTGGTTCCTCCCTCCTTCAGAGGAGTGGTGACCCACATACTACTTGCAGTGTGCCTTGCACTGGTCAGGTGGTGGAAGAACCCCAAGATACAAACCATAGGAGAAATAATCCAGATGACCCAAATACACGCCACCTATGAAATAATTTTTGCCTCTTCTATAGGTAAATATAATGCAGCCATTAATTCTTGGAAATCTTGGACAGAATGGTATGAAAAATACATACTTAATGAGCATTGAAGCTCCTCCTCACAGTGGAGTTAAGCCATATGGCTAAGCTGTAATGAATATGATGAAGACTAATATATGACTTTTTGACTGTGTTATAAATATGTTAAAGTAATATGTACTATTTCTTTCTGTGTTTTAAATAACTTAAAGTTGTAAAGTCTTGAGGTTTTTCACCTTAATGCATTCTATGCATTAAGGTGAAAAACCTTCTGTGATGCAGCTGTCCCCCAGAGACCCCCTTTTACTCACTTGAACCCATTTGTTCCAGCGTCGAGCACGAGCCCAGCAGCTCCTGCCGCTCTCTCAGGTCCTCATTGGATAGCTTGATAGCAGCAGGAGCCATTGGCTCCTGTTGCTGTCAATTAATCCAGTGACACGGGAGCCAGGGGGAGGGGCAATGGACGCAGGACTTGGAAGCGCTCCCACAAGGGTGCCCCCCAGAGGAGGAGCCATAAGTGCCATCGGGGGACCCCAGAAAAGGAGGATCAGGGCCGCTCTGTGCAACACCTTTGCACAGAGCAGGTAAGTATAGGCATGTTTGTTATTTAAAAAAAACAAAAAACTTTACAATCACTTTAATTTGGAATTTATATGTCAATCCTATCAATTCCTGTCGACCCAAAACCATAAAAAAGTTTTGCCTTTTGTTACACTTTAGGCCCCAGCAGTGGGGATCACCATTGTAGGAATACACTGTCTATGGCTCAAGTATCAGTTGTATTGCATCCCATGATTACTACTGAGAGCCAGTTCTAATTCTACTACATGGATTTGTGGTGGGACCATTGTGGTTTCTTCATCATACAATGTGAAATGTTTTGATAATATATCTTGAGTATATACCTTAATAATTGTTGGACACATACCATCCTGTTTATCCCTGGGATTAAAAGATGTTCCAAAGAGGACGTTAATTAAGTCCCATTATTATCTTCCTAAACACCCATAGGAAGACAGCAGGGACCAGATTTAGATGTTGTTTTTAATTCATTGGCCAATATGGTTTTATATATGTGTCTGTGTTCCTCTGTGTGTTTTTCATTATATTGAATAAAGAATGATTTATAATTTTGTAACCTATTATGGTAGTGCTGGATTATTCCCAGAAATAGTACTTTTTCGACATTTTATATTTTGTAGTTTGTTTTCCAGACTATTTCCTAGAGTGGAACCTTAGCCAGGTTTTTATTGGTTAGGTTGTACATTCTGAAAAGCACCAAAATACTAAACCCTATTTCTAGTTCATTCAGTTTTCATTTTCCTATTCAGGAAGTCCAGAGATGTAATGTATTGTCTGCTTTCTTAAAGCCGAAGTTTAGTCAAAATTAAAAAACAATGTCACCTTCTGGGATCAGGTTCAGAGGCTAGCAGTTATAACAGAGGAAAGGTTTACCAAAAAACCTGCAGGATAAATGCACAAGCAGGTCCCCCTAGAGGGAGACGCAGGCTCAACCCAGGCACCGGTTCTAAGCACCTGATGGTGGAGATTGGTTTTGCAGCATGCTAGTGCCAGGTAGTGTTCTTCCGGATCCCCCCACCAGGATGTAGCGAAGGTATAGACAGCAGCAGGAATGAAAGGAGTAAGATATTGGCTGGAGAGAGCACAATAATCTGGCCAACAGGAACTGCAAAGACATGGCTTAAATAGGAAGTTCATGGGGGGAGCAAGGAGTAAAGGTTCACCAGAAACAAGATAGAAAGCAAGGTTGTCCAAGGGATCAGACAGAGAACTGTCTGGCATCTCAGGTGGCACGGTAAGAAGAGCTACTGCTAGATGCAACAGGGGTCCTGGCTTCGAATACAGATCCTAACAAACAATCAGCACAAGGGGCATTACTTGGTTTTGAATGTGATACTGGAGGAAGCAAACCTTACCCATCCTCCATTCATAGATTATGTTTCATTAACAGAAGCAATAAGTACGATATGAATGGAAAGGATGGACATGGTTGTCACTCTTGATGAGTACATATGAAAGGTCCCTCAGCACTATTATCCCAATCTGCACTGCAAAATTTCAGGGGTGGGGGGTAGAAGATTTCATGGAAAGCAGGTTCCAGCAGCATTAGGGACACATTACATTGATAGTAATATGCATTGTGCTAATTTTTAAAAAGCATTTTGACAAAACTTTTTTTTAAATCTTCTTTCCCGGCTTTTAATGTAGTCCCCCAGCTACTTCATGCATTTCTCCATTTGCGGATATCTCCTTTACATAGCCAATTGCAAAGGAGACCACTGTACATGGATGCTGCCAGATGGGGCTGTGTGCATCCACTGAAGCATACAGTGACAGGCAAGTCACACCCCCACTCCCTTCTCAAGGTTCTCAAGGTACCTGACAAATACCTGCAGGAGCCAATCAATATCTTACTTCCCCTCTACAACCAGTAGGTTTGGGGGAACAGTGTAGCACATGGAGGAACCTGCAGCAGTGACAAGGAAAGCAGGTAAGCATTAGGGGTTTTATTTGTTTTTTTACCTTAATGCTGTGAATGCATTCATGTAAAAAACACTTTTGTACTACGTTGTACTTAAAAATATGATTACAAGGAGTATTTTGCCTTAAACATTCCTTATTGGCCTTCAGGGACTTTGTGGTGTCAGGTGTACTCACAGGCCTGGCAAAAGAAATGTACTCACCACACAAGCTCCCAAGTGGGAAAAGTGACAGATAGATGAATTCAATTATTGTTTTGCTCCAGAATGCTCCCTTTGTTATCAACTCCAACATATTCAATTCTTTCATTTTTCCAGAGAAAAAGCCTGCAAGGTTAGAAAAAAATATTCAGAACACAAAATATTAATAAGAATCAACACCATACTTATTTTAAAAGTTTAGTGAAATATACAGAGCCCAGGCCAATATGCAAAATTAAACATTTACTTTAGAGTACTACCTATATAGATTTTTTTCCTGCTTGGGAAATTTAAAATGTATATAAAGAGAAATAGGCAAGTCAGAACTCTGAGTTGGATTTGATAACACTACAGCACTTTGGTTGAACAACAAGTCTTGCCTCAAATACCATTGAAGAAAATAAGATATTATGAAGGGTAAAAAAAAAACAATAATGATGTAATGATGATTATAGATAAAGAAAGGCAAGAATTGGCCCATATGGTACCAGTACAATTTTTAGACTACAAGAGAATAAATTGTTTTCTAGACACATGCAATATAGAAGGAAATTTGTGGTATGGGGGCAGGAAAATCATGAGAATATATATTAGGAGTTCAGAAGACACTTGCAATTGCATAAAGAGAATGTTCTATCCATGGGGAACAGGGAAAACATCTTAAGTCAACTCATGCTAATTTATCTAATAACCCCCATTAGCTACAAACACATTGGTCTTGGTTAGAGGCCTCACTTTTGCCCCACCAAGACTGAAGTCAAATATTTGCATTCAGTTTGTGGCCACTTAGTTGGGTATTAAAACTTTAAAATTTGTTCAAACAGTTCATTTTTCAGGAAAAGCTTTTGGGGGATTTACCCATCTGTTTTTAGGTCAGTACTCAACTGTGCTGTCACCTTAGTAGGGAACAAATCATTTCTGGCTGTACTTTTCTTTTTGGTCACAGGAGTATGTTTGCTCTCCTGTCAACCATAGTCAGCTGACAGTGGGCTTCGCAGAGCAGCATCAAGTATGGGAAGGATTCTAACAATATTTGAGGGTCCCCCTGTCTACCTGATAGACAGTTGGCTTTGCCTTTGGCATGCACCTTAAAGTCAAAGCCAGTGGCAGTGCTCCTCCTTGACAGGTGAGCAAGTGAAAACTGGAGGAGCTGATTGCGTCCCCATTGAGAACGTCCTTTTGATGACGAAACGCGTCTGGGTACGCACGCAGCGACGCTACCACGAGACCAGGAAGTAGGACGAGCTTCGCTTCCATGTTTGTATGCCGGCCGGCGACGTATATTCTATGCGATACAAGTGTTTTTATCCTTTTCCTTGGCAGGGTTTTTTGCCATCCGCTCATATCATTGGTATTTCTGGTAAGAGCAATCATAGCTCATTTGGATTATTATTTACGTTCAAACCGAACATTCTACTATTGTGAAGATTTGGACTTTATATTATTTTTTATATTATTTTTTAAATATTTGTTGGTGTTAGGTTATACTATCACTTTACTTTAAACATAAGATTTTTGTTTAGCGCAGTTTATAAATTCTTTTTGTTTTGATTGGTGTTGTCGCACTGTTTACTGCTGCTTAATTTTATATGCTTCTAGCGCGGAATTTTTTTGTTATATGATTGCAGAGGAGTGTTTCACAGTCACTGCTCTTTGCGGAGAACAGAGTAAAACGTGACTGATCAGCAGTCAGGTGATCGCTCAGTTCTCAGTCTTAGAGCTGGCACTGGACAGCTGTAGTTTCATATGGATACAGCAGCATGGAAGCAAGTACCGTATGTATGTTTGTCTTTTTACTAAGCCCATACTTCTACTTATATAACATATTTACCTTGTGAGAATCTTCTTCAAAAAATGACAGAAAATTACAAGAATATACAAGAACAAGCACAATGGGATCAATTGAAACAAGCAGTTGTTTTGGCTTCTATTGCATGGCTGCAGAACTAGGGCTAAGGTTTGGGTTCACTGCTACCATGGTTTTGCAGGGGAAAATCCTTTGTTTTTGAGGTCCATGGACTCTGCAAACTATAACATGAATTTGCCAGACTGAATTTTTCTAACCTTGAGCCTGACC
Organism: Aquarana catesbeiana; assembly: GCA_037953035.1. Lineage (NCBI taxonomy): Eukaryota > Metazoa > Chordata > Amphibia > Anura > Ranidae > Aquarana > Aquarana catesbeiana. The sequence continues at coordinate 86,151 of JBBHAA010002294.1, read as the reverse complement.
TTTGAACTTAGTTCAGCCTGCTTAGTGTTAAAAGAACAACAGCAAGTAATGTAAAGTTGCTTTTGTACTGTGAATAATACTGTATGTAATACAACTATCTATTCCAGTAGGTGGCACTGCAGTGTTATAATGTGTATTCTATGGTGTTGTGGAAATTTTTAATAATGTATGTTGTCAGATGTCCCCCAATGTCGGTTTTGCTGTAATGCGCTCGTGTGAGCGTATTCGCACATACAGACATTGGTAGAAAACCATTAGCCACGAAAACATTCCTGTGAACACAGCAGATATGTTTGCTCTTTTAGGGATGTTTGTTTTTATGCCTTACCAAGAGACTGGCTACTTCTTGGCGACTGCTTCTAATGACTCAGAGCAAACAGATTTGCATGCATGGGAACTATAGCGTAACTATACGAAAATTATGGCCCACTGAGCCATGATAGAGTATGGTTCGCGTCATTAATAGCAGTGAGATGGTGTGCACATGGTCAGGTTCAGAGCCATTTTTGTAGTGTTCAAATTGTGAAACACTCTTCTGTCTCACAGAAAGCATGGCTCTGCACATGACCGTTTGCACTTGTCACTGCTAGTATTCTATTTGAATATATACATGTGTGTGATTGGTTCTTTTGAAAGAATACAAATGTCTGATTGGATGATTCTGAAGCCACCACCTTCTTTTGTTACTCATGTTGACAGTATAAATAAAAGCAGCTGGTCATGCTAGAGAGGATTTCTGCTAAGCTCAACGTGATACCACCATCTGTGTCTGTGTTACTTGGAGACAAAATCAGCTCGCATTTCCCAGCCTTATACAAGAGAGCTATATTTGTGCTTTTAAGCGTAAGGAAATTATTTGCTTATAGGAGAAGCTTAATATTTCCTGGACAATTGTAATGTATTTAGAAGAAGTACCTTTGTTCCTAAGTGTGTGTAGTTGTATCATCCTGTTTCCTGTTCCATGATAAAGACAGGCTTTGATATCCTCCATGAAAGTAAAGGCATACTCTGCATTCAACAAGCTTCCAGTGCATGATTCAATAACCTGCTAAAAGGTTATGGGCTCCAGGCACAGATAGGAAAGATAGGCAGGCAAAAGTGACTATAAGCTTACTAGTGGAAGATGACCAGCTTATCCACATAAGAACAGAGAAAATGGCCAAAGGTATGTGGCCCATATTAGAAGAAGGCCAGCATATGTATGACCACGTGAATGCTATGCTAGAGATCATAAAGCAGCTTTAGAAACCAGACCAGAGCAGGAGCTTAAACTAGAATATGTCAAAGGGAAATTAATCGATGAATATGACAGAAGGAAAGAAAATACGCACCATGATGACAAAGCTCTTAAGATGTACAAAGCCACAAAGCACGACAAAGTAAGCAGAGCCTGTTTTCGCTGTAAAAAGAACGATCACTTAAAAAAAGACTGTTTTATCTGGAAAGCTGAGCAGCGAAAGATAGAGCTATCCACAAAAGAAAGAGTCAAAGCAATCACAAAGGAAACTGAAGACACATCATAGAGTGGCACCTTTTAAGTGACACAGAGTGGCAAGACACGTGGCTGGTGCATAGACTCAGGAGCTACACGCCACATGACTAGTGATGGGATCTTCTTCACAAACATTGATTACAGTGCAAAATACAAAGTTTTCCTAGCAAATGGGAAAAGTGTCACCTCAGAAGGTCAGGCCAGGGCTTCCTGAACTGCATTGCACCACAAGACAAGCAGAGTATCCTTGTTAAGATAGTGCTGCATGTTCCAGAACTAGAAGGCAGGCTTTTATCAATGAAAAGTCAATTCAAAATAATAAACAATGCCTTGCAAAAGGAAAACTAGATGATCACCTATACAGGCTCATCACCACAGACCACCAAGTCAATATAGTCTCTAATGACCTCCACAGCAAATGTATTCACTTATGGCACAGGCGGCTGGGGCACCTAAGTCTATAAGCTATACAAGTCATTATAAACAGAGGCTTATCAGAAGATTTAACCATAGAGCCTTGCAAAGTGCTCATGAAATGCAAGAGCTGTATTGAAGCAAAAGCCACATGTGCTCCCCTTCCACATCTCAAAGAAAAACCACCCACCACCCCCTGCAGCTCATACACAGTAACGTATGCGGTCCAATGATAACTCCCACGGCAGGCGGGAACAGATATCTACTGACTTTCATTGATGATTATTCCAGGTACACAACTACTTATCTGATAATTAGGGATGAGCAGAACACCCCTCGCTTCGGTTTGCATCAGAACATTCAAATAGACCAAACGTTTGTGTGAACTTTCGAACCCCATTAAAGTCTATGGGACTTTAACGTTAGAAATCAAAAGTGCAAATTTTAAAGGCTAATATGCAAGTTATTGTCCTTAATAGGGTTTGGGGACCCGGGTCCTGCCCCGAGGTACATGTATCAATGCAAAAAAAGTTTTAAAACGGCCGTTTTTTTTGGGAGCAGTGATTTTAATATGCTTAACCACTTCAGCCCCGGACGGATTTACCCCCTTCTGACCAGAGCACTTTTTGCAATTCGGCACTGCGTCGTTTTAAATGACAATTGCGCGGTCGTGTGGCGTGGCTCCGAAACAAAATTGACGTCCTTTTTTCCCCACAAATAGAGCTTTCTTTTGGTGGTATTTGATCACCTCTGCGATTTTTATTTTTTGCGCTATAAACAAAATAAGAGCGACAATTTTGAAAAAAAAACGCATTATTTTTGACATTTTGCTATAATAAATATCCCCAAAAAATATATAAAAAAACATTTTTTTCCTCAGTTTAGGCCGATATGTATTCCTCTACATATTTTTGGTAAAAAAAAAGGCAATAAGCATTTATTAATTGGTTTGCGCAAAAGTTATAGCGTTTACACAATAGGGGATAGTTTTATGGCATTTTTATGAATAATTTTTATTTTACTAGTAATGGTGGCGACCAGCGATTTTTATTGTGACTGCAACATTATGGTGGACATGTCGGACATTTTTGACACATTTTTGGGACCATTGTCCAAAATTATACATCAATCAGTGCTATAAAAATGCATTGATTACTGTGTAAATGACACTGGCAGTGAAGGGGTTAACCACTAGGGGGCGGGGAGGGGTTAAGTCAGTACTAGGGATGTGTTCTAACTGTAGGGGGGATGGGCTGTGTGTGACATGTCACTGATGATCTCTGCTCCCGATGACAGGGAGCAGAGATCAGTGACACTGTCACTAGGCAGAACGGGGAGATGCTGTTTACATCGTCCTCTCTGTGAGGCGATCGCGGGTATCCCCACGGTGATCGAGTCCGCGGGACCCGCGACCCGACTCACGGAGCTCGCAGCAGGCACGGATGCACACGATGGCAAATTCAAAGTAACGCACGGGTAAGTTACTTTGCACAGCTGTGCCATTCTGCCGACGTATATCTACAGGAGCCGGTCGAGAAGCGGTTAAAGTAAAAAAATAAAAGTGAAATATTCCTTTAAATATCGTGCCTGGGGGTCTCTATTGTATGCCTGTAAAGCGGCGCATGTTTCCCGTGTTTAGAACAGTCCCTGCTCAAAATGACATTTCTAAAGGAAAAAAAGTCATTTAAAACTGCTTGAGGCTTTAATGTCATGTCTGGTCCCGGCAATATGGATGAAAATCATTGAGAACCCCCCCAGCCCATTACCAGCCCCTTTGGGTCTTGTATGGATATTAAGGGGAACCCCGCACCCAAATAAAAAAAAGGAAAGGCATGGGACCCCCAGGCCCTATATACTCTAAACAGCAGTATACAGGCGAACAAGAAGGGACTGTAGGTTTGTTCTTAAGTAGAATCTGTTTGTAATTTTGAACTGGTACATTTTTTACGTGTACCTCTAGCCAAAAAATCTATTTTTAAGCTTTTTGGAAAACATAGGGAAGGATTATCACCCCTGTAACATTTGTTTTGCTGTCTGTACACCTGTTCAGAAAATTTCACCTCACTTTCAGTCCCAATGACAATTGGATTTTGAAAATTTGGGGGTTTTAGTGAAACAAGGAACTCTTACAGGAGAGAGCTTCCCTTCCTAGGGGTAGATTTCCTCTCACTTCCTGTTGTCTCCTTCTGTGCAAATAGGAGTTGTTTGTAAGTTGGATGTTTGAAAGTAGGGGCCTGCCCTATATACTCTGCAGAAATTTTGGCCTTAGGTGTTGGTGTTGCCACAACACTGTAAGCCCACGCAGTTACTCTTGGTGGGCACAGGAACGGGCCCTGCTGTGAAATATTAGATCAAGAATAGTAATTACATGCCCCTGTTGAACAGGATCAGAAAACTTGGGCCTTTGGTGGTGGACGGTGTGGTGGTGTTGCCACAACACTGTAAGGCCTCACAGTTACTCTTGGTGGGTGCAGGAACGGGCCCTGCTGTGAAATATTAGATCAAGAATTGTAATTACATGCCCCTGTTAAACAGGGGCTGAAAAATTTGGCCTAAGGCACTGGTGCTGGTGCCACAACACTGCAACCCCTCATAGATACTCTAGTTGGAGCTCAGGAATGAGCCCTGCTGCAAATTATTGCATCAAAAATTGCAATTACATGCCCCTGTTAAACAGGGGCAGAAAAATTGGGCCTTAGCCACTGGTGGCGGTGCCCAGAACCAAAAATGTTCTTACAAGCTATCAGCATGAACATTGAGGAGGAAGAGGATAGTCACTCAGCATAACAGGATAGTCACTCAGCATCAGCATAGGCAGTCTAGAAGGGATCTCACATTAAAAAAAAATTATTCGGTTACATCAGCATCAGGTGCTTGGTAGCTGGTGATACAAGACTGATTCATTTTTATGACAGGCGCACCCTGTGATCGGTTACAAAGCCTCCAGCAGCACTGAATGTGCGTTCCGAAAGAACGCTGGATGCAGGACAGGCCAGTATCTCAATTGCATACTGTGCAAGCTCTGGCCAGTGATCCACCCTCAAGACCCAGTAACCCAGAGGTATTTTGGTGGAAAAGGTGTCCAAGTCTGATCTTGCCCCTAGGTATTCCTGCACCATGTGAATCAGACGCTGGCGATGGTTGATCATACCTTGGGGCTGCGGACTAAAAAATTGTCTGAATGTATCGGACAGACGGACACTTTCTCCACCGCTCCTTCTGTGACTGACCGAAGCCTCAGCAACACGTTGTCCAGGAGGACCAGGAAATTGTAACCTCCCAGGCTCTGGAAACGCGTTGCACAAACCTTTCCGCAAGGCCTCCCGAAGATGTTTCATCCTCTGCTCCCTCTGCGATGGCAAGATAAGGTCCCCAACCTTACCCTTGTAACGTGGATCAAGGAGGGTTGCCAGCCAGTAATGATCCCTCTCCTTGATACCATGAATACGAGGATCCTTCCGCAGGCTTTGCAGGATCAGGGAGGCCATGCAGCGTAGGTTTGCTGAGGCATTCGGTCCGGAGTCCTCTGGGTCACTAAGGTCAACATGATCCGCAGCCACCTCCTCCCAGCCACGTACAAGTCCATGGGTTTCTTCGGACTGTAAATGATCCCTTGAAGACTGCTGCTGATGCTGAGTGCTAGGCTCCACCTCCATGCTGACACAATCCTCCTCCTTGTCCTCTTCCTGTGTGGTTGGCGGGCACGCAGGAACAATGTCTGGATAAAGGGGGCCTTGAAAGGCAAGGAAGTCCTCCTCTTCCTGCCTCTGTTCTGCCTCAAGTGCCCTGTCCATTATTCCACGCAGCGTGTGCTCCAACAGGTGGACAAGAGGGACAGTGTCACTGATGCATGCACTGTCACTGCTCACCATCCTCGTGGCCTCCTCAAATGGTGACAGGACAGTGCATGCATTCCTGATCATGGCCCACTGGCGTGGGGAAAAAAACAAGCTCCCCTGACCCTGTCCTGGTGCCATAGTCACACAGGTACTCATTGATGGTCCTCTGCTGCGTGTGCAGCCGCTGCAGCATGGCCAACTTTGAGTTCCACCTGGTGGGCATGTCACAGATTAGGTGGTTCTTGGGCAGGTTAAATTCCTTTTTGGAGGTCAGCCAGCTGAGCACTGGCATTATATGACTGGCGGAAATGCACACAGACTTTCCTGGCCAGCCTCAGGACATCCTGTAAGCCCGGGTACCTGCCCAAGAACCACTGCACCACCAAGTTAAGGATGTGAGCCAAACAGGGCACATGGGTCAGTTGTCCCTGTTGGAGGGCGGAGAGGGTGGCGAGTCCCATAAGTGCAGTTCAAGCTGGTGAGGTGGCAAGCACAAGTATTGTCCCGCTGCCACCAAGAAGACAAACACAGGCCCGTCGTGTCCATAGTGCCCTTCCTGCTGCATTCGCCAATCCTAATTGGGAACCCACCTCTTCTGCAGCACCCGTACTTCCCCCATTCACTGGCCAACCCGGCATTCAGGTGGAAACAGTTGATTCTACGTCACTTGATTTTTATTCGCTGTTTTTCACTGAAGATCTCTATAGATCTATTGTGGACCAAAGCAATTTGTACGCTGGTCAACACATCGCCACTATTCCCCAGTCCTTCCTTGCCAGAGATTGGAAACCAGTTACGGTTTCCGAATTTAAGATCTTTCTGGGCCTTTCCCTCCTCCTGGGCATAACCAAAAAGAGTGAGTTGCGGTCATATTGGTCCACTGACCCAATTCACCATATGCCCGTGTTCCCTGCTTCCATGGCCAGGGCACGATACAAGCAGTTCATGCACTTCAACAACAATGAACTCTGTCGTCCTCGTGGAGACCCTGGATACGATTGGCTCTACAAAATTCGGCCCCTCGTAAACCAGTTCAACCAACATTTTGCAGACTTGTTTACTCCCCATCAAGTTGTCTGCGTTGATGAGTCTCTGATTAAGTTTTCTGGCCGGTTGTCATTCAAATAGTACCTTCCCAGCAAGCGTGCCAGATATGGGGTCAAGATGTATAAGCTCTTTGACAGGGCCCCGGCTATACATGTAGCTTTATGGTTTACGAGGGAAGAGATAGTCACGTAGAGCCGACAAACTGCCCTGACTACATAGGAAGCGCTGTCAAGATTGTGTGGGACTTGGTGTCACCCTTATTATTGTACATGGACAATTATTTCACGAGCGTGACACTTTTTAGTTACTTGTTTGATCATCAGATTGAAGCATGTGGCACCGTGCGAACTAATCGCCACATGCTCCAAAACTGCGCATTAACCGCATGTCGTAATTGCATAAAGTGGAAGAACATCCACGGGGGTAGGTTATATCTAGCTCTCAGTTCCGCAAAGGTGAGAAGCCGGCCCTCCCTAAATATGTGTCGCAATGTTCGACCCTCGTGTCTGGCCCAAACCTGGGGGTCCGGAACAGATTGGAGGTGTGATAACATTGGGTTGCCCCATAGCGGGGTATGTGGGGAGACAGTACTGCCACTGGTAAGATATGAGGAGACCTGCTGCCACACCCTTACCGTCGTTTTCATGGGCGTAGTAACCTGAGGGCTGTATCTCGGGCCTCTATAGACCAGATTACTAAGTTCAGAATATGAGCCTAAAATCGCAGCCTCCAGATTGACCACCGGGTTACTTTGGTCTTGAGCAAACCACCAACGCACGGTGACCAGGAGCGCCGCCCAGTAATATTTTTTTAAATTTGGCAGGGATAAGCCTCCCTCTGTAAGCGATAACTGCAATGTTTGTTTGGCTACCCTGGGTGTTGTCTCAGCCCCTACAAAGGAGGTGATGGCTTGATCTAATTTGAGGAAGAATGAGTTTGGAATGGGAACCGGGGTATGGCGAAAAACATATAAAAATTTTGGGAGGAAGGACATCTTGAGCAAATTCACCCTCCCCACCGGGGTTAATGGCAATTTTTTCCACACCGCACAACGTTGAATGAGCTGATTTAGGATGGGAAAGACATTATCAACTAGGTAGCCTTGCAGGTTAGACTGGATCTGAATGCCTAGATATTTAAATTTAGAAACTTTAAGGGGAAGGGGTGGGTCCACCACTGGTTGGGTGTCTGTCAGGGGGAACAGGAGAGACTTCTCCCAGTTCACCCTGATCCCCGAGAAAGCACCAAATCTGTCAATAATGGATAAGGCTGCTCTAAGCGATTGCTGGGAGTCACGAAGATACAATAGCATATCATCCGCGTAGAGGGAAATCTTTTCTACCAGGGGCGGGAACGAGATGCCCCCCACCTCGTGTGATGTCCTAAGGAGTTCCGCTAGCGGCTTGATCGCAAGAGCAAAGAGGGCCGGCGATAGCGGACACCCCTGCCTAGTGCCTCGGTGGAGGGGAATAGAAGCCGACAGAACCCCACCCATACGAACCCTAGCCGATGGACCGGAGTACAACAGCCGGATCCATTGTATGAATTTGGGTCCTATCCCGAACTTGTGTAGGATTAGCCATAAGTATTCCCACTCCACCAAGTCAAAGGCTTTCTCTGCGTCCAGGGAAGCCACCACACCGGCCCCCCTCTCAGAAGTTGGGCTTGCCAAGATAGTATAAAGTCTTCGCAAGTTAATGTCTGTTCCTTTGCCCGGCATAAAGCCAGTTTGGTCTCCATGGATTAGTGATAAGATAACCGTGTTGAGTCTGGTGGCCAAAACCTTTGCTAGTATTTTTGCGTCCACGTTTAACAGGGAAATAGGCCTGTACGAGGAGCAGAGTTCAGGGTCCTTGCCAGGCTTGGGTATCACGACTATCACAGCTCTGGACATAGAGGGGGGCAAAGAATTTAATTTGAAGGAGGCAGATAGGATCTCCAGTAGTCTTACAGCTATAGTCTCCATATGTGACTTATAGAATTCCACTGGAAGTCCATCGTCCCCCGGAATTTTCCCAGATTGTAGGGAGCTAATAGCGTTTTGTAGTTCTTTGAGGGTGAGCGGAGCGTCAAGTCTCCCACGGGCCTCCTCCGACAGGGAGGGCAGCGTAATAGTCTCTACATACGCATGGAGATCTGCATTGGAGTATCTCACCTTGGATGTATATAAATCCTCATAATATGAGGCAAAACGGGTATTTATATCTCTGGGGTTAGACAACAGTCGCCCCGACCCATTTTTGATATTAGCCACTGTAGTAGCCACCGTTTTCTCCCTGGAAAGCCACGCCAAGAGCCTCCCGGTCCACTCACCTTGCTCAAAGATACGTTGTGATTGATGTAATAGGTATGTTTTCGTGGCCGCTACCCTGAGGAGCGCCACTTCACGCACTGCACATTGCAAATCCGCTCTGAGCACCTCATCTCTGGTATTAGTGTATTGAGTTTCCAAATCAGCCGCCCTGCACTCAGCCTGGAGCAGAGCTGCCCCAGTCTGACACCGGGTACGTGTAATCGCTGTCTGATAATGATCCCGAGCGTGAAATTTAAAAGATTCCCAACCGGAGGCAGGTGTCGTTGCAGGGGGATTGTCAACCCAGAAGTCCCTCATTGCAACTTCAGCATCCTGCTCTATACGATCATCTGAAATCCAAAAACGTGATAGGCGCCAAAGCTAAGTAAAAGAGGAGAATGATCCGATATACCTCTAGGCAAGTGGGTAATTTCTTGAACCAAGTTAAGAACACTGGTGGTGGCAAACACTAGATCAATACGGGACATAGCCCTGTAGGAGGCCGACTGGCAGGTGTAGGATCTCAGCAGGGGATTTTTCCAACGTCAGACATTCGTAAGGGCAAACGTAGAGGTCCATCTGGACAATGGGGATTCCATAGCCGGATCAGGCCTCAGTTTGTCTTGGTTCGGGCATGGTGGCATGTTGAAATCCCCCGCCAAGATCACATTTTCAGTGGGGTATCCTGCAATGAGAGTGGTAATCTTGTGGAGAACTGCCAATGATGCTGGTGGAGGTATATAGAGTCCCACAATTATCATACTTATATTGGAAATAACCGCATGTAGAACTATGAATCTACCCTCGGGGTCCAGGTGCAGGTCCAGCAATGTAAAGGGCAAGGTCTTACGTATTAGTATACTGACTCCCCTGGCGTATGAGGAGAATGTGGCGTGATAATAGTGGCCCACCCATGGCTTTTTAAGACTCAGAACCCGACCTCCAGTGAGGTGGGTTTCCTGTAATATACAAACATACGGGGAGTATGATTTGAGAAAGTTAAAGATCAGTGAACGCTTTATTCAGGAATTCATACCCTGAACGTTCCAAGAAAGTAGTTTTATGGGGGCCATAGGGAGTCAGAACACATTGCGGCATCATGTAAATTAAGGGGTGCGCCCGGACCCTTAGAGGGGAAACTCAGGCCCATCTCCCATAGTACATCTTGAGACATTACATATATTGGCATCAAGCATCGTACGTCTGTGTAGCTTACCATAAGACATTTCTGTGTATAACATGTATAACCCCCTTCCCCCAAACAAACACCCCCCCCACCCCGCACACCCCCCAAACTTGGGTATGCTTGTTCCCTGAAACCAAAAAAGGTCATGGACCTCACGGGGTCATGTACCAGATGAGAAGAAGTAGATAACGTCTACTCAAAGAACAGAGCTTCCAGTCTAAGGTAGATGCCGCCATCAGCGGGAATAATTGTGTACTTTACCTGGCCAGTGCCAGGGGCTCAGACTTAACGTAAACAAAATTATTAAGAATTTCCCTCCCCCCCTCCCCCCCCAGAAGCACATCCAACCAGAGCAAAATAGTAGTTTCTACCCACGATCTCCAGGGCAAAGGGTGATCAGCCACGTGACGTTGTAGTCAAGTGGTAGCGGCTCATTTGCGGGTGTTTACATCGATCCAGTCCCACCCCGCTATACCTAAACAAAGTGGGGAAATATGCAGGTGTCCAGGAGCTAGGGCAGGCTTTATCGTCCCATATCCCATACGTCCAGCACATTTTGCAAAGACTAGTTTGTAGTCAGGATGAGGGGTGCAATCCTTTTAGGGTTTCCGTGTCTAACATTAGAGTTACCCCCTTTGCAGCACCAACAGGGCAGAAGAGTAAGTCAGGGGACATATGCACAGACATTTCAAATCAGCAAAAAGCTCCACGTCACCATGCCGCCAGCTCAGTCAATAGGTTAGGGTTATAAAGCAACTTGTATGAAGAAGGGATATCCACATACCTAATGTCTGGGCAATGTGTTCAGCCAACGTGAGGCCTCCTCTGGGGACGTAAAAAATTGGACACTTTCGCCATTTTGCACACGAAGTCGGGCGGGAAACAGCATGCTGTAGCGTATTCCCTACGCTCTCATGGCCTGCTTCACCTGGTCAAATGACTTTCTCTGCTTCTGGGTGTTCACAGAAAAATCCGGGAAAAACATCAGACGGGCCGCCTCATGGTAGATGTCAGCCATTTTCCGGGCCTCACGTAATACCAGATCCCGATCCCTGTAGTTAAGCAGTCGAAATATAAATGTGCGAGGTGGGGTTCCAGGCGGCCCTCGGTTCGGTGGCATCCGATGGGCCCTCTCAATGACAAATTGAGGTGAGAAGCTTGCCTGAGGGAAGAGCGTGCGGAGGAGTTTCTCTGTGTAGGCAGTGGTATCAGAGCCCTCCGATCCCTCAGGGAGTACTATGAAACACAAATTATTGCGGCGATTACGATTTTCAGAATCCTCGGCTCTCGTTTCTAGGTGTTTGACCCTTACTTGCAGCATGTGTAGAGAAGCCGAGTGATCCCTGATCGTGTCTTCAGCCTCCCCCACCCGACATTCAACTTCTGTCACTCGCTTCCTCACCTTTTCAAAATCTTGTCTAATGCGCCCAATGTCCAACTGCACAGTATCGATCTTAGTTGGGAGGACAGGGAGGATTGACATCCCATTATAGCTTGCATCAGAGCCGCGAAATTGCTCTGTTCAGTGAGAGCAGGGTCCGGGTCTTCTGTCTGTGTCGCCATATTACTCACAGCCTCCACGCGTGCGGCCGCTCCGGCTGAGTTGTTCCGGCTATTTCTCTGGCTGAGTTGATCCAGGCGGCGCCGATTCCGTGTCCGCATCAGCGGGGGGGGAGCGGGAAGCACCTCAGGCGGGTTTGGAGAAGTACAGGGTGGGTTAGAAGGATTAATTCCCCGCGATGGCTGCAGAGCTCCCTGACTAGACGTCCTGCACCATCGCCATCTTGGTTTGTTATTTTTAAAGGAAAAAAAAGACTTTGCAATCACTTTAATAAAAAAAAAAAAAAAAGACACCAATAAGTATATATTGATTGGTTTGCGCAAAAGTTATAGGGCCTACAAACTATGGAATATACTGTATACAGGAATTTCTATTTTTATTTTTTTTCATACTACTAATGATGGTAATCAGCGACTTATAATGGGACTGTGCGGTGGGCAAACTTACACTGGCTGATCTGGGGGAACTGACTAACTGCAACTGACATCACCAGTGACAATAATATACATTGTCACTGTACTAATGACACTGGCTGGGAAGGGGTTGACATCTAGGGAAATCTATGGGTTAAAATGTGTGCCTAACTATGTGTAATATGTGTAAAGTGTGCAGCTTTTACTACTAGATCTTTAAGTTTCTTCTCTTTTTGCACGGATAAGAAACAGAAAGATTCCTCCCTCTATACAGAGCTCTGTGTCGTTTACCAACACAAAGCTCTGGGCGTTGATTGTACACAGTTGATCAGCAGGTCCCGGCAATGAATCATTGGCCGGGACTTGGTGACAGGCTCCTGCTGTGTACTATCACAGCGGGTGCTGGTGGGGGGTGCACAAGCATGTGCCCTAAACCGGAAGCAGGTACAGAGGGAGTGATCTATTTCTCATCCCTGCCAAGAAATTAGAAACTTAGAGTTAGAGATCTAGTAGTAAAAGCAGCAGAACTAAACTCTTTCAATCATTATTAACTATGTGTAATCCTTATATTACTTGCCTTAGCAAAGAGATAAGAAGATACGTTATATTTACAAATGTTTAACTTGTTTTAGCCCACAGAAATTTGTGTCTACTATGAGGGCCAGCTGACTGTGTTTGCCTCTCACACCAAAACACTAACTGCACGATGAATGAAAATCTATAGAAATGCATTTGTTGGACCAATCATCCCTGGTTGGGTCTGGATCCTTTCCTTTCTGGTGGAAAGAGTTATCATCATCTGTGAATGAACATAGGAATAGACATGTGCAATTCATTTAGTTACGAATTGAAATTCAGATGAATTTTTTGCTATTCGGAAATTCAGATGTATCCGAATTTCCGAATAACAATAGTAATGAATTTTTAATGAATCTGAAATAATTAAAAAAAATTATTTGTTTATTTTTCAAATATTTTTTTAGTCAAATTTGAATAGTTTTCAAAATTGAATTTAAATAGTTTTTAAATTCAAATTGTTTTTAAATCAAATTCAAATTTTCGAAGAGAATAAAGTAGAATAGAAAATAAAGGAATATAATAGAAAATAATATAACAGAATAGAAAAGAATAGAATAGAAAATAAAAAAATAGAATATAATAGAGTAAAACAGAACAGAATATAAACATAAAATAATATAAGAAAATAGAATAAAAGATACAAAAATAGAACAGAATAGAAAAGAAGGGAGTAAAACAGAATAAAATAGAATAGAAAATAGGGGAATAGAATAAAAAGAATAAACCATCTTTTGAAATTTGAATACAAAAAATCTATAAAATTTGAATAGAATAGAACACAAAAAAAGAATAGAATAGAAAAATATAACCTTCTTTCGAAATTCAAAAAGAGAAAAAAAATGACATTTGAATAGACTAGGAAAGAATAGAATAGAATAGAGAATAAAATAGACTAGAGTTAAAAAAAAAAACAATATAATAGATTACAAAGAATATAACAATTTCCCAAAATTAAAATATAATCAATTCAAATAGAATATAAAAGAATAGATTAGAATAGAGACTAAAAGAATATAATATACTAGAATATAAAAGAAAATAATATAACAGAATAGAAAAAAAATAGAATAGAATATAATAAGAAGAACGTAACCATCTTCCGTAATTCAAATTTAGAATAGAATACATTTGAATTTAAATAGAATAGAAAGAAATGAATAGAAAATAATATGAGAGAAAAGAATAGAGTAGGAAGAACAATAGAAAAGAACAAAACTGAATATAAAGAACAATATAACCATTTTCCAAAATTCTAATTTCGAATAGCATAAATTTCAATTTGAATAGAATAGAAAGGAATAGAATAGAATAGAAAATAATAAAATAGAAAAAAACAATAGAATAGAATGGAAAGAATATAGCCATTGTAGAGGGTCAGCATGGGGCATGGGTAAGAAGTGGTTAATTGAAGAGGGCAGGTATTTCCCATTCAGACCTGCTTATTGTCAGCTGGGCTGGAAGTGTCAGAGAGGAGCTGTTTGAGTAGGAGAGAGAGACACAGCTGCACGCTGTGTGAAAAGGTCCATTGCTGGATGGTGTACCTGCTGGGTGAGCTTAACCACATAAAGACTGTAGCTCTGATTGGAGCCATGAACTATTACCTATAAGCCTGTGTGCTGCTGAACTGTGAGCTGTACCTGTCTGCACAACCGTGTGACAAGACGAGTCTGTCTTGTCTTATGTTTATTTTTGCCAATATTGCTGAATAAAGCCACTTTATTTTACTGGACTGTCTTTGAGCCAGCTGTTCACCCCTCTGATCCCCTACACCATATTCCAAAATTCTAATTTTGAATAGAATAAATTCAATTTCAAATGGAATTCGATTTGAATGCAATTAGAATGGAATTTGAATCGATTTGAATTTGAATAAACAAAACAAATTCAGAAAACAAGTTATATTAATGAAACCCCTTCATGCCGACGTAGAGCAAATATGCAGCCTTCGGCTTGAAGGGATTATACCACGGTGATGTGTGCAGCTGCACACATCAACCCAGTACCATTTTTTTTAGAGACGGTGGTTGGTTTTCTTTTGATGACAACTGATGTGGCTAAGCAGCGCTCGGCTGTTATCCCAAGCAGCGGGACAGGACGTCCCCCCCTCCTGTCGCATTCCCGGGGCTCCCCCAGGCTCTTCCGCCCAACCAGGAGGCATAGCCAGAGACCCGAACAATGCTGGAATCGGGTTTGATCGGGTCTCAGATGTAGTAACCCGGAAGCAATGTCACATCACTTCCCGGTTTACGATAGACTTAAGGACGCCAAATTTTAAAAGATGACAGTATTCAAAACAGTAAACTTGGTGTTTTGAATGCTTTTAAGTGCAAAGGAGGGATTTGGGGTCTTTTAGATGCCAGATCCCGCCATTAAGAGTACCTGTTACTGCCTATTACTGTCACAAGGGATATTTACATTCCTTGTGACAGCAATAAAGTTGATCAGAGGGACAGTGTAAAAAATAAAAAATAAATAAGCACCCCATCCCGCCTTGTTCACGCGCAGTAGCGAACGCATACGTAAGTGTAAATGTAAACGGTGTTCATGTGAGGTATCGCCATGATCATTAGAGCGAGAGCAATAATTCTAGCACTAGACCTCCTCTGTAACACTAAACTAGTAACCTGTAGAGATTCTTAAAGCGTCGTCCTATGGAGATTTTTATGTAGCATTGTTTGTCGTCATTCCACAAGTGTGCAATTTTAACCACTTGCCGACCGCCGCACGACTATATACATCGGCAGAATGGCACGGGCAGGCAAAAGGACGTACATGTACGTCCTTGCCTGCCCGCGGGTGGGGGGTCCGATCGGACCCCCCCGGTGCCTGCGGCGGTCGGCAAATCTCCCCCGGCGATCGGTGGTGAGGGGGAGGCCATCCATTCGTGGCCCCCCCCTCGCGATCGCTCCCAGCCAATGGGATCATTTCCCTGCCTCTGTATTGTACACAGAGGCAGAGGAAATGATGTCATCTCTCCTCGGCTCGGTATTTTCTGTTCCGGGCCGAGGAGAGAAGACTGTAATGTAAGTGCACAACAAACTACACACACAGTAGAACATGCCAGGCACACAAAACACCCCGATCCCCCCCCCGATCCCCCCCCGATCGCCCCCCGATCCCCCCCCCCGATCCCCCCCCAATCACCCCCCCCCGTCACAAACTGACACCAAGCAGGTTTTTTTTTTCTGATTACTGTATTGGTGTCAGTTTGTGACAGTTACAGTGTCAGGGCAGTGAGTGTTAGGCCCCCTTTAGGTCTAGGATACCCCCCTAACCCCCCCTAATAAAGTTTTAACCCCTTGATCACCCCCTGTCACCAGTGTCACTAAGCGATCATTTTTCTGATCGCTGTATTAGTGTCGCTGGTGACGCTAGTTAGGGACCTAAATATTTAGGTTCGCCGTCAGCGTTTTATAGCGACAGGGACCCCCATATACTACCGAATAAATGTTTTAACCCCTTGATGGCCCCCTAGTTAACCCTTTCACCACTGATCACCGTATAACCGTTACGGGTGACGCTGGTTAGTTTGTTTATTTTTTATAGTGTCAGGGCACCCGCCGTTTATTACCGAATAAAGATTTAGCCCCCTGATCGCCCGGCGGTGATATGCGTCGCCCCAGGCAGCGTCAGATTAGCGCCAGTACCGCTAACACCCACGCACGCAGCATACGCCTCCCTTAGTGGTATAGTATCTGTACAGATCAATATCTGATCCGATCAGATCTATACTAGCGTCCCCAGCAGTTTAGGGTTCCCAAAAACACAGTGTTAACGGGAACAGCCCAGATACCTGCTAGCACCTGCATTTTGCCCCTCCGCCCGGCTTGGCCCAGCCCACCCAAGTGCAGTATTGATCGATCACTGTCACTTACAAAACACTAAACGCATAACTGCAGCGTTCGCAGAGTCAGGCCTGATCCCTGCGATCGCTAACAGTTTTTTGGTAGCGTTTTGGTGAAATGGCAAGCACCAGCCCCAGGCAGCGTCAGGTTAGTGCCAGTAGCGCTAACACCCACGCACGCACCGTACACCTCCCTTAGTGGTATAGTATCTGAACGCATCAATATCTGATCCAATCAGATCTATACTAGCGTCCCCAGCAGTTTAGGGTTCCCAAAAACGCAGTGTTAGCGGGATCAACCCAGATACCTGCTAGCACCTGCGTTTTGCCCCTCCGTCCGGCCCAGCCCAGCCCACCCAAGTGCAGTATCGATCGATCACTGTCACTTACAAAACACTAAACGCATAACTGCAGCGTTCGCAGAGTCAGGCCTGATCCCTGCGATCGCTAACAGTTTTTTTGGTAGCGTTTTGGTGAACTGGCAAGCACCAGCCCCAGGCAGCGTCAGGTTAGTGCCAGTAGCACTAACACCCACGCACGCACCGTACACCTCCCTTAGTGGTATAGTATCTGAACTGATCAATATCTGATCTGATCCGATCAGATCTATACTGGCGTCCCCAGCAGTTTAGGGTTCCCAAAAACGCAGTGTTAGCGGGATCAGCCCAGATACCTGCTAGCACCTGCTTTTTGCCCCTCCGCCCGGCCCAGCCCAGCCCACCCAAGTGCAGTATCGATTGATCACTGTCACTTACAAAACACTAAACGCATAACTGCAGCGTTCGCAGAGTCAGGCCTGATCCCTGCGATCGTTAACAGTTTTTTTGGTAGCGTTTTGGTGAACTGGCAACTGCCAGTGGCCTAGTACACCCCGGTCGTAGTCAAACCAGCACTGCAGTAACACTTGGTGACGTGGCGAGTCCCATAAGTGCAGTTCAAGCTGGTGAGGTGGCAAGCACAAGTAGTGTCCCGCTGCCACCAAGAAGACAAACACAGGCCCGTCGTGCCCATAATGCCCTTCCTGCTGCATTCGCCAATCCTAATTGGGAACCCACCACTTCTGCAGTGCCCGTACTTCCCCCATTCACATCCCCAACCAAATGCAGTCGGCTGCATGAGAGGCATTTTTATGTCCTCCCGAGTACCCCTACCCAACGAACCCCCCCAAAAAAGATGTTGTGTCTGCAGCAAACGCGGATATAGGCGTGACACCCGCTATTATTGTCCCTCCTGTCCTGACAATCCTGGTCTTTGCATTGGTGAATGTTTTGAACGCTACCATTCACTAGCTGAGTATTAGCGTAGGGTACAGCATTGCACAGACTAGGACACACTTTCACAGGGTCTCCCAAGATGCCATCGCATTTTGAGAGACCCGAACCTGGAACCGGTTACAGTTATAAAAGTTACAGTTACAAAAAAAGTGTAAAAAAAAAAAACACAAACAAAAATATAAAATAAAAAATAATAGTTGTCGTTTTATTGTTCTCTCTCTATTCTCTCTCTCTCTATTCTCTCTATTGTTCTGCTCTTTTTTTACTGTATTCTATTCTGCAATGTTTTATTGTTATTATGTTTTATCATGTTTGCTTTTCAAGTCTGCAATTGTTTATACTTTACCGTTTACTGTGCTTTATTGTTAACCATTTTTTTGTCTTCAGGTACAGCATTCACGACTTTGAGTGGTTATACCAGAATGATGCTTGCAGGTTTAGGTATCATCTTGGTATCATTCTTTTCAGCCAGCGGTCGGCTTTCATGTAAAAGCAATCCTAGCAGCTAATTAGCCTCTAGACTGCTTTTACAAGCAGTGGGAGAGAATGCCCCCCCCCCACCGTCTTCCGTGTTTTTCTCTGGCTCTCCTGTCTCAACAGGGAACCTGAAAATGCAGCCGGTGATTCAGCCAGCTGACCATAGAGCTGATCAGAGACCAGAGTGGCTCCAAACATCTCTATGGCCTAAGAAACCGGAAGCTACGAGCATTTTATGACTTAGATTTCGCCGGATGTAAATAGCGCCATTGGGAAATTGGGGAAGCATTTTATCACACCGATCTTGGTGTGGTCAGATGCTTTGAGGGCAGAGGAGAAATCTAGGGTCTAATAGACCCCAATTTTTTCAAAAAAGAGTACCTGTCACTACCTATTGCTATCATAGGGGATATTTACATTCCCTGAGATAACAATAAAAATGATTAAAAAAAAAAAAATGAAAGGAACAGTTTTAAAATAAGATAAAAAAGCAAAAAAATAATAAAGAAAAAAAAAAAAAAAAAAAAAAAAAAAAAGCACCCCTGTCCCCCCTGCTCTCGCGCTAAGGCGAGCGCAAGCGTTGGTCTGGCGTCAAATGTAAACAGCAATTGCACAATGCATGTGAGGTATCACCGTGAAGGTCAGATCGAGGGCAGTAATTTTTGCAGTAGACCTCCTCTGTAAATCTAAAGTGGTAACCTGTAAAGGCTTTTAAAGGCTTTTAAAAATGTATTTATTTTGTTGCCACTGCACGTTTGTGCGCAATTTTAAAGCATGTCATGTTTGGTATCCATGTACTCGGCCTAAGATCATCTTTTTTATTTCATCAAACATTTGGGCAATATAGTGTGTTTTAGTGCATTAAAATGTAAAAAAGTGTGTTTTTTCCCCCAAAAATGCGTTTGAAAAATCACTGCGCAAATACTGCGTGAAAAAAAAAAATTAAACACCCACCATTTTAATCTGTAGGGCATTTGCTTTAAAAAAATATATAATGTGTGGGGGCTCAAAGTAATTTTCTTGCAAAAAAAAATAATTTTTTCATGTAATCAAAAAGTGTCAGAAAGGGCTTTGTCTTCAAGTGGTTAGAAGAGTGGGTGATGTGTGGCATAAGCTTCTAAATGTTGTGCATAAAATGCCAGGACAGTTCAAACCCCCCCCAAATGACCCCATTTTGGAAAGTAGACACCCCAAGCTATTTGCTGAGAGGCATGTCGAGTCCATGGAATATTTTATATTGTGACACAAGTTGCGGGAAAGAGACACATTTTTTTTTTTTTTTTTTTGCACAAAGTTGTCACTAAATGATATATTGCTCAAACATGCCATGGGAATATGTGAAATTACACCCCAAAATACATTCTGTTGCTTCTCCTGAGTACGGGGATACCACATGTGTGAGACTTTTTGGGAGCCTAGCCGCGTATGGGACCCCGAAAACCAAGCACCGCCTTCAGGCTTTCTAAGGGCGTAAATTTTTGATTTCACTCTTCACTGCCTATCATAGTCTCGGAGGCCATGGAATGCCCAGGTGGCACAAAACCCCCCCAAATAACCCCATTTTGGAAAGTAGACACCCAAAGCTATTTGCTGAGAGGTATAGTGAGTATTTTGCAGACCTCACTTTTTGTCACAAAGTTTTGAAAATTAAAAAAAGAAAAAAAAAATTTTTTTTTTGTCTTTCTTCATTTTCAAAAACAAATGAGAGCTGCAAAATACTCACCATGCCTCTCAGCAAATAGCTTGGGGTGTCTACTTTCCAAAATGGGGTCATTTGGGGGGGGGTTTGTGCCACCTGGGCATTTCATGACCTCCGAAACTGTGATAGGCAGTGAAGAGTGAAATCAAAAATTTACACCCTTAGAAATCCTGAAGGCGGTGATTGGTTTTCGGGGTCCCGTACGCGGCTAGGCTCCTAAAAAGTCCCACACATGTGGTATCCCCGTACTCAAGAGAAGCAGCTAAATGTATTTTGGGGTGCAATTCCACATATGCCCATGACCTGTGTGAGCAATATATCATTTAGTGACAACTTTGTGCAAAAAAAAATAAAAAAATAAAAAAATAGTCACTTTCCCGCAACTTGTGTCAAAATATAAAATATTCCATGGACTCAACATGCCTCTCAGTAAATAGCTTGGGGTGTCTACTTTCCAAAATGGGGTCATTTGGGGGGGTTTGTGCCATCTGGGCATTTTATGGCCTTCAAAACTGTGATAGGTAGTGAGGAGTAAAATCAAAAATGTACGCCCTTAGAAATCCTGAAGGCAGTGATTGGTTTTCGGGGCCCCGTATGCGGCTAGGCTCCCAAAAAGTCCCACACATGTGGTATCCCCATACTCAGGAGAAGCAGCTAAATGTATTTTGGGGTGCAATTCCACATATGCCCATGGCCTGTGTGAGCAATATATCATTTAGTGACAACTTTTTGTAATTTTTTTTTTTTTTTTGTCATTATTCAATCACTTGGGACAAAAAAAATGAATATTCAATGGGCTCAACATGCCTCTCAGCAATTTCCTTGGGGTGTCTACTTTCCAAAATGGGGTCATTTGTGGGGGTTTTGTACTGCCCTGCCATTTTAGCACCTCAAGAAACGACATAGGCAGTCATAAATTAAAGGCTGTGTAAATTCCAGAAAATGTACCCTAGTTTGTAGGCGCTATAACTTTTGCGCAAACCAATAAATATACACTTATTGACATTTTTTTTACCAAAGACATGTGGCCAAATACATTTTGGCCTAAATGTATGACTAAAATTGAGTTTATTGGATTTTTTTTAGAACAAAAAGTAGAAAATATAATTTTTTTTCAAAATTTTCGGTCTTTTTCTGTGTATAGCGCAAAAAATAAAAACGGCAGAGGTGATCAAATACCATCAAAAGAAAGCTCTATTTGTGGGAAGAAAAGGACGCAAATTTCGTTTAGTTACAGCATTGCATGACCGCGCAATTAGCAGTTAAAGCGACGCAGTGCCAAATTGTAAAAAGTGCTCTGGTCAGGAAGGGGGTAAATTCTTCCGGGGCTGAAGTGGTTAAAGAAAAACATGTTAGGTATCTATTTACTCGGCGTAACATCGTCTTTCACATTATATAAAAAAATTGAGCTAACTCCACAGTTTTTTTTTATTATTCATGAAAGTGTATTTCTGTAAAAAAAATAGCATTGTGTATATCTGTATAATAATTTTCAATAAATTTAGATTAAAGTAAAAAAAAAATGCATTTGAAAAACCGCTGTGCAAATAAAGTGTGACATAAAATATTACAATGATCACCATTTTATTCTTTAGGGTCTCTGCTAAAAAAATATATATAATGTTTCGGGATCCAAGTAATTTTCTAGCTAAAAATACAAGTTTTAGAAAAAAACTTAGGGGTTAACTTAACAAATTTATGTAAATAATGAAATGAAACAATTTTTTTTCGCTCTGCACATGTCTACATTATTATTATTATTATTATACAGTATTTATATAGCGCCAACAGTTTACGTAGCGCTTTACAACTTGAGGGTAGACAGTACAAGTACAATACAATTTGATACAGTAGGAATCAGAGGGCCCTGCTCCTTAGAGCTTACAATCTAAGAGGGGAGGTCAAGAGATACAAGAGGTAATAACTGTGGGTGATGTGCTGATTGAAAAGATAAATGTACAGTTGTTAGGTGGGGGCCAGATAGGC
Source organism: Aquarana catesbeiana (assembly GCA_037953035.1). Lineage (NCBI taxonomy): Eukaryota > Metazoa > Chordata > Amphibia > Anura > Ranidae > Aquarana > Aquarana catesbeiana. The sequence goes on along the minus strand of JBBHAA010002294.1, from coordinate 64,047 downwards.
TTCTCTGAAGAGATGAGTTTTCAGGGATCGTCTGAAAGTGGATAAAGTAGGAGAAAAACGGACGGATTGGGGTAGAGCATTCCAGAGGATGGGGGAGGCTCTGGAGAAGTCCTGAAGGCGAGCATGGGATGAGGTGACAAGGGAGTTTGAGAGCAGGAGGTCTTGGGAGGAGCGAAGAGAACGATTAGGTTGGTATTTTGTGACTAGGTTAGAGATGTAGCTAGGTGCCAAGTTGTGGATGGCTTTGTAAGTTATAGTTAGTATCTTGAATTTAATTCGGTGACTGAGTGGCAGCCAATGGAGGGATTGGCAGAGGGGTGTAGCAGACGCTGAGCGGTTTGTGTGGTGGATGAGCCTGGCCGCAGCGTTCATGATGGACTGAAGTGGGGATAGCCTATTTAGAGGTAAACCAATGAGGAGGGAGTTGCAGTAGTCAAGGTGGGAGATGACCAGGGAGTGGATTAGAAGCTTTGTGGTGTCAATGGTTAGGAAGGGGCGTATCTTGGAGATGTTGCGAAGACAGAGGCGGCAAGCTTTGGATAGTGATAGAATGTGGGGTCGAAAGGTTAGTTCAGAGTCCAGGATTACACCTAGGACCTTGGCGTGGGGAGATGGGTTGATAGTTGAGCCGTTGATCTTGACAGGGAGATCAGGGGAAGTGGCACCTGAGGGAGGAAATATCATGAGCTCGGTTTTGGATAGGTTGAGTTTGAGAAAGTGATGTGACATCCAGGCTGATATGTCTGCTAATAAGTTGGTAATGCGTGAGGAGACAGATGGAGAGAGCTGGGGGGTGGAGAGATAGATTTGGGTGTCATCAGCGTAGAGATGATATTTAAAGCCGTGGGAGGCAATCAACTGACCCAAGGAGGTGGTGTAGATTGAGAAAAGGAGAGGTCCGAGAACAGAACCTTGTGGGACCCCAACGGAAAAAGGAAGAGGAGAGGAGGAAGTAGAGTTGTAAGTGACACTGAAGGAGCGGTGGGATAGGTAGGATGAGAACCAGCGAAGAGTGCAGTCACGGAGACCAAAGGAGTGGAGTTTTTCGAGGAGGAGTGGGTGGTCCACTGTGTCAAAGGCAGCAGAGAGATCCAGGAGAAGTAGTACAGAATAGTGTCCATTGGCTTTAGCCATTAGTAGGTCATTTGAGAGTTTAAGGAGAGCAGTTTCCGTGGAGTGTTGAGGGCGAAAACCGGACTGAAGGGGATCAAGAAGTTTATTCATGGTCAGATGGTCACTTAATCGGTTGTAGACCAGTCTTTCAAGAAGTTTGGAGGAGAAGGAGAGTAAGGAGATGGGACGTAAGTTGTTGAGATTGGTGGGATCCAGTGAGGGCTTTTTTAGTATGGGGGTGACTAGTGCATGTTTTAGAGAGTTTGGGAAGATGCCACAAGAGAGGGAGAGGTTGAAAATGTGAGTTAGAGAGCGTAGAATCGAGTCAGAGGGTGAGCGTAGCATTTGCGAGGGAACAGGATCCAGGGGGCAAGTGGTTAGATGAGTGCTAGATAAAAGTTTAGCAACCTCAGTAGTAGTAGCAGGGTTGAATGAGGGAAGTAATGACTGTATCTGTGGACATGGGGTGTTGCATGGGGGAGGTTTTTGCGCATTGGCGATCTCCTCATGAATTGTATCAATCTTAGTTTTGAAGTGATTGGCAATCTCCTGGGCGGTGATTGAGTTGGTGGGTGGAGGCAGTGGAGGACAGAGTAGAGTGTTGAAGGTAGAGAAGAGTTGACGTGGACTGGATGAGAAGGTGTTGATGAGTGTGATAAAGTAGGTCTGTTTGGCAGTGTGAAGGCAGGAGTAGTATTTTAGGAGGGCAGATTTATATTGTGTGAAGTCTTCCTGGGTCTTAGTCTTATGCCACAGGCGCTCAAGAGCGCGGCTACGTTTTCTGAGACTTCTGGTGTCATCTGTTTGCCAGGGTTGTAGCAGTCGGGGCCTAATTCTGCGTGTAGTGAGGGGGGCCAGCTTGTCTAGGGAGGAGGACAGTGAGCTGTTGTAAATGAAAGTAGCTAGGTTGGGGCAGGACAGGGGGGAGATTTTGTCATAGAGGTGATCAGTAGCAGAGTAGAGAAGAGAAGGGTTGAGGTGGCGAAGGTTTCTGCGTGTAACTGTTGGGCGGTTGGAGGGAGAAGAGGTGGAAGACAAGGAGAGAGCAAAACTAATGAGGTGGTGATCAGAGAGTGGGAATGGATTGTTGGAAAGGTTGCACGGAGTGCACAGATAGGAGAAGGCAAGGTCAAGGGTGTTGCCGTTGGAGTGGGTAGGAGCCTGTATCCATTGCTTCAGGTCAAGCGATGAGGTTAGACTGAGAAGTTTAGAAGTAATAGTAGTGTTAGTGTTGACAGGGATGTTGAAGTCCCCAAGAATGATTGTGGGGATTTCAGAAGAGAGAAAGTAGGGTAGCCAGGCAGAGAAGTCATCAAGAAAGGCTGATACCGGTCCAGGGGGCCGGTAGATGACAGCAATTCTTAGAGAAATGGGAGAGAAAAGACGAATGCAATGTGCCTCAAAAGAGGAGAGTGTCAGAGAGGGAGGTGGGTGAAGAACCTGATAGGTGCTGCATGGGGCTAGAAGGATTCCCACTCCACCTCCCTTCCGTCCACTTGGTCTGGGGGAATGAGTCCAAATAAGGCCCCCATGGGAGAGGGAAGCAGGAGAAATAGTATCCGATTCATGAAGCCAGGTTTCAGTAATGGCAAGTAGGTTAAAGGAATTTGTGATGAAGAGGTCGTGGAGGGCGGTGAGTTTGTTGCAGACAGAACGTGCATTCCACAGGGCACAGGAAAAGGGGGGGCTGGTTTTGGAAAGAGGAATATGGACCAAGTTCTGTGGGTTGCGGCTCCTGCCAGAGGGTGTAGGGGGATGGGAGCGTTGGGCAAAGACAGATGATGGTGGCCCAGGGTTTGGGGATATGTCACCAGAGATTAGGAGAAGCAGGAGGGTGAGGGAGGTAATGTGGGACTGTGATTTATGTGAAGGGGCATGTCTCAGAGTACTGGAGGTTTTATCAGTGTATGGATGTAGAATGAGCGAGAGTTGGTAAGAGCAGTAGTAGGGGGAAGACAGAAGGCAGGGTGATATGTATAAGCAGGCGGGTGGAGAGGGGGGGTGAAGGTAAGAGAGTTTGAGGAGAGAGGACAGGAGTGTCAGAAGCAGTGGTAGAGAGTGCATGTTACAGAGTGGAAGGAGAGCTTAAGAGAGAGACAGGGTCACCTGCAGTCTGTTAGCTGTTTTCCAGTGCAGATTGCTGTATTTGTTTGCTTCGTGCAATCGCTGAAGTGCAGAGAATGATCCCTGCGATCGTTAACAGTTTTTTTGGTAGCGTTTTGGTGAACTGGCAACTGCCAGTGGCCTAGTACACCCCGGTCGTAGTCAAACCAGCACTGCAGTAACACTTGGTGACGTGGCGAGTCCCATAAGTGCAGTTCAAGCTGGTGAGGTGGCAAGCACAAGTAGTGTCCCGCTGCCACCAAGAAGACAAACACAGGCCCGTCGTGCCCATAATGCCCTTCCTGCTGCATTCGCCAATCCTAATTGGGAACCCACCACTTCTGCAGTGCCCGTACTTCCCCCATTCACATCCCCAACCAAATGCAGTCGGCTGCATGAGAGGCATTTTTATGTCCTCCCGAGTACCCCTACCCAACGAACCCCCCCAAAAAAGATGTTGTGTCTGCAGCAAACGCGGATATAGGCGTGACACCCGCTATTATTGTCCCTCCTGTCCTGACAATCCTGGTCTTTGCATTGGTGAATGTTTTGAACGCTACCATTCACTAGCTGAGTATTAGCGTAGGGTACAGCATTGCACAGACTAGGACACACTTTCACAGGGTCTCCCAAGATGCCATCGCATTTTGAGAGACCCGAACCTGGAACCGGTTACAGTTATAAAAGTTACAGTTACAAAAAAAGTGTAAAAAAAAAAAACACAAACAAAAATATAAAATAAAAAATAATAGTTGTCGTTTTATTGTTCTCTCTCTATTCTCTCTCTCTCTATTCTCTCTATTGTTCTGCTCTTTTTTTACTGTATTCTATTCTGCAATGTTTTATTGTTATTATGTTTTATCATGTTTGCTTTTCAAGTCTGCAATTGTTTATACTTTACCGTTTACTGTGCTTTATTGTTAACCATTTTTTTGTCTTCAGGTACAGCATTCACGACTTTGAGTGGTTATACCAGAATGATGCTTGCAGGTTTAGGTATCATCTTGGTATCATTCTTTTCAGCCAGCGGTCGGCTTTCATGTAAAAGCAATCCTAGCAGCTAATTAGCCTCTAGACTGCTTTTACAAGCAGTGGGAGAGAATGCCCCCCCCCCACCGTCTTCCGTGTTTTTCTCTGGCTCTCCTGTCTCAACAGGGAACCTGAAAATGCAGCTGGTGATTCAGCCAGCTGACCATAGAGCTGATCAGAGACCAGAGTGGCTCCAAACATCTCTATGGCCTAAGAAACCGGAAGCTACGAGCATTTTATGACTTAGATTTCGCCGGATGTAAATAGCGCCATTGGGAAATTGGGGAAGCATTTTATCACACCGATCTTGGTGTGGTCAGATGCTTTGAGGGCAGAGGAGAAATCTAGGGTCTAATAGACCCCAATTTTTTCAAAAAAGAGTACCTGTCACTACCTATTGCTATCATAGGGGATATTTACATTCCCTGAGATAACAATAAAAATGATTAAAAAAAAAAAAATGAAAGGAACAGTTTTAAAATAAGATAAAAAAGCAAAAAAATAATAAAGAAAAAAAAAAAAAAAAAAAAAAAAAAAAAGCACCCCTGTCCCCCCTGCTCTCGCGCTAAGGCGAGCGCAAGCGTTGGTCTGGCGTCAAATGTAAACAGCAATTGCACAATGCATGTGAGGTATCACCGTGAAGGTCAGATCGAGGGCAGTAATTTTTGCAGTAGACCTCCTCTGTAAATCTAAAGTGGTAACCTGTAAAGGCTTTTAAAGGCTTTTAAAAATGTATTTATTTTGTTGCCACTGCACGTTTGTGCGCAATTTTAAAGCATGTCATGTTTGGTATCCATGTACTCGGCCTAAGATCATCTTTTTTATTTCATCAAACATTTGGGCAATATAGTGTGTTTTAGTGCATTAAAATGTAAAAAAGTGTGTTTTTTCCCCCAAAAATGCGTTTGAAAAATCACTGCGCAAATACTGCGTGAAAAAAAAAAATTAAACACCCACCATTTTAATCTGTAGGGCATTTGCTTTAAAAAAATATATAATGTGTGGGGGCTCAAAGTAATTTTCTTGCAAAAAAAAATAATTTTTTCATGTAATCAAAAAGTGTCAGAAAGGGCTTTGTCTTCAAGTGGTTAGAAGAGTGGGTGATGTGTGGCATAAGCTTCTAAATGTTGTGCATAAAATGCCAGGACAGTTCAAACCCCCCCCAAATGACCCCATTTTGGAAAGTAGACACCCCAAGCTATTTGCTGAGAGGCATGTCGAGTCCATGGAATATTTTATATTGTGACACAAGTTGCGGGAAAGAGACACATTTTTTTTTTTTTTTTTTTGCACAAAGTTGTCACTAAATGATATATTGCTCAAACATGCCATGGGAATATGTGAAATTACACCCCAAAATACATTCTGTTGCTTCTCCTGAGTACGGGGATACCACATGTGTGAGACTTTTTGGGAGCCTAGCCGCGTATGGGACCCCGAAAACCAAGCACCGCCTTCAGGCTTTCTAAGGGCGTAAATTTTTGATTTCACTCTTCACTGCCTATCATAGTCTCGGAGGCCATGGAATGCCCAGGTGGCACAAAACCCCCCCAAATAACCCCATTTTGGAAAGTAGACACCCAAAGCTATTTGCTGAGAGGTATAGTGAGTATTTTGCAGACCTCACTTTTTGTCACAAAGTTTTGAAAATTAAAAAAAGAAAAAAAAAATTTTTTTTTTGTCTTTCTTCATTTTCAAAAACAAATGAGAGCTGCAAAATACTCACCATGCCTCTCAGCAAATAGCTTGGGGTGTCTACTTTCCAAAATGGGGTCATTTGGGGGGGGGTTTGTGCCACCTGGGCATTTCATGACCTCCGAAACTGTGATAGGCAGTGAAGAGTGAAATCAAAAATTTACACCCTTAGAAATCCTGAAGGCGGTGATTGGTTTTCGGGGTCCCGTACGCGGCTAGGCTCCTAAAAAGTCCCACACATGTGGTATCCCCGTACTCAAGAGAAGCAGCTAAATGTATTTTGGGGTGCAATTCCACATATGCCCATGACCTGTGTGAGCAATATATCATTTAGTGACAACTTTGTGCAAAAAAAAATAAAAAAATAAAAAAATAGTCACTTTCCCGCAACTTGTGTCAAAATATAAAATATTCCATGGACTCAACATGCCTCTCAGTAAATAGCTTGGGGTGTCTACTTTCCAAAATGGGGTCATTTGGGGGGGTTTGTGCCATCTGGGCATTTTATGGCCTTCAAAACTGTGATAGGTAGTGAGGAGTAAAATCAAAAATGTACGCCCTTAGAAATCCTGAAGGCAGTGATTGGTTTTCGGGGCCCCGTATGCGGCTAGGCTCCCAAAAAGTCCCACACATGTGGTATCCCCATACTCAGGAGAAGCAGCTAAATGTATTTTGGGGTGCAATTCCACATATGCCCATGGCCTGTGTGAGCAATATATCATTTAGTGACAACTTTTTGTAATTTTTTTTTTTTTTTTGTCATTATTCAATCACTTGGGACAAAAAAAATGAATATTCAATGGGCTCAACATGCCTCTCAGCAATTTCCTTGGGGTGTCTACTTTCCAAAATGGGGTCATTTGTGGGGGTTTTGTACTGCCCTGCCATTTTAGCACCTCAAGAAACGACATAGGCAGTCATAAATTAAAGGCTGTGTAAATTCCAGAAAATGTACCCTAGTTTGTAGGCGCTATAACTTTTGCGCAAACCAATAAATATACACTTATTGACATTTTTTTTACCAAAGACATGTGGCCAAATACATTTTGGCCTAAATGTATGACTAAAATTGAGTTTATTGGATTTTTTTTAGAACAAAAAGTAGAAAATATAATTTTTTTTCAAAATTTTCGGTCTTTTTCTGTGTATAGCGCAAAAAATAAAAACGGCAGAGGTGATCAAATACCATCAAAAGAAAGCTCTATTTGTGGGAAGAAAAGGACGCAAATTTCGTTTAGTTACAGCATTGCATGACCGCGCAATTAGCAGTTAAAGCGACGCAGTGCCAAATTGTAAAAAGTGCTCTGGTCAGGAAGGGGGTAAATTCTTCCGGGGCTGAAGTGGTTAAAGAAAAACATGTTAGGTATCTATTTACTCGGCGTAACATCGTCTTTCACATTATATAAAAAAATTGAGCTAACTCCACAGTTTTTTTTTATTATTCATGAAAGTGTATTTCTGTAAAAAAAATAGCATTGTGTATATCTGTATAATAATTTTCAATAAATTTAGATTAAAGTAAAAAAAAAATGCATTTGAAAAACCGCTGTGCAAATAAAGTGTGACATAAAATATTACAATGATCACCATTTTATTCTTTAGGGTCTCTGCTAAAAAAATATATATAATGTTTCGGGATCCAAGTAATTTTCTAGCTAAAAATACAAGTTTTAGAAAAAAACTTAGGGGTTAACTTAACAAATTTATGTAAATAATGAAATGAAACAATTTTTTTTCGCTCTGCACATGTCTACATTATTATTATTATTATTATACAGTATTTATATAGCGCCAACAGTTTACGTAGCGCTTTACAACTTGAGGGTAGACAGTACAAGTACAATACAATTTGATACAGTAGGAATCAGAGGGCCCTGCTCCTTAGAGCTTACAATCTAAGAGGGGAGGTCAAGAGATACAAGAGGTAATAACTGTGGGTGATGTGCTGATTGAAAAGATAAATGTACAGTTGTTAGGTGGGGGCCAGATAGGCTTCTCTGAAGAGATGAGTTTTCAGGGATCGTCTGAAAGTGGATAAAGTAGGAGAAAAACGGACGGATTGGGGTAGAGCATTCCAGAGGATGGGGGAGGCTCTGGAGAAGTCCTGAAGGCGAGCATGGGATGAGGTGACAAGGGAGTTTGAGAGCAGGAGGTCTTGGGAGGAGCGAAGAGAACGATTAGGTTGGTATTTTGTGACTAGGTTAGAGATGTAGCTAGGTGCCAAGTTGTGGATGGCTTTGTAAGTTATAGTTAGTATCTTGAATTTAATTCGGTGACTGAGTGGCAGCCAATGGAGGGATTGGCAGAGGGGTGTAGCAGACGCTGAGCGGTTTGTGTGGTGGATGAGCCTGGCCGCAGCGTTCATGATGGACTGAAGTGGGGATAGCCTATTTAGAGGTAAACCAATGAGGAGGGAGTTGCAGTAGTCAAGGTGGGAGATGACCAGGGAGTGGATTAGAAGCTTTGTGGTGTCAATGGTTAGGAAGGGGCGTATCTTGGAGATGTTGCGAAGACAGAGGCGGCAAGCTTTGGATAGTGATAGAATGTGGGGTCGAAAGGTTAGTTCAGAGTCCAGGATTACACCTAGGACCTTGGCGTGGGGAGATGGGTTGATAGTTGAGCCGTTGATCTTGACAGGGAGATCAGGGGAAGTGGCACCTGAGGGAGGAAATATCATGAGCTCGGTTTTGGATAGGTTGAGTTTGAGAAAGTGATGTGACATCCAGGCTGATATGTCTGCTAATAAGTTGGTAATGCGTGAGGAGACAGATGGAGAGAGCTGGGGGGTGGAGAGATAGATTTGGGTGTCATCAGCGTAGAGATGATATTTAAAGCCGTGGGAGGCAATCAACTGACCCAAGGAGGTGGTGTAGATTGAGAAAAGGAGAGGTCCGAGAACAGAACCTTGTGGGACCCCAACGGAAAAAGGAAGAGGAGAGGAGGAAGTAGAGTTGTAAGTGACACTGAAGGAGCGGTGGGATAGGTAGGATGAGAACCAGCGAAGAGTGCAGTCACGGAGACCAAAGGAGTGGAGTTTTTCGAGGAGGAGTGGGTGGTCCACTGTGTCAAAGGCAGCAGAGAGATCCAGGAGAAGTAGTACAGAATAGTGTCCATTGGCTTTAGCCATTAGTAGGTCATTTGAGAGTTTAAGGAGAGCAGTTTCCGTGGAGTGTTGAGGGCGAAAACCGGACTGAAGGGGATCAAGAAGTTTATTCATGGTCAGATGGTCACTTAATCGGTTGTAGACCAGTCTTTCAAGAAGTTTGGAGGAGAAGGAGAGTAAGGAGATGGGACGTAAGTTGTTGAGATTGGTGGGATCCAGTGAGGGCTTTTTTAGTATGGGGGTGACTAGTGCATGTTTTAGAGAGTTTGGGAAGATGCCACAAGAGAGGGAGAGGTTGAAAATGTGAGTTAGAGAGCGTAGAATCGAGTCAGAGGGTGAGCGTAGCATTTGCGAGGGAACAGGATCCAGGGGGCAAGTGGTTAGATGAGTGCTAGATAAAAGTTTAGCAACCTCAGTAGTAGTAGCAGGGTTGAATGAGGGAAGTAATGACTGTATCTGTGGACATGGGGTGTTGCATGGGGGAGGTTTTTGCGCATTGGCGATCTCCTCATGAATTGTATCAATCTTAGTTTTGAAGTGATTGGCAATCTCCTGGGCGGTGATTGAGTTGGTGGGTGGAGGCAGTGGAGGACAGAGTAGAGTGTTGAAGGTAGAGAAGAGTTGACGTGGACTGGATGAGAAGGTGTTGATGAGTGTGATAAAGTAGGTCTGTTTGGCAGTGTGAAGGCAGGAGTAGTATTTTAGGAGGGCAGATTTATATTGTGTGAAGTCTTCCTGGGTCTTAGTCTTATGCCACAGGCGCTCAAGAGCGCGGCTACGTTTTCTGAGACTTCTGGTGTCATCTGTTTGCCAGGGTTGCAGCAGTCGGGGCCTAATTCTGCGTGTAGTGAGGGGGGCCAGCTTGTCTAGGGAGGAGGACAGTGAGCTGTTGTAAATGAAAGTAGCTAGGTTGGGGCAGGACAGGGGGGAGATTTTGTCATAGAGGTGATCAGTAGCAGAGTAGAGAAGAGAAGGGTTGAGGTGGCGAAGGTTTCTGCGTGTAACTGTTGGGCGGTTGGAGGGAGAAGAGGTGGAAGACAAGGAGAGAGCAAAACTAATGAGGTGGTGATCAGAGAGTGGGAATGGATTGTTGGAAAGGTTGCACGGAGTGCACAGATAGGAGAAGGCAAGGTCAAGGGTGTTGCCGTTGGAGTGGGTAGGAGCCTGTATCCATTGCTTCAGGTCAAGCGATGAGGTTAGACTGAGAAGTTTAGAAGTAATAGTAGTGTTAGTGTTGACAGGGATGTTGAAGTCCCCAAGAATGATTGTGGGGATTTCAGAAGAGAGAAAGTAGGGTAGCCAGGCAGAGAAGTCATCAAGAAAGGCTGATACCGGTCCAGGGGGCCGGTAGATGACAGCAATTCTTAGAGAAATGGGAGAGAAAAGACGAATGCAATGTGCCTCAAAAGAGGAGAGTGTCAGAGAGGGAGGTGGGTGAAGAACCTGATAGGTGCTGCATGGGGCTAGAAGGATTCCCACTCCACCTCCCTTCCGTCCACTTGGTCTGGGGGAATGAGTCCAAATAAGGCCCCCATGGGAGAGGGAAGCAGGAGAAATAGTATCCGATTCATGAAGCCAGGTTTCAGTAATGGCAAGTAGGTTAAAGGAATTTGTGATGAAGAGGTCGTGGAGGGCGGTGAGTTTGTTGCAGACAGAACGTGCATTCCACAGGGCACAGGAAAAGGGGGGGCTGGTTTTGGAAAGAGGAATATGGACCAAGTTCTGTGGGTTGCGGCTCCTGCCAGAGGGTGTAGGGGGATGGGAGCGTTGGGCAAAGACAGATGATGGTGGCCCAGGGTTTGGGGATATGTCACCAGAGATTAGGAGAAGCAGGAGGGTGAGGGAGGTAATGTGGGACTGTGATTTATGTGAAGGGGCATGTCTCAGAGTACTGGAGGTTTTATCAGTGTATGGATGTAGAATGAGCGAGAGTTGGTAAGAGCAGTAGTAGGGGGAAGACAGAAGGCAGGGTGATATGTATAAGCAGGCGGGTGGAGAGGGGGGGTGAAGGTAAGAGAGTTTGAGGAGAGAGGACAGGAGTGTCAGAAGCAGTGGTAGAGAGTGCATGTTACAGAGTGGAAGGAGAGCTTAAGAGAGAGACAGGGTCACCTGCAGTCTGTTAGCTGTTTTCCAGTGCAGATTGCTGTATTTGTTTGCTTCGTGCAATCGCTGAAGTGCAGAGAATGAAGTGCATATCACTTGTAGAAAGAATCACTTAGAGGAAGAAGCCTTAACGATAGAAGCCCCTGCAATGTGCTACCCCCTTAAGGATGCTCAAATATATACTGTTATAAGGGTGGGGTTGAAGTTCGTTAATTAATCATGAGTGACTATAAGAGTGCCTAGCAATCAAAGTGAACTTTTTGCTTCAAAAGTCAGAATAGCAAGAGGCCAAGACAAGATCAACACATAAAACTTAGGTAAGACAGTCCAGAAAAACAAATAATGTCATGGTTGTTCGCACAGGGCAACAGATAGAGAAGGCCACATACCAGAGAGACACACACACACAGAGACAGCAAGCAGATCCCAATTGCAGTTAACGGTGGAAGATGTGGATGAGCTGACACATACCAGAGAGACACACACACACAGAGACAGCAAGCAGATCCCAATTGCAGTTAACGGTGGAAGATGTGGATGAGCTGACACATACCAGAGAGACACACACACACAGAGACAGCAAGCAGATCCCAATTGCAGTTAACGGTGGAAGATGTGGATGAGCTGACACATACCAGAGAGACACACACACACAGAGACAGCAAGCAGATCCCAATTGCAGTTAACGGTGGAAGATGTGGATGAGCTGACACATACCAGAGAGACACACACACACAGAGACAGCAAGCAGATCCCAATTGCAGTTAACGGTGGAAGATGTGGATGAGCTGACACATACCAGAGAGACACACACACACAGAGACAGCAAGCAGATCCCAATTGCAGTTAACGGTGGAAGATGTGGATGAGCTGACACATACCAGAGAGACACACACACACAGAGACAGCAAGCAGATCCCAATTGCAGTTAACGGTGGAAGATGTGGATGAGCTGACACATACCAGAGAGACACACACACACAGAGACAGCAAGCAGATCCCAATTGCAGTTAACGGTGGAAGATGTGGATGAGCTGACACATACCAGAGAGACACACACACACAGAGACAGCAAGCAGATCCCAATTGCAGTTAACGGTGGAAGATGTGGATGAGCTGACACATACCTGTAAAGAGACAGAAGGAATGATCAGGTGAGGCAGAACCCAGTGCAGAGAATGAAGTGCATATCACTTGTAGAAAGAATCACTTAGAGGAAGAAGCCTTAACGATAGAAGCCCCTGCAATGTGCTACCCCAGCAATGTGTCTACATAGGAACATACAGCAGTAAGTGGTGATAAAAAAAAAGAAGATGAATATTCACCACGATGAACCCTTTCCTGGCCACCAACAGCACTGTGCTATACTTAGTGTAGTGCCCATTTATCCCACAGGAATCTGTCTGCCATGAAAGGTCCAATTGGTTGTATTTGCCTTCCACACCAAATCACTTACCATCCAATGTCGTATAGAGTATCTCATTGCTTCTTATTCTGGGACAAAAGTAGTCCTCACAAACTAAATTTTCTTCAATCAAGTTCGGGTCCGGATCCTGTTTTTTTGGGCTGAAAGATATTTCATCTGGGAAGGAACAAAGTAACATATAGCAGTAAGTGATGCTCAAAATGGATACATTTTCACCAAGATTAACCCCTTCCTGCCCCGCATTTTTAGCCCAGAGTGGATGTAACATCGGACACATGATCAGGAACCTGTCCTGAAGACTACCAATCATTACTAGAGACTGGCAGTTGTCCCTTTAGTCTATATCCCTGGCTCCCAGGTTTGGTGCACTTTATGCAAGTCAGTAGTGTAGGTAAAGGTACCCCGCCTGTAAAGGACAGGACTAGTGATAGGGAAATAATCCTGATGAGGAGGGAAAGCGTAGAGTCATAACTCCTCTGGGCTTTTTCCAATTTGAGCATGAGATGGCCAGGCCACGTTCTGCTCTCTCAACAGATGCTGTCAACCTGGTCAAAACCTGCTCTCTTCACATTGTGGAAAACTGTCAATGTACCAGATTGGGCAGCCGTTCCACTGGGTTTGCTGTGAATTGTTGCTGCATTACTTCGATACAAGTTTTTCACTGTACCTGACTGTGTGAATTATTGCCACTGCACTACGCTGCCTACAGGCAATTTTTGATAGTTCCAAGATTCTATATCGCTCTGTAGTGTTGGTATGGGATAATGCCCCCGGGACATTATATTTTGATTATCATTTAAATTCCACCTTTATTGCTATTATTTATACAGTTAAAGTACTTCACCTATCGTTTGGAGCAAGCCAGGAGTGGTGAAACACGTCAAGGAAGGTTGGTTTTTCGGGTGGAGATATATATGGATACAGTCAGTGGCGGCTGATGCTCCATTTCTTGGGGGGGTGGCAAACAAACACCCCCGCCAGGTCCGCACTTACTCCAGGTCACGCCTCCTAGGCTTCTCCTCCCGGCCAATCTGGTCTTAAGACCTGTTTCCTGTCCTGATTGGCTGGGAGGAGAAGCCGGAAGACAATAATGATTATTGATTCGCTAATGTCACAAGTGGGTGGGATCACTGCTCCCCGAGAACAACCTTTTTGAAGCCAATTAGAGCCTTAGGCTATAATCATGTGCTTTAAAAAACTTGTATAAATCTATGCATATGGTGCCCCGCATGGAGATTAGGAGCTGGTGCATGGAGATCAGGGGGGGGCGGCGCTCCCAAGCCCCCTATGGACCGGCCGCCACTGTATACAGTAATTTTACTGACAATCAATACATACAGCAAGACCAGCTAAGCTTGGAAGGCAATGTCAGAAGAATTCACCTGAAGAAACTCACCAGGTAAAGACGCTAAGCAGTGTAAATTTTGGCAGCAAATTTCGATTCAGTTTTAGTTTTAGTCTTTTGACTAAAATGGCATTTTAGTTTTAGTCCCATTTTGGTCTTCTGCAATTATTTTAGTTTTAGTTGTATTTAGTCGACTAAATCTCCAGTATATTTTAGTCAACTAAAATCATTTTAGTAGTCTAAAATCAAATGGGTGTAGTTAAACTGTAATGCATTATTTAAGCATTTCTCCACAATTTCCAAACTCATTATATACTGCTGGAGTAAAAAAAAAATCTAACATGTTATTATTCATGGTATTTAGGTTTGAACATGCACTACAGACCCGTGTTAATTTTGGCGTCAAATTTCAATTTAGTTTTAATCATACTCTTTTGACTAAAATGCCATTTTAGTTTTAGTCGTATTTTAGTCATCTCAATTGTTGTAGTTTTAGTCGTATTTTATTAGACTAAAATAGAATTAATTTAGTCAACAAAAATGTTTTAGTTGAGGAAATTAACACTGGCACTAAGCGCTTAAAAATCACAAAGTGCAAAAACATACAAAATCTAAATGAAACTACTTGTGCGTCAACAGAATATACACATAAAAAACACCCAGTGTGAACATAGTAAGAAAAAAGATGTATCCAAACAGTCTATGTAAAGTCCAAATATAGCTCAGAATTCCAGTGTTCGCCAGAGATGCAATTCAATGATAATCCAGTCAGGTAGCGTTAAACAATCTTCACACCACACCACGTGAAAGCATGCCACCACTTCCCCATTAGGCTAAAGGCATGTATACACAATACGAAAATCAGATGGAAAAATTTATACGACGAGCTGTCTGCCGATTTTCTGATCGTTAGTACGGTGTATTCGACAGCTGATTCCGATTTTTCGTCAGACAAAAGCTGGATGTGACGACTATAAAATTTGTGTCGGATGTGAACTCAAAGTCCGATTTTCGTTTCATTAGTATGGTTTTCGTACAAAAAAAAAATCATAAGAGCAAGACTACGCATGCTCACAAACTAAAAAATACATACAAAACTATTCAATACATTACGTCACTTCTGACGTTGTATTCTGTCGTATGAAAATTTTCGTATTGTGAGTAACCTCTTCACTTTCGACATGAGACTAGCATGTCACAAAAAACGAAAATTCGGTCTTTCGAAAATCTAAGCGTGTGTATTAAGGCTTACCAGATGGATTTGCCTCACATTCTCATGTTCAGTGTGACGGACCCCCGTCCTCAACAGGACTATGTCTGCCGTAAATGCTTCCTTTGTCCAGAACTAGCACTATCCAAGACCCCTTAGCTCACCCAGTCATTAGCTGTAACCTCAGTGTAGGGTGAAAAACATCAAACTGTTTATTCAAAAACATGTAAAAACAGATATACAACTCAGGGACAATGCCCCTCCCTCCCTTGGATTCAGGGCGGTGTAAACTGTCCAATCAGCAATAAGGAACGCAGAGGCATTGAAACATTTAAACAATAGAACACCTAATCTGCAGGGAGGGCTGTTGAAGGGATACACCCCTCCCCTCTCTGCCCTACCCCCGGTTTACATGCCAGGAACACCAATACAAACCTTCATCCCATAATACACTTCTCCTAAGCCAGACAGACTCAACAGAACAATGGCACACAGCCACACCCCAAACGATCCCAGCAAAGAGTCCAACAGTATGAGATAACACATAATATATACAAATATACAACTTTTAGCAAGTACAGCGAGTATGACTAGCACAGATCAGACTAGGGTTCTCATTCACCCTGTGTCCCTAATGGACACAGGGTGATTTACACATAGGAGGGGCCGAGGGAGCTGGACACAGAGTTTCCAGAGCTCTCCAAGGTAAGCTGGGTTCCTCAAGCCCCCCACCCAAACTGACTCCTGTCATACCATGTATCATATTATATTGGTGTGCTCGTGATTTATAGACATGTGCATTCGTTTTCGTCCGAATGCATTTTCGTCCGAATTTCAGATATTTTCGTTATTGTTTTAACAAATGATAACGAAAGTGCAGAATCCGAAAAACAAAAGATCCGACATAAACAAATGCTTTATTTTCGTTTTCGTTGCTACAACAGTTCGATATAGATAGGAGATTTGACATGATGATGACAATAACAATCTGTGTCCATCAAACCTGTGGTCGAATGTGCCTAACCTTAACTCTATTAGTCCAAGATTATTCTACATAGAGAGAAAAGATTCGACATAGAGAGAAAAGATTCGACGTAGGGGAGAAAAGATTCGACATAGGAGAGAAAAGATTTGACGTAGGGGAGAAAAGATAAATAAAATAATGATGATGATGAATGTTATTGGCTGATTGTAACCAAAGAGGAGGAGCAGTAAAATAGCTAGAACTAAGTACACACGTACTTTGGCTTATGGTGTCTGTTAAAAGTTCTAAGAAGATTCGACGGAGCAGGTAAACTATACGGCGTCGTACAGTTTAGCTGCTCCGTCGAATCTTCTTTGAACATTCGACAGTCACCATAAGCCTTCAATGACAGATTCGACCTTAATTTGGATTTTCGGACGAATGCAATTTTTAACGAAAAGCGAAATAAATAAAAACTAATTTCGGGAGTAACTAAATAAATTTATTTTTCGGACGAAAATGAAATCCCGAAATGAAATATTTCAGTGTGCACATGTCTAGTGATTTATATTGGATGCAAACCTGATGCTTGGACGCTGGGATCGGCTGCAATAAGATCACTTTTTTCTGGTAAGAAGCTGTGGAGTGCTTGGTGAAGAGCACAAAATATGTACATTTAAACCCAATTGGGAAGTGGTGCTACACTACCAAAGCTTTCCTCTTTCTTTCTATATAGGAGTTCTGGGTTCTTCACATATGCTGCTGAGCAATTATTAATCCTTTGGGGATACAGCTGTAGTACCCCCAGCTGGATTTTTGTTTGTTAGTATAGGTAAATTCAGGCTTGGCTGTTTTTTTTTAGGATCTCTGCATCTGGGCAGAGATCCAGGGAGGGCAGGATGACTCACAGGCAGCATTTCGGAGACCTCCTCCTACTTCTGGAACTTTCTCGAAAGTTCCAGAAGGATGGGAATGGAGGTAAGAAGGAGCTGCCTGGAGTTTTCTGGAGGGACCTGACCAATCCCCAGCAGATGGGTTGGCAGGCCCCCTCAAATACTCAGGGTCAGCCCAGCTGGGACGGAGGAGTTTGGGTGGAAGCTGGAGATGGAGTGTTAGGCTGTCAGAGGCCTTTGAGGGTGCCCCCTAGTCTGGGGGAGGGTGATCTTGGGCTCAAGTGCAGGTGGTACGGGATCAAGAAGGAGGACAGTGGGAGAACACTGCCGGGCACATCTCCAGGGAGGAAGATAGCTGTCTGGCGGGTGAGTGTGACACAGCTGGGAGGACTGAGGGCAGCCTGAGAGGACTAGGTGAGGGCGATCTGGGATGGATGCAGAGTCTGGGAGGACTGTGGAGGAAGAGTCAGGAGGACTAGAGAGAGGGGCAGCTGCAGCCAGGTGGGCTGGCAGTGCCTGAAGAGGCGGTGGTGAGAGCAGTAGCTACAGGAGGACAGCTGGTGGGCACTAGGACTTTGCTACACAAACATGTAGCCCACAGTCCCTGCCTGTAAAGGGCGTTCACTACTAATCTGACTGGGTCCTGTGGTCAGATCACCTAAAAGTGCCAGCTGGTCCTGGGAGTTGTAGTTCTGCAAGCAAGTGATGTGCAGGAGGCAGAAGAAGAGTGTAAATAGCCTGTCGATAGTTGTGTGTCAGCAAAGGAAAGCTTTGTGACTCACCCTGGTGTAGGGGAATCTCAGAGGGATTTATACTGCATCTGTGTCCACATACTGAAAAAGATACAAAATATCCAAAGATATTGCAGAGGTTCCCAGGAAGTCAGTATAAAGTGAGCCCAGGCAGTATGCTTACAAAAAATTATATTTTATTAGACTCAAAGTTTATTAACAAAAGCAAAAAAGAAAAAATAGATAATTGTGAACCTTCACCTAACACTGCAATAACGTTATTAAAAAGTAGCACATACAGGGCCCATGGATATAAACTCAGGGGAATGGATAGGTATGTCCTCTGTCTAAATATGTGGGAAATAAATCAGGTGATTTGCTCATCTGAGCAATATCAATCCCTGAATACAGAGGCAATAATCCAGATTGATAGAGAGTTATTCCTGCGCTATCATATACGGAGAAAAGAAGGAAAATAAAGAGTATAAAACTGGGAAAAGCCGCCTACACCAGATGGGGTACACCCTGCCCCAATAGGTTAGATAAATCAGTGAAAGTGTGGTGCTGCGCTAATCCTTTTGAAAACATATGGTAAGTATGTGAAAATTTAAAGTAAACTAACAGTGTAAATGTTTCAAAATCAAATTTGAAGATCTATATGGTGACTCTATGAAACTAACGTGCTAATTATAAAGCATGAGACACGTGGTAAAACAACATGTGATCAATACCATGTGCAAAATAATCATAAATAAATATAATAACAGTAACTGACTTAGGAATATATATATATATATATATACACTGTGCAGCCAGGCACACAGCAAACACGCATAGAATTAAAGTGACTGGTGCAAATAAACAAAATATATGTGACAACTTGACTGGAACAATGTGATAAATGGCTAAAAAAGTCCACAAATAAACGTGCATAAAAAGTGATCCACTTAGGGCTAATTAAAGTGACTGGAGTCAGTGGTGATATTTCCTTTCTTCATGCAACACAGCACGCAATGGTGGGCAGTGGCCCTTACCTACAGGTAATAGGGTAATCGCATTAACCAATTTTAGGCATGGCGGCCCTTAAATGGCAGAATCCCAACATCAACCTGTAGTGGGGGCGACAATATTTTGGTCCTATCCTGGCTTATCTCATCTGGGGACTGCGTCTCTCCAAGTAGTGTACCGGGGTCACCAAGATGAAAAAACAGCAAAGGAAGATCCCACAATGGTGTAATATAGTTTGGCAATAAGCTGGGTTTTATTTAAGCAGATAAAAGTACTCACATTAAAAACAGTAGTACAGAGTAGAGATCCGACGAGCGGCGAGCTTGTATCACTAATCCACAAAGAGGGACAGGACAGGTTCATCCTGAGCACATGAGACAGACATGAAAGGGTCTGGAGAAGCCATGGGGAATGTTATGCTGCCTTTAACATTGTTCAGCATGACCGGTTTGGTGGTGGGTCAGTGATGGTCTGGGGAGGCATATCCATGGAGGGATGCACAGACCTCTACAGGCTAGACAATGGCACCCCGACTGCCATTAGGTATCGGGATGAAATTCTTGGACTCATTGTCAGACCCTACACTGGTGCAGTGGGTCCTGGGTTCCTCTTGGTGCACGACAATGCCCGGCCTCATGTGGGGAGAGTGTGCAGCCAGTTCCTGGAAGATGAAGGAATTGATACCATTAAATGGCCCCACGCTTGCCTGACCTAACTCCAATACAACACCTCTGGGACACTATGTTTCGGTCCATCCAACATTGCCGGGTTGCAGCTCAGTCTCTTCAGCTCAGTGATGCCCTGGTCCAGATCTGGGAATAAATATCCCAGGACACCATCCGTCATCTAATTAGGAGCATGCCCCCACATTGTCAGGCATGCATACAAGCACATGGGGGCCATACAAACTACCGAGTACCATTCTGAGTTGCTACAATGAAATTTCCGCAAAATGGACTAGCCTGCTGCCTCATTTTTTCACTTAGATTTTCGGGATGTCTTTGAATTCAGCCCTCTGTAGGTTGATCATTTTCATTTCCATCAAAAGATGTGGCATCCTCTTGTTCCGTACACATTACCCAGTCCATATCAGTATTCATATCCAGCATGATATTTTCTGCCCTTGAGATCTAATGTGTTTTCATATTGTTCCTTTCATTTTTTTGAGCAGTGTATAATGGTTGGTGATTTACATTGGATGTGAACCAGATGCTTGGACTCTGGGATCGGCTGCAATGAGATCAATTTGTTCTAGTAAGAGGAAGTGCAGTGCTTGGTGAAGGGCACAGAAGATGTACATTTACTCACTGGTTGATAATCCTTTGGAGGGCATTTTATGTTATGAAATCATCAGTTCAGGCCTGGACTGGGACAAAAAATAGGCCCGGGCATTTTAGACTGAGCAGCCTGGGGGGGGCAGACCTCCTCCCTACAGTGCAGACCCCCTACAGTAAGTACAGACCCCCTCCCTACAGTACAGACCCCCTCCCTACAGTACAGACCCCCTCCCTACAGTGCAGACCCCCTCCCTACAGTAAGTACAGACCTCCTCCCTACAGTACATACCCCCTCCCTACAGTGCAGACCCCCTCCCTACAGTAAGTACAGACCCCCTCCCTACAGTAAGTACAGACCCCCTCCCTACAGTACAGAACCCCTCACTACAGTAAGTACAGACCCCCTCCCTACAGTACAGACCCCCTCCCTCCCTACAGTACAGACCCCCTCCCTACAGTACAGACCTACAGTGCAGACCCCCTCCCTACAGTAAGTACAGACCCCCTCCCTACGGTGCAGACTCCCTCACTACGGTGCAGACCCCCTCCCTACAATAAGTACAGACCCCCCTACAGTGCAGACCCCCCTAACGTACAGACCCCCTCCCTAATGTACAGAACCCCCCCTACACTACAGAACCCCCCCTTTAGACCCATAATGTACCTCAAATCAGTGCGGCACTGCATGTCGGGTCCCCTCCCCCTGTGTAGACATAAAGGAGGAGGGGGAGGTGGCTTCACTCTGCTCGGCTGTGTGAGACAGCCGAGCCGAGACTGATCACAGCCACAGCCACCGTGCCAGAGAGAAGGGGATCGTTGCGGGTCCCGGCCCCCTGATGTGCCAACAGGTGTCACTCGAGTGTGGCTCCGAGGCTAGCACGCACCCACCCTCCACTGCAAAGCGCAACTTCAGTTCTCAAAGCGCCCGTCACTGGCAGCCCGCCCCCCACTTAGTACACCACTGGCGGAACATCAGCGGCCAGTGTTAGAACACCGGTCCTGCATGTCCCAGACATGCAGCCCAACGGCCCCTGGCCCACCAGGCAAATGCTCGGTCTGCCCTATGGCCAGTCCGGGCCTGCATCAGTTACATTTTGGACACTTAAAGCATTTTCAGGAGTTTACAGGCATATGAGCTTGCAAACAGAAAAAAAAAACGCAAAGGGTTTGGGTCTGCCAGTAAACTCCTGAAAACGTCTACAGTGTGTATGGACACATAGGATAACATGGAGGGGAGTTGACAGGCAGAGAAAAGTGACAGTTCAAACACCTGTAGGAACATCTTCTTGGAGCTGCAATGTGCATGAGGCCATATATTATTATTATACAGAATTTATATAGCGCCAACACTTTACAGCATGAGTGCAGACAGTACAGTTACAATACAATTCAACACAGGGGGAATCAGAGGGTCCTGCTTATTAAAACTTACAATCTAGAAATATATGGTTATGTTTTATTTTGTTACACAGTGATTGTGAATATTAGTTATGGTTTGATTGTTTTTGGATGCACACTTATAACTATATACCAACTGTTATTTATCTAGTATTCTGATAATTGTGAGTGCAGTTCTTGTCCCATAGTAACACACTAAGAGCACAAACATTTTCTATATACACTGAATCAATGTGTTGACGACAACAATAACTGTAAGGTAATTACTATTTTCAAGAAGTCAGCACTGGCAGCCCTTCGTATTTCTCAAATGTAGCACTCACCCCTGAAGGCTGATAAGCAGGATAGAATAGAATAGAATAGAAAATAGAATAAAATAGAAAGAATAAACCATCTTGAGAAATTTGAATAATAGAAAAAAATCTAATTTGAATACAATAGAAAAGAATAGAGAAGAATAGAAAAAAGAAAAGAATAGAAAAATATAACGTATCGAAATTCCAATAGAAAACATTCTAATTAGAATAGAAAAGAATAGAATAGAGAATAAAATAATAAAATAGAGTTAAAAACAATAGAATAGAAAGAATATAACCATATCCCAAAATTCAAATAGAATATATTCAAATAGAATAGATTAGAATAGAAAATAAAATATAATAGACTAGAATAGAAAAGAATAGATTAGAATATAAAAAAAATAGAGCAGAATATAAGAAGACGAAGAAGAAAAACATAACCATCTTCCATAATTTCAATTTCGAATAGAATAAATTTGAATAGAAAAGAATAGAATTTAAAATAATAGAATAGAATAGAATAGAATAGAATAGAATAAACACTAGAAAATAATAGAATAGAAAGAATATAACAATTTTACGTAATTCTAATTTAGAATAGAATACATTTAATTTTAAATAGAATATAAAAGAATAGAATGTAATAAAAAAGAAATAAATAGAATAGAAAAGAAAAGAAAACAGAATAGAAAGAAAATATAACTATTTCCCAAATTTTAAATATAATCAATTCAAGTAGAATAGAAAAGAATAGATTAGAATAGAAAAAAAATACCAATTAAATATAATAAGAAGAACATAACCATCTTCTGTAATTAGAATTTCAAATAGAATAAATTTTATTGAATAGAAAAGAATAGAACTGAAAATAATAGAATAGAATAGAATAGAATCGAATAAACACTAGAAAATAATAGAATAGAAATAATATAATATAACCATTTTCCGGAATTCTAATTTTGAATAGAATACATTTGATTTTGAATAGAATAGAAAAAAATAGAATGTAATACAAAAGAAAAAAATAGAATAGAAAAAAACAATAGAATAGAAAGTAAAAAATAACAATTTTCCAAATTTTAAATAGAATACATTAAAATGGAATAGAAAAGAACAGAATAGAGTGGAAAAAAAATTGAATAAGAACATAACCATTTTCCGTAATTAGAATTTTGAATAGAATAAATTTGAATTTTGAATAAAATACATGAATAGAATAGAAAATAAAATAATAAGCTAGAAAAGAAAAGAATAGAATAGAATAGACAATAGAAAATAATAGAATAGAAAGAATATAACAATATAACCAATTTCCTGAAATTCTGACTTTGAATAGAATAAATTTGAATTTGAATAGAAAAGAATAGAATAGAATAGAAAAGAAAAGAATAGAAAAATAAAAGAATAGAATATAAAAAAACAATAGAATAGAATAGAAAAAAACAATAGAATAGAAAGAATATAAGCATCTTCCAAAATTCGAATTTTGAATAAAATAAATTAAATTCCGAATGGAATTTGATTTGATTGCAATTAAAATGGAATTGGAATTGATTAGAATTTTTCGAATTCGGAAAATCCAAATCGATTCAAATTCAAAACAAATTCTGAAAATGAAGTAAATGAATTTAACTTAACGAATTTAAGTAAATAATAAAATTAAACAATTTTTTTTGTTCTGCACATGTCTACAGAGGAACATGTAGCAGTTAGGCTCGGTTCACACTGGGACGACTTGGGATCCGACTTGTCGCCCCTCAAGTCGCCCCAAGTCGCCCCAGAAAGAGATTCACATGAGAGTGAATGGGAGCGTCTTAAATGACACTACTGAAGTCGCTCCGACTTCAGAGCGTACTCCCTGTACTACTTGGATCCGACTTGGTAGGCGACCTGTACCATAGAAATCAATGGAAGTCGCCTCCAAGTCGGATCTCTCTGTAAAGTCAAGCGACTTTGCAGGGAAAACCCCTCCCTCCCCCCCTCCCTCCCAGAGAGCTGATTGGCCACAGGCGAAGTCGCCTGTCATGCAGGCGACTTCAAGTCGCCTTGTAATTTGCTAAAGTCGCGTCGAAGTCGCGTCGAAGTCGCCGTGCAAAGTCGCGCTGAAGTCGTGTTGCCCCAGTGTGAACCGAGCCTAAGTGATGATAAAAAAAAGATAAATATTCACCACACTTAACCCCTTCCTGTCCAGGGTCTTTACACAACATGTCACATGATCAGCAGCCTGACTGGAAAACTCTCAGGACGTTGCTAAGTAGGCCTAGATTTATTGTTCATCTTCACCATCACAGAAGAGAGCCATCTTATATTATTTAATAGTAGTCATGGTCTGGTGCGGTATTTTATTTTATTTAGGGGAGTCATTATAAATGATCTTATTTTGCTCATAAACATGATTCCTATTTATCAACTCATGCCCTGTATGTCTTACATGCTTTGTAAGATATTGTCCTCCTTCCAACATGGCCACCAACCACGTCAGCACTGTGCTATACTTAGTGTAGTGCCCATTTATCCCACAGGAATCTGTCTGCCATGAAAGGACCAATTGGTTGTATTTGCCTTCCACACCAAATCACTTACCATCCAATCTCTCCCACATGATTTTGATCCATGACGGGAGAAAATGTCGATGAAAGACATTGGTAAAGGTAATCAAGATCGGGTCCGGATCCTGTGCTTTTGGGTTAAAATATTTTTCATCTGGGAAGTGATGTTCAAAACATATACAATTTCACCAAGATTAACCCTTTCCTGCCCCACCCAGTGTTTAACCCTGAGTGGATGTCACATCACTCACATGATCAAGAGCCTGTCCCGAAGGCCACCAATCATTACTAGGGACTGGCAGCTGTCCCTTTAGTCTATACATCAAATCATCACAGATTAAAAATACAGCATTGATTTTATATATAGCCTAAAGGGATATTTTATTCTATGCTTTAGGTTTACGGAATAAAAATATTTTGTAGTTTTATAGATTTATGTTTTCATATACTTACTATTACATATGGTTTTCTAAGTGGCATGTAAGCAGGTGCAGTCTACTTTCTCCACTGCAGGTGGCGCTCACCAGCAGCAGCTTTGCCGCTAGAGAGGAGGTCAAGAGGAACAGAATTCCACTTTGGTTTCCTGGGTCACTGAGTAAGCTATCCAGCTGGATGCTGCTGCCCCATGTAACCCTAGCAGCCATCTTGGCAGAGCCTATTTAAGACCCTGGCTCTGAGGTTTGGTGTGCTTTATGCGAGATGGTAGTGTAGGCAAAGGTACCCCACCTGTTAGGACAGCACTGGTGGTAGGGAAATTATCCTGATGGGGAGGGAACGCGAAGGGCCACAACTCCTCTGGGCTTCTTCACGTTTGGGCATGAGATGGCCAGGCCACATTCTGCTCTCTTAACAGATGCTGTCAACCCGGCAGAAAACCTGCTCTCTTCACATTGTGGAAAACTGTGAATGTACCCGATTGGGCAGCCGTTCCACTGGGTTTGCTGTGAATTGTTGCTGCATTACTTCAATACAAGTTTTTCACTGTATCTGACTGTGTGAATTATTGCCACTGCACTACGCTGCCTACAGGCAATTATTGATAGTTCCAAGATTCTATATCGCTCTGTAGTGTTGGTGTTGGATAATGCCCCCGGGACATTATATTTGGCATATTTCAATTCCACCTCTATTGCTATTATTTATATAGTTAAAGTACTTCACCTATCCTTTTGAGCAAGCCAGGAGTGGTGAAACATGTCAAGGTAGTTTGGTTTTTCGGGTAGAGATATTTGTACAGTCAGTGGCGGCTGGTGCTACATTTTTGGGGGGCGGCAAACAACCCCCCGCTAGGTCCGCACTCACCCCATCCAGGTCACGCCTCCTCGGCTTCTCCACAGCCAATCCAGTCTTAAGACCCACTTTCTGTTCTGATTGGCCAGAAGGAGAAGCCAGAAGACAATAGCACATATTGATAAAATCCTTACAGGATGTCTCCAATTTACAAGCTTACCTCAATGCACTGTATAATTGGGCAATTAAGTGGCTATTGATTTTTAATGTTGATAAATGTAAAGTTATGCACTTGGGGGCTAAGAATATGCATATACTAGGGGGAGTACAACTAGGAGGATCCATAGTGGAGAAGGATCTGGGGGTTTTGGTAGATCATAAGCTCAATAATAGCATGCAATGCCCAGCTGCGGGGTTCCAAAGCAAGTCCATTCTTGTATTAAGAGAGGTATGGACTCCAGAGAGAGAGATGTCATTATGCCCCTGTACAAATCATTAGTAAGACCTCATTTGGAATAGGCAGTTCAGTTTTGGGCACAAGTTCTCAAAAAAGGATATCGGGGAACTGGAGAAAGTGCATAGAAGGCAACCAAACTGATAAGAGGCATGGAGCTACTCAGCTATGAGGAAAGATTAGAGGAACTGAATTTATTCTCTGCAGAGAAGAGGAGATTAAGGGGGATATGATCAACATGTACAAATACATAAGGGGTCCATATAGTGAACTTGGTATTGAGTTATTCACTTTAACCACTTCAGCCCGGACCATTATGCTGCTTAAGGACCAGAGGACTTTTTCCAATTTGGCACTGCGTCGCTTTAACTGCTAATTGCGCGGTCATGCAATGCTGTACCCAAACGAAATTTGCGTCCTTTTCTTCCGACAAATAGAGCTTTCTTTTGATGGTATTTGATCACCTCTGCCGTTTTTATTTTTTGCGCTATAAACGGAAAAAGACCGAAAATTTTGAAAAAATGATATTTTCTACAGTTTGTTATAAAAAAATCCAATAAACCCAATTTTAGTCATACATTTAGGCCAAAATGTATTCGGCCACATGTCTTTGGTAAAAAAAATGTCAATAAGCGTATATTTATTGGTTTGAGCAAAAGTTATAGCGTCTACAAACTAGGGTACATTTTCTGGAATTTACACAGCTTTTAGTTTATGACTGCCTATCTCATTTCTTGAGGTGCTAAAATGGCAGGGCAGTACAAACCCCCCCAAATTACCCCATTTTGGAAAGTAGACACCCCAAGGAAATTGCTGAGAGGCATGTTGAACCCATTGAATATTTATTTTTTTTGTCCCAAGTGATTGAATAATGACAAAAAAAATATTTACAAAAAGTTGTCACTAAATGATATATTGCTCACACAGGCCATGGGCCTATGTGGAATTGCACCCCAAAATACATTCAGCTGCTTCTCCTGAGTACGGGGATACCACATGTGTGGGACTTTTTGGGAGCCTAGCCGCATACGGGGCCCTGAAATCCAATCACCGCCTTCAGGATTTCTAAGGGCATACATTTTTGATTTCACTTCTCACTACCTATCACAGTTTTGAAGGTCATAAAATGCCCAGATGGCACAAACCCCCCCAAATGACCCCATTTTGGAAAGTAGACACCCCAAGCCATTTGCTGAGAGGCATGTTGAGTCCATGGAATATTTTATATTTTGACACAAGTTGCGGGAAAGTGACAATTTTTTTTTGCACAAAGTTGTCACTAAATGATATATTGCTCACACAGGCCATGTGCATATGTGGAATTGCACCCCAAAATACATTTAGCTGCTTCTCCCGAGTATGGAGATACCACATGTGTGGGACTTTTTGGGAGCCTAGCTGCGTACGAGGCCCCGAAAACCAATTACCGCCTTCAGGATTTCTAAGGGTGTAAATATTTGATTTCACTCTTCACTGCCTGTCACAGTTTCGGAGGCCATGGAATGCCCAGGTGGCACAAAACCCCCCCAAATGACCCCATTTTGGAAAGTAGACACCCCAAGCTATTTGCTGAGAGGCATGGTGAGTATTTTGCAGCTCTCATTTGTTTTTGAAAATGAAGAAAGACAAGAAAAAACATTTTTTTTTTTCTTTTTTCAATTTTCAAAACTTTGTGACAAAAAGTGAGGTCTGCAAAATACTCACTATACCTCTCAGCAAATAGCTTGGGGTGTCTACTTTCCAAAATGGGGTCATTTGGGGGGGTTTTGTGCCACCTGGGCATTCCATGGCCTCTGAAACTGTGACAGGCAGTGAAGAGTGAAATCAAATATTTACTCCCTTAGAAAGCCTGAAGGCGGTGCTTGGTTTTCGGGGTCCCGTACGCGGCTAGGCTCCCAAAAAGTCTCACACATGTGATATCCCCGTACTCAGGAGAAGCAACAGAATGTATTTTGGGGTGTAATTTTACATATTCCCATGGCATGTTTGAGCAATATATCATTTAGTGACAACTTTGTGCAAAAAAAAAAAAAAAAATTGTCTCTTTCCCGCAACTTGTGTCACAATATAAAATATTCCATGGACTCGACATGACTCTCAGCAAATAGCTTGGGGTGTCTACTTTCCAAAATGGGGTCATTTGGGGGGGTTTTGAACTGTGCTGGCATTTTATGCACAATATTTAGAAGCTTATGTCACACATCACCCACTCTTCTAACCACTTGAAGACAAAGCCCTTTCTGACACTTTTTGTTTACATGAAAACATTATTTTTTTTTGCAAGAAAATTACTTTGAACCCCCAAACATTATATATTTTTTAAGGCAAATGCCCTACAGATTAAAATGGTGGGTGTTTCATTTTTTTTTTCACACAGTATTTGCGCAATGATTTTTTAAACGCATTTTTTGGGGAAAAAACACACTTTTTTTAAATTTTAATGCACTAAAACACACTATATTGCCCAAATGTTTGATGTAATAAAAAAGATGATCTTAGGCCGAGTACATGGATACCAAACATGACATGCTTTAAAATTGCGCACAAACGCACAGTGGCGACAAACTAAATACATTTTTAAAAGCCTTTAAATGCCTTTACAGGTTACCACTTTAGATTTACAGAGGAGGTCTACTGCTAAAATTACTGCCCTCGATCTGACGTTTGCAGTGACACCTCACATGCATGGTGCAATTGCTGTTTACATTTGACGCCAGACCGACGCTTGCGTTCGCCTTTGCGAGAGAGCAGGGGGGGACAGGGGTGCTTTATTTTATTTATTTTTTTCCTTTATTATTTTTTTGCTTTTTTATCTTACTTTTAAACTGCTCCTTTCATTTTTTTTTAATCATTTTTATTGTTATGTCAGGGAATGTAAATATCCCCTATGATAGCAATAGGTAGTGACAGGTACTCTTTTTTGAAAAAATTGGGGTCTATTAGACCCTAGATCTCTCCTCTGCCCTCAAAGCATCTGACCACACCAAGATCGGTGTGATAAAATGCTTTCCGAATTTCCCAATGGCGCTGTTTACATCCGGCGAAATCTAAGTCATGAAATGCTCATAGTTTCTGGTTTCTTAGGCCATAGAGATGTTTGGAGCCACTCTGGTCTCTGATCAGCTCTATGGTCAGCTGGCTGAATCACCGGCTGCATTTTCAGGTTCCCTGTTGAGACAGGAGAGCCAGAGAAAAACACGGAAGACGGTGGGGGGGCATTCCCTCCCACTGCTTGTAAAAGCAGTCTAGAGGCTAATTAGCCGCTAGGATTGCTTTTACATGAAAGCCGACCGCTGGCTGAAAAGAATGATACCAAGATGATACCTAAACCTGCAGGCATCATTCTGGTATAACCACTCAAAGTCGTGAATGGCGTACCTGAAGACAAAAAAATGGTTAACAATAAAACACAGTAAACGGTAAAGTATAAAAAATTGCATACCTGAAAAGCAAACAGGGGGTGATCAAGGGGTTAAAACTTTATTAGGGGGGGTTAGGGAGGTACCCTAGATCTAAAGGGGGCTAACAGTAACTGTCCTACCCCACTAACTGTCACAAACTTACACCATGCAGTAATCAGAAAAAAAAAAAAACTGCTTGGTGTCAGTGTGACCGGGGGGGGGGATTGGGAGGTGATCGGGGGTGGATCGGGTAGTAAAGGGGGGTGTAAAGTGTGCCTGGCATGTTCTACTGTGTGTGTTGTGTTGTGCAACTCACTCAGATGTCTTCTCTCTTCGGAGCCGGAACGGAAACTGCCGAGCCGAGGAGAGATGACATCACATCCCCATCCCATTACATTCTCATTGGCTGGGAGCGATCGCGAGGGGGGGGCCACGAATGGATGGCCTCCCCCTCATCTCTGATCGCTGCCAGACCAATGGCGACTGCCTCGGGCACCGGGGGGGGTCCGATCAGGAAGGCAATCACGTAATCAGGTAAGTGATTTTGCCTGCCCGTACCATTCTGCTGACATACATCAGCGTGAGGCGGTCGTCAAGTGGTTAAGGTCATCACAGAGGAGAAGGGGTCACTCTTTACGTCTAGAGGAACAAAAGATTTAATCTCCAAATACAGAAAGGTTTCTTCACAGTAAGAGCTATGGAATAGACTCCCTCCAGAGGTGGTTCTGGCCAGCTCGGTAGATTGCTTTAAAAAAGGCCTGGATGCTTTCCTAAATGTACATAATATAACTAGATACTAACATTTATAGGTAAAATTGATCCAGGGAAAATCTGATTGCCTCTCGGGGGGATCAGGAAAGAATTTTTTCCCCTGCTGTAGCAAATTGGAGCACGCCTTTCTGGGGTTTTTCGCCTTCCTCTGGTTCAACTGTGGGTGAAGGATTAACCTGACTAACTATGTAACAAGCCCTGAGCCTAACCTTTTTTAAGAAAATTAGATCCTCAGGCTCTAATCATGTGTTTCAGTAAGGAAAAAAAAAACTTGTAGAGATCTATGCGTCCGGCATGGAGATTAGGGTCTGGCGCATGGAGATCAGGAGGCCGGCACCCAGTGCTGTTGGAGATGGATATTGGTGTGGTGGTGATTTATATTGGATGCAAACCTGATGTTTGGACACTGGGATCGGCTGCAATAAGATCACTTTGTTCTGGTAAAAGGCTGTGAAGTTCTTGGTGAAGAGCACAAACAATGTACATTTAAACCTAATAGGAAGTTGTACTACACTATTGAAGCTTTCCTATATCTTCACATATATGAGTTCTGGGTTCACCACATATGAGTTGGAGATCGCTGCTGATCAGTAATTAACACTTTGGGGATACAGCTGTAGTACCCCCTAGTTGGTTGCTAGAGTGCTAGGATTTTTGTTTGTTGCTGTGGGGGTTTTTTTAAATCTGCATTTGGGCAGAGATAGAGGGAGGGCTGGGTGACTCACAGGCAGCACTTCTGAGACCTCTCTCTACTTCTGGAACTTGCTGGAAACTTGCAGAATGATGGAAATGGAGGGAAAGAGGAGCTGCCTGGACTATTCTAAGGAACCTGACCAATCCCCAACGGATGGGTTGGCAGGGGGAAGGCCCCTCAAATACTCAGGGTCAGGCCAGCCGGGGCAGAGGAGTTCAGGTGGAAGCTCGAGATGGAGTATTAGGCTGTCGGAGGCCTTTGAGGTGCCCCCAAGTCTGGGGGGGTGACCTTGGGCTTGGGCTCAGGTGTAGGTGGCACGGGAGCAAGAAGGAGGACAGTGGGATAACACTACTGGGCACATCTCCAGGGAGGAATATAGCCGGCTGGCTGGTGAGTGTGACACAGTCAGGAAGACTGGAGGGCAGCCTGAGAGCAGTCTGGGATGGATGCAGAATCTGGGAGGACTGTGGAGGAAGAGTCAGGAGGAAGGAGAGAGGGGTAGCTGCAGCCAGGTGGGCTGGCAGTGCCTGAAGAGGTGGTGCTGGGAGCAGTAGCTATGGAAGGACAGCTGGGCCCTAGGACTTTGCTACACAAAGTGTCCTGCAGTCCCTGCCTGTAAAGGGCTTTCACTACTAATCTGACTGGGTCCTATGTCAGATCACCTAACCATGCCAGCTGGTCCTGGGAGTTGTAGTTCTGCAAGCAAGTGATGTGCAGGAGGCAGAAGAGGAGTGTAAATAGCCTTTGAATAGTTGTGTATCTCTGAAGAATTCTTTGATCAAATAGGCATCCTATTTTACACCTTTCTCATTGAAGTTCAATACCCCCAATAAAAATACAAAACAGAGGACTGTTTCTTGTTTCCAAAGTGCTGTGTAAGATGCGGTGTGCCTGGCTGTGCAGAGTGGGGGATCCCTATTCATCAGCAGCTTCTGTGGGTGTAACGCTACACAGCTTATTTGCCAAACATGAGAATGTGATGCAAATCCATCTGGTGAGTCTAAACCTAGTAGGGAGGTGGTGGCATGCTTTCAAGTGGTGTGGTGTGAAGATTAACGCTACCTAACTGGATTATAATTGAATTGCATCTCTGGCGAACACTGGAATTCTGAGCTCTATGTGGACTTTATGCAGACTGTTTGGATACATCTTTTTTTCTCACTGGGTGTTTTTTTATGTGTGTATTGTGTTGAGGCACGTGTAGTTTAATTTACATTTTCAATATATTTTTGCACTTTATGATTTTTAGGCACTTAACGCCGCTATTTACCTGCTTGAGTTTCTTCAGGTGAATTCTTCTAAAAATGTTATTTAAATTTAAAGTGGCAGCAATTTTGTTTATTAAAAAAAAGTTTTGATTTGATTTTAATTCACATTATTTATTATATTATTTTCTGTGGCGCATAGGTGGGATTGCTGTTTTATTGTTTAAGGATCACAGATCCTGAGGTCAGAAGCTTAGAGTGCATCTGACATTTTTTCCTATCTTTGATGGAGAGTGGAGAAAGGTTAAAGTAGCCAGAACTTGTATCGTCCGTGTATGATAAGAGGAGCAAGTCTTGAGCGGAGTTTATAGATTTGGGTATTTTCTTGTCAAAAAAAAATGGAAATTCTCTACAAAATATCTACAAACTAAAGGGAATTCACAGCCCTATACACAACAAACTGCAATTAACATTTTTTCTTCTTTAAACATATCAACTTCAAGAACAACATGTTCACTTGCTGCCTAATATATCCCACTAACGTTCAGATACCATTGTATCAATATAATCAATGTTATTCTCTTAACCTGTCCGTGATCAAGTGATCATAAGGCCTCATGCAGATCGAGGTTTTTAGACATAGAATATGCCTAGCATAAAAACACAAGGTGATTTCCTGTGCATGGGGAGCAGCAGGAGGGACGTATAGCCAGCTGTAGAGGTCAATGACGGTACGACTCTGTAATGCTGAGTCTTTTGTACATCAACATTTACCTGCACATGGAATGTATTTTCCAAATGAAAAATTCTGCATAAAAGCATTGATATGTACATGTGTACAGGGGAATACACCCTTCCACTTCTAAAGCTGGCTGTGTTTTTATACTAGGCATATTCTATCCATGTGCATATAGTCTAATTGTGGTCTAATACTTCTGATTCAGACAAAGGGAAAACAAACCCAATCCATACAATGATCCAATTTGCTCCAGAGGGAGAAAAAAAAAAAATTCCTCCCTGATCCCCCAAGAGACAATCCAATATTTCCTGGATCAACTTTACTTATAAATATTAGTATCCAATTAAATTTTGTGCATTTAAGAAAGAATACAGGCCTTGTAAAAAAAAAAAAAAAAATCTACTGAGCTGGCCAGAACCCGCTGTAGAGGGAGTCTGTTCCACATTTTTACAGCTCTTATGCCCCGTACACACGATCAGATTTTCCGATGGAAAATATCCGATCGGAGCGTGTTGTCGGACATTAAGACTGTGTGTGGGCTCCATCGGACATTTTCCATCGGATTTTCCGACACACAAAGTTTGAGAGCAAGCTATAAAATTTTCCGACAACAAAATCCGATCGCGTCAATTCCGACCGTGTGTGGCCAGTTCTGACGCACAAGGTGCCATGCATGCTCAGAAGAAATTCCGAGATGGAACAGCTCGGTCTGGTAAAATTAGCGTTTGCAATGGATACAGCACTTTCGTCACGCTGCAAGGTAAATAAATAAATAATACATAAATAAGGTAAAAAATGGTTTAATACAGCGCACTCTATTCTTCTTTATAATGTGAGAAGAATGAAGTAGTTTTGCTGCTCATATTCACACAGACTTCTCACAAACTTCTTTCTTTATTTATCGTCATTCCCTCAATATATTTTGATTTGTCACATCTGACAAAATTTCTTTTTTGTTGTTTTATTTATTTTTTTTTTTTCAAGGCTGTTTTTTTTTTTTTGGTTTTGGTTTGTATTTTTTTCAAAGATAATCTTTGTTTTATTTTATTTTTAGTTTTACTCCATAATATTTTTGTGTGTGTGTTTTGTGTGTCAAGTTACCACAACAACATTATTATCTTGTATTATTTAATCTCAAGAAGGTTGCTTGGTGTTGGTGTCCCTTGTTAATTTCACATTGTATTTTTGAAATGTACCTGCCTCCTCACAAACAAACTGTCCTTTTTTAAGAAAAACACACATAGGCGAGTATAATTGAAGCAAAAAATCCTTTATTAAGGGCTCAGAACCAAACAAAGAGGGAGGCAACGCTGGAGAAACATCAGAAATTGGCGAAGCAAAATTGATGGCCTGAGGAGTCCATATCTAAGGGAGTGCAGTCTGGTCCAGAAGTCCCAGTGATCCGGAAAGCAGCAGATGACATCTGTGTCCCCAGGCTGTGGTACTACAAGAGGCTGCATCTTTTGCCAGACCAGACTGGACCCAGGGTCATCACTCTCTGGTCTTCTTTGCATGCTTCCTTCCCGGCTGTGGCTCTGGTGTTGGAGATGTGGCAGGAGGAGGAGTAGGACCTGGAGGAGGAGGAGTAGTAGGACCTGGAGGTGGAGGAGGACTATGTGTGAGGTTACAAATGCAGGTAGCACATGTTATTTGGCCCCTCAACCCCTTATTGAGAGCTTCCAAAATTAAGGACTCACACAGGAGTCGTTGGCCCTCCTCCATCTGCAGCATTTTGCAGGCAGTTAGGCCAGCAAAGTCCTCCTCCACACTGTGGGGGCTCCTCAGGGCCTCTGTAGCCTTCCAAAAGAGGCCTATGGCAGCCTCCTCCAGGTTACTCATCTTCCCGCCACTTTGTCTTTGAAGGTGTAGGGGAGGGACCTGGATTTCAGGCAGCCTGCTTGGCCCGGCCACCTCCTGGCTGAGACTTTCCTGTGTATGAATAAGGGACATGGGTTTAGTTTTTGCTTCATCAATCACAATCATACATTAGTACTCCAAACTAACATCTAGTTAACATCAGTGATGGGACAACCAGAAATATTTAGAGGAATGCTATACCTGGCTCAAGCTGGGCTCCTCCACATGTTGCTGCCTGGAAGGCCCAGGTTGGGCTTCAGGAGCCTCAGCTGGGGGGAAGGAAGCCTGGAAGGAAGATTGGAGAGTGCTGGCCTGGGTTCAGTCTGACCTGCCAGAAAATGCAGCCTGTCATAGTACCACAGCCTGGGGACATAAATGTCATCTGCAGCTCCTGATCTCTGGGAGTCCTGGACCTTCTTGTGCTCCCTTAGATAAGTGCTCCTCAGGCCACCAATTAGGATCTTCAAATAGGTGATGTCTGCCGTAGGTATCACCGTCTTCACAAATTATCCAGCGCTGCCTTCCTCTTTGTTTGGTTCTTATATTCAGGGTGGTTTATCTGCCACAGACAGGGCAGCTCCCTGAACATATCAATGAAGGTTGCCATAAAGTCCTCATCTTTCAAGATATCCATTTTCACTGCAAGACACAACACAAGACAAACCCTAATATCAGCCTAAAGTCTTCTAAACTTGTGCAAATACAGGCCTCAATCTAGAAGCAGTATAGGCCCAATGTTAAATCTTACCTTCGTTATCACGATCGACGCCTCCGTTACTTCTTCCTCCGCTCACAGATCGTACGTACTACGCACGCGTGTTAGGCTTTATAGATACTGCGCATGCGTGAAACTCCGCCCGCCCCTGACGTTCTTTCTAGTCTATTCCCCACCCCTTCTCGTTCAGCGCAGTGGGAAAGGGCACATGGCGGAGTCAGAGCAGGTGTCTGATATTTACACCAACGAGGAGGAGGAAAGCCCGGAGCAAGAAACGTCCCGATCCAGAAGGAGACGATATAAGGCATCAAATATGTCCTTTGGGGAGATGTTGGAGATGGTCGACATAATGAAGAGGGCCGACTATGATGGAAAGTATGGACCTTACCCCAACCCCAATGTCCGAAAGGCCAAGATAATGGTGAAAGTGGTCAAAAGTCTGCACCGGGAAGGGCGCATGCGCGAGGCTGAGATGGCGGACGTGTGAAGTCTCGGCTCCGCTCCCCACTGGCCTGCTCGTCACTCACCCGGACAGATAGCGATCCCACCCGCTGGTGAAAAAAGCCCTGATCAGACTACAGCTACCCCAGGGACCTGATCCACAGCCCGGACGTACCAGAAATTGTCCCCACATGAGCCGCTGGAGCGGGGACCAGGGAAGGCCGGAAGCCGCGGCCTCAGTTACACTACCCGCTGGCCCATTCGCTCCTCCTCACCTGGGCTTCCAGTAACCCTGATAATCGCAACGAGCAGCCCTCGGACACCTGCAGCCCTGAGAATCAACACCACAGGTTGAGGTAGGCCAGATTAGCCCCCCAGCTGCCGCTCTGACACAGGCCAGAGAGGGCCTGAAACACCAAGATGGCAATGGCAGCAGCGCGGCTCATAAATAAACAGCAGCCCCCCCGCAGACACAGCCCGAGAATGCCTTATTCCACAGCTTGGCAGGGGAGGCAAATGAGGTGACCTCCCAAGCAGCTTCACTATCACCAGAACGGGACATGTTCTCCTCACAATCTGATGTGGATAGGGCTCTGGGGGACATGCTATTCAGCCAGGGGAGCCCAGATAATAGCCCTAGCTATCCATCCAATGTGCAGGCGGCTCCACCACCCGCTGAATATTCTGGGGATCCTATACTTTTAGCCAGATTTTCTGCATTGCTTGACCAAGGCCTGGAAAAGGCCACTACACGCATAACCTCCGACCTCAAACGTGAATTCCAAGAATTGGGTACCCACATAGGAACATTAGAAAACACGCTGGATGATACTATTATAAGGACCAACCAAAATAGTGACTGTATAGAGAATATCCACAAGAGGCTCAATGATGCCTTAAACAAGATCGATGACCCGGAGAACCGTTCTCGCCACTACGACTTTCGGGTCCGCGGCAGCCCTGAAAGTTTCACAGACTCTGAGGCTATTGTCAAGGAACTGATTTCATACCTTATTCCAGATATACCCCCCCACAGAATGGAACTAGATCGAGTCCACAGGGCCCTGACTGCTCCCCGGCCCGATGGTCTACCAAGAGATATCATTGTAAAACCTCACTACTACGAGGTGAAGGAAAGAGTGATGGCTAAAGCAAGGGAGATCGCGGACTTACACCTGAGAGAGCACTCTATCCAGATTTTTGCCGACATCTCGCCTGTCACCGTACAAAAACACAGAGCATTGAAACCACTGCTACAACCACTCATTGCTAACAACATAAAGTATCACTGGACCTTCCTGTTCCGACTGAACTTTACCTACCGTAACAAAAAACACGCCTTCTCGACCTTTCCTGATGGGGAAAAATTGCTGAGAAGTCTGGGCCTGATCTCCACTGAACCTAGAGGCTCCCCCCATACCCCACAATCCAAACCTCCAACCAGTGTGCCACTGCAGAGCCCCCTATCCCAGGTGCGGCGCTCCACAAGAAGCAAGGCCAAGCTCACGGCTCGACCGCCCTGATGACGGCGGCTGTCAAGGTCCCTTTTGGGATGATGGAAAATTTCTTCTTTGTCGCTAATTTCCCTAATTGATCCTAGGGCGGGATCACAGTTAGAATCACAGTTAGAACCATTGAGGGTTCCTAAGTTTACAGTTATGTTACAGAAAGAAACCCTCCCTTACAAACACTATCTTTTAATATTGTGTACAACAACAATGGGACTTCCATTCCTTGTTAAAAAAGTATGGTTCTACAGTTAACGATTCAAGGGTGTTCTAATGGCCGGTGGCGGATGTCATCTGCCCTGTTTGATTTTGTTCTCCCTCCTTGTTGAGGAGACTGGGATCAAACCTGGCCTTGGGTTACTGACGACAAGGGGCTTATAACCCCCTCCCCCCCCCCCCCTTTTTTTCCCCCTTGTTATTACAATTTAGTTATCATTAATAATCTAAGTGACTTGTTCTAATATTGTTTTCTCCATTTTGTAGGACAGTACCTATTCTGGTTGTAAACTCCATCTCTACTCTCTACCTCTTTCTTTCTCTTTCTCTCTTCCTTTTCTTAAATCTTTCCCTTGGAGTCCCTCGGTCCTGGGTCTTGGCCACTAAGTGAACTTCGCCAGTTGGAAAATCCTGCAACCGTCCTCTGGGGCATAGGTGAGTGAGTTTATTGTTTCTTGAGTGCACCATGGCGAACCAGAATACAGACCTCCCCTTTAAAATTGTTACACATAATGTTCAGGGATTTAAAGCGGAGTTCCACACAAAAATGGAACTTCTGCTTTTCGGAACCCTCCCCCCCTCCGGTGTCACATTTGGCACCTTTCAGGGGGGAGGGGGGTGCAGATACCTGTCTAAGACAGGTATTTGCACCTACTTCTGGCATAGACTCCCATGGGAGTCTATGCCTCTTCCCGTCCCCACCGCGCTGTCTGCTGGGAACACACAGCTCCCAGGAGAGAGCGGGGACCACTTGGGATGCGTAGTAGGGAACCGGGAAGTGAAGCCGCAACGCTTCACTTCCTGATTCCCTCACCTAGGATGGCGGCGGCAGCTGGCGAGAACCGGGCGGGTTCTCGGCATCGCCTGCTGACATCGCTGGACCCTGGGACTGGTAAGTGGCCATGTATTAAAAGTCAGCAGCTGCAGTATTGTAGCTGCTGGCTTTTAATATTTTTTTTTTTGGCCGTGTGGGTGGACCCCCGCTTTTATTCTCCAGTTAAACGCAGAATGGCTTTTCAACACTACAAAGCCCTACACACAGACGTGCTTTTCCTTCAAGAAACGCACTTTCCTTCAAATTACAATCCTAAATTTCTACACCACTACTACCCCCACTTTTATCTAGCGAACGGCCCGGGTAAGACTGGGGGGGTGGCAATGTTTTTCCAAGCGGGTCTCCTTTTCACTGGAGAAACAAATTAGTGATCCAGAGGGCAGATACCTAGCATTAATAGGACACCTAGAGGGCTCCCGCGTTACCTTAATTTCTTACTATGCACCCAACATAGGCCAACTACCTTTTTTTCGTAAACTACTGCACACCGTGTCCCCTGACCTAGGAGGAGTTGTTCTCTTTGGAGGAGACTCCAATGTGGCCCTAGACTCTATTTTTGACAAATCCAGGAGGCCCTCATCGGCTCCACAACACTTCCCTAAAGTTGGATCTAAATTAGCCAAAATGTTATATTATCACAACTTGATCAACGTCTGGAGAGAGTTAAACCCATCCAGGAAAGATTACACATTCTTTTCCCATGTCCACAATACCTACTCCAGAATAGACCACTTTTTCACAAACCCCACAAGTGTTCCTCTTTTTCGGGCCAGTAAAATAGGGGAAGTGACTTGGTCAGGTCACTCCTTGCTTTGGACCACGTGTGATTCTCTACGAGACACTAGAGGTCCAGCTCCCTGGAGAATAAATGATTCTCTTCTGAACAACCCTTCCATCTGTTTTGATGTGGAGCAGCACCTCAAGGAATATTTCTCATTGAACGATCCGGAAGATACTTCCCCTGTGACCAACTGGGCTGCTCACAAGGCCACAATTAGAGGATATCTCATACAAATAGCGTCCCGAATTAAGAAACACTCACTCATTAATACAGGAAAAAGAATGGGAATTAAATGATCTATTGTCCCAGCACAAACAGCGCCCTGACCTAGACTTGAGAGACAAAATAGATTCCACTAGGTTGGAATTAAACCTTTGCTTGACAACTAAAGTGGAAAAAAGCCTTAGATGGACCCAGGCTTCCTTCTATACGTTGAAGGATAAACCTGGTACTATGCTGGCTTGGAGACTTACGCCTCGGACGGTACCCCCAAAACTCAGACAGCCTAATGGAAACTTGACACAGAACCCGCAAATCATCACAAAATTGTTCCACTTCTACTATACTTCCTTATACTCTACACAGGAGGCCCCCCCCTCCCGGAGCCCTGGATGACTTTTTTAAAGACGTGGCCCTACCATCTTTCTCAGATTCTCAGCGTGAGGTCTTGGAAGGAGACATCACCGTAACAGAAATATTTGTTGCAATAAAACAGGCTAACGCGTCCAGGACTCCGGGGCCGGATGGCTTCTCAGCCTCTTATTATAAGAAATTTGCTCCACTATTGGCACCTCATCTACTAAAATTCTTTAATGCCCTTCGTGACAGAGAGCAACTTGATACAGATTCTAATAGAGCCCACATCAGTCTGATCCCCAAGCCAGACAAGGATCATAGTGAAGTGGCAAACTATCGCCCGATATCACTGATCAATAGCGACCTGAAGCTACTCACAAAAATCTATGCAAACCGATTTAATACATTTCTGGCGCAATATATCCATATAGACCAAGTGGGATTTGTCACGGGGTGGCAAGCTGCTGACCAGATCCGACGGGCCACTGATCTGATTTCTATTTTACACTCTAATTGGGATGGGATGGGCGCTAGACGAGGAATGCTTATGTCATTAGACCTTCACAAGGCCTTTGACTCCATTTCCTGGCCCTTCCTCTTCCATACATTGAGATAGTGGAACTGCGGACCTAAATTTATGAGCCTTATTGGCACATTATACTCTAATCCTTCGGCCAACATTCTTGCATATGGACACAAGTCGGATCTTATACAGATAAAGAAAGGAACCAGGCAGGGATGCCCTCTCTCGCCTCTCCTTTTTGTTCTGGCGATTGAATCACTGGCAGCGGCTATCCGTGCCAACCCCAACATTCATGGTGTATCTAGCGGCGGCAGGACACATAAATGTGCTTTTTTCGCCGACGACTTGTTATTATTTGTAACAGATCCGATTACAACTCTACCTAATTTATTTGCTACACTCTCTAGATTTGAAACTGTCTAAATCTAAATCTGAAGCGTTGGACATAAACCTTCCTGGCCCTGTACGGGATGCAATTCAACAGTCGTTTCCCTTTAAATGGTGCACACAGGCACTCCCTTATCTGGGAATTAAACTCACTCGGGATGGCTCTACACTGTTTCAGGTTAATTATACCCCACTTTTTAAGTCCATTGAACAAGAACTAAAGAACTGGCAGTCATATGATCTTTCCTGGATGGGTAGAATAGCAGCCATAAAGATGACGGTACTCCCCCGAATCCTTTACTATTTCCGATCATTACCGATCCCGATACCATTTGCATTCCTTAAAAAATTTCAGTCCCTAATATATAAATACATTTGGGGTGGTAGGGGATGCAGAGTGGCTCACTCCACTCTCTATATTTCCAAAGGGAAGGGTGGACTCGGAGTTTCCCCACTCCGTGAAATATTATAGGGCGGCTCAACTGGTACGACTTTACCAAATTTTTTCTACAACATACCAACCAGACTGGGTTCGGTTGGAAGCACAAGCCAGTCCCTCACTACCAATACACCTCCTGCTGTGGCTCCCGACAAGAGAATGTCGGGCCATATTGTGCCCTTCCTTATCCCACTCCCTGCGTCTGTGGGGCACGGTGAACAAAATACACCCATTGAAATCTCCTCATTCTCCTGTAGCCCCTATACTCAATAACCCACACTTCCCTCCTGGACAAAATCGCCAGCAATTCACATGGTGGGTTAACAAAGGCCTTTATAGGATAGCACACTTAATAGATCACAAAGGGATCAGGCAACAGGCTTATGTTCGAGAGACATTACAGATGCCACAGACGAAATCTTTCAGTCTACATCAAATCACTCACTTCATCAAATCCCTAGCTACTGATCTGATAGACATAACTACTAGGACCTTGTTTGAGAATAAATGCTTATGCAGAACTGAGTCATGGGGAGGAATCTCTGAGCTCTATGCCCTCTTCAATACCCAACAGACCAAACCTTCATACCAAATAGCATGGGAATCTGATTTAGGTGAGACTATAGAGGAGGAGATATGGGGGAAATGGTCGACCATGGTGCATAAGGGAATACTCAATACTTCCCTGGTGGAGGGAAACTACAAGGTGTTGTCCAGGTGGTACCTTGTCCCGGCGAGGCTGGCGAGGATGTACCCCGGAACTTCACCCCTTTGCTTTAGAGGATGCGGGCAGGAGGGTACCATGTTACATGTTTGGTGGTCCTGTCCCAAGATCTAGCGCTTCTGGATCAAAGTATTCACCTTGGCCTACTCAGTGACAGGACAAAATCTACCTAAAAATCCCAAGACGGCGCTATTTGCAGACTTGCCGGACGGGACCCCTAGACATGTCCGAACTCTCATCTTTATTTTTTCAGCAGCTAAAATCACAATAGCACAAGCATGGAAAACTCCAGTGGTCAACCTTGCACTGGTAAATAATAAAATATCTTGGATCATGGTCAACGAAAAATTGGCCAGTATCCTTAAAGACAGACAGGCCAGGTTTGACAGGGTGTGGTCCCCCCAAATGAAATACCTCCAAGCCCCATAGTCTCTAGAACTGTATGGTGGGGGACCCAGGCCGAGGGAAACGGCTTCTTCTTTGGATTCTGGACCTTTATCTTTTTTCTCTTCCTCTCCTTTCCATCCTCCTCCTTCTTCTTAACCTTACTTTATATCACTTCTCTTCTCCCCTCCCGTTCTTCTCTTTTTATGTTTAAAAGACTCTACTTATGGATATAAGTGGAGAGTTATGGAGCCTCTCTTTCCTTGGCCCCGATGGAGGAACAAGGTAAACTAACTTTAAAGGCCTAACCTCCTTTGGCGCCAAGGGCCCTGATACTGAGATATACTAAAGGTACTACAACTTGATTTAATATTACCAAGAAGTTAAGAGTACTCCACTTACGGGGCAAATTTATCTTCTTTATCTTTTCTATTTTTTAGTTTTATTTATTTTTTTATTTTTTTGATAAACACTAATGATATATGGAACTTATATGATATGTTATTCTAGACCCTTTAAGGATAGGTCTACATTAGTGTCCTTATGTCCACAGAGCGTACTAATACTCACATGTTACCTCCCCCTCCCCCTTTTCCTTTTTCCTTCGTGTTCTGTACAACACTTTTGTGTCATTTGACAGAAAATATGATTGCTGACTGTTCATGCCATTTTGTATAATTTGCAAAAACTTTAATAAAGAAAATTGAAAAGAAAAGTCTGCACCGGAATTTCGGGGTACGTCGATCGAAAGATCAGCTCAGGAAGCGGTGGTCGGACCTCAAATTAAGAGAGCACGAGCAGTACAGAAAGATCCGGAGAGTGCTGCAAAAAAGTAAGTAGTTGTGCTGTGTTTACTATTCTATTTGTGTTTATTACGTTCGTGCTGCTCCATGTGCTTTTCTTAACTGTTATCCAGTTTAAAATGTAAAATT
This sequence comes from Aquarana catesbeiana, assembly GCA_037953035.1. Taxonomy (NCBI): domain Eukaryota; kingdom Metazoa; phylum Chordata; class Amphibia; order Anura; family Ranidae; genus Aquarana; species Aquarana catesbeiana. Next base: position 20,989 of record JBBHAA010002294.1, on the reverse strand, counting down.
TCATGTTCATGGGCACATTATTCGTTAGTATCAATCATTTTTCTTTCAGCCTATAAAACACCATTGTTTTGGCCATATGCATTTGCCCACATTTTTTAGGGCCTACTTGTCTGAAAGTAATTTGGATGTGTAGATGGGTTACTAGAATGAAATGCAAACTAGATTCTGTGTAAGGAGAGGACACTCAGCAGCTGTTTAGACATCTGGACGCTGGAGCACTAGTGTGGGACACAAGAACACCCTTTTTATTAGGGGGCCCACACAGGTGCTCCAGTGTATACTATAGGGGTGTCTCCATGTGTGAAGCTTGTACAAAACAGGTGAAGTATTGAAGCTTGACAAAGGACACTAAAAATTCTACATCTTGGAACTCTGCCAAAATATACAATTGTACCCCACTTCAAAGCAATGTTTCATATTTATAGTTCTTCCCTTTAAATATCTGTGTGCTAAGTATACCATTTTTTTTTTACATAGGGGAGAAAAGACTCGGAGGACACCCCTCATCCGAGGAGACCAGAGACCCCCCACCTCTGGAACAAGGGGAAATCCAAGACAAGAAGAGCAGGAGGAAGACGTGGTGGAAATTGGCACCACAACAGGTGAGTGTCTGTGACCACAGGCTCAGGTAAGAGATGGATGCCGGCATATTTATAATACATGTTTTTTTTTTGGTTTCTATCTTTTTAGGTGATCGTGATGTTGTGGATCCAGATCCTTTCACCTTGGAAAGTGCACAGATCCTGATTGGGGAGATCATGGGGTGTAATAGGGACTTGGAAAACATCAAGAAATACATCAATGATGTTCTTCAAAAAAATAAGAACATCATTGATGTTTTGGGGAGAGTTTAAAACTCCTCCAAATCCCTTTGTTTTTTGGTGTGCTACAATTTTAACATTTTTTGTCAAATAGTAGAAAAGCCAAATTTTGAAGAGGCACACAGTGTGTCAACATGTGCTATCTGCCATCACGGGAGATCAATGGAGGCGTTTTGGGGGTGCAACCCCTTCCTCACTAATAAAGTAGCTGAGAGGAAGGGGTTGCTCTCCCAAAACACGTCCCTTGATCCCCCATGATGGCAGCTAGCACATGTCGACATTTGGCCATTTGTGTGCATCTTCAAAATTTGGCTTTTCCGGGGGTGACTTCACCCCATCTGAACGCTATATCAAACCCAGTTTGTAAATACTCATGTCTGATATTGCCTTCAAGTTCTACCAAATGTGAACTTTGTAAGTTCAAGATTTGTGTCTTTCTTGTTGGTTTTAAACATGCCTGTTTTATCTTAAATGGACATTTCTACTTTTTCTAATGCGACCCCAAAAATTGTTCTACAACAAACATGTTGGTTTGTTTTAAAAACCTTTTCTAAATGCACATGTGATTGTGCAGGTATTAAAAAGATTGTTCATCAAGAATGTGTGGATTATTGTCTCAACGCTACAACACTTTTGTGGTGCTCTAATTGCTGCTTTCTGTGACAATGGGGGTTATTTCCTAAGGGCAAATACACTTTGCACTACAAGTTTAGTTTCAAGTGCACTTGTAGTGCAAAGTGTCTTTGCCTTTAGTAAATAACACCCAATAGTGCTATGTAAGGTTACCAAATCACGCCATTTTCAGGACTCAACAAATTTCTGTCAGGGTCAGCTAAAACAAACACAAGCAGTAAATGTCACCAAAGATTTGCTTAATTTTTTTTTTTTATTTGAAAAAGGTTTCACACATTGTCTGGCATATTGATAGCCCCCCTACCCGCAAAGAATTCAAGGTATCTTAGCCGGACATCATGGGCACTCAGGGAGGGCAAGCCAGGACGGCCACTTTTCACTTGTCAATGGTACTCGCTGCACGCACTGAAGAGCAGATACAAACCCACAAGCACAAACTGAACAGCAGAAAATGATCTGAAAACCACGAGTCTGAAAAAGCGCAAATTGTCTCTCACCAAACTTTTACTAACACGAGATTAGCAAAAGGAGCCCAAAGGGTGCCGTGCTTGGTTCTGAACTGGCCTTTTCTAGTCTCGTCATACGTGGTGTACGTCACCTCGTTCTTGGCGATCGGAAATTCTGACAACTTTGTGCGACCGTGTGTACGCAAAACAAGTTTGAGCCAAAATACGTCGGAAAAAAAATCCATGGATTTTGTTGTCAGAATGTCCCATCAATGTCCGATCGTGTGTACGGGGCATATCTGTGAAGAAGCCTTTCCATATTTTATTATTATTATTATTATACGGGATTTATATAGCGCCGACAGTTTACGCATCGCTTTACAACATTAGGGCAGACAGTACAAGTACAATACAATTTAATACAGGAGGAATCAGAGGGCCCTGCTCGTTAGAGCTTACAATCTAGGAGGGAGGGTCAAGTTATACAAAAGGGTAATAGCTGTGGGGGATGAGCTAATGGAGAAAATAGTGCAGTTGTTAGATCAGTGGTTCTCAACTCCTGTCCTCAGGACCCACCAACAGGCCAGGTTTGCAAGATAACTGAAATACATCACAGGTGATATCATTTGCTGCTCAGTGATTGCAGTATTCTAGTCTGCAACTCCCCAAGGTAATACTTAAAATCTGGTCTGTTGGTGGGTCCTGAGGACTGGAGTTGAGAACCACTGTGTTAGATGGAGGCAGGATAGGCTTCTCTGAAGAGGAAAGTTTTCAGGGATCGCCTAAAAGTGGATACATTTGGAGACAGTCTGACAGATGGGGTAGGGAATTCCAGAGGATGGGCGAGGCTCGTGAGAAGTCCTGGAGGCAGATATTTGGAGGTTAAATAATCTCTTTTCTTCCAGTATAATTTTAGCCCACAGGGATTTGTGTCTACCATGAAAGGGATAATTGTTTTTTTTTGCCTCCCAGACAAAATCACTTACCATGCAATTCCTGAGATTTCTGCAATTCCAGCAGTTGAATATTTGTCAGAGACAACATTTCTTCTGACCAGGATTTTCTGAAATTGTCATTCCCAGTTGGAGTTGTATCCACTTCTTCCAGGTTTAGAACTAGGAAGGAACACAATGACATAAGCAAAAAGTGATTTTTAAAAATGATAAATGTTAACCAAGATTAGCATATTCTTGTCCTAATATTGTACTAATACTGAAGACCAATAAAAGCTGCTCTGACTCAGTTGCCAATGAATGCTCACAGTGGGAAGAAAATCTTTCACTAGTAAATAGCAGCTATTTCCTTTAACGTGAACTTTTCCCAAGAGATATATAATAGCTGCCATTGTAGAGGTCAAGTCAAATAAACTCTGAGGATATTGATCTTATCAGTTAAGTAGCAGAGAGGGTTACATACCCTGTTTCCCCGAAAATAAGACCTAGCGTGAGTGTCAGTGATGGCTGCAATATAAGCCCTACCCCCCAAATAAGCCCTAGTTAATGTCCTTATTTTCGGGGAAACAGGGTAGGGCTGATTTGGGGGGTAGGGCTTATATTGCAGCCATCACTGACAATCATGCTAGGTCTTATATTCAGGGAAACAGGGTAGTTAGGTTGAAAAAAGACACAAGTCCATCCAGTTCAACCTTAATTATTAGGGTTGCTAATCAGTTTCAGCTGCTTTGGTGTTGAAATTAACAACAGGTGGACAACAATGAGATGACCTCCAAAACAGGAATGATTTTACAGTGGACACCAGTGATGGGGGTTAATAGTGCGTCTGCTGACACCAGTGATGGGGGTTAATAGTGCGTCTGCTGACACCAGTGATGGGGGATAATAGTGCATCCGCTGACACCAGAGATGGGGGTTAATAGTGCATCTGCTGACACTAGTGATGGGGGTTAATAGTGTGTCCGCTGACACCAGTGATGGGGGTTAACCCCTTGCTGCCGAGCGTACGCAGATGTGCGTACTCGGCTTTCAGGGGTTATACCGGGATGATGCTCGCAGCTGCAGCCATCATCCTGGTACTGTTTTTTAGAGCCGGCGATCGGCTTTTCAGTGATAACAACCGATGCGGCTAAAGGCTGCTCAGCTGTTATTCCGGGAGAGCGGGATGGGACGCCTCCCCTCCAGCCGCTCTTACCGGGCCTCCCGTTCCACCGGGAGGCCCAATCAACAATCTGCCACCTCTGGTGGCTAGTGACAGTGTGGAACAAAGTCGTAAGCGGCTTCGTTCCAGCCTCCTAATTGTAAACACGGAAGCGACGTCATGACGTCACTTCCCGTTTACTCGGCTGCCAATGGCACCGGTTTTAAAAAAAAAAAATATACAGCAATCATAATCTCCGAAAACGCGATCTGAATACTTTGAAGTGCAAAGGAGGGATCGGGGGTCTTTTAGACCCCCAATCCCTCCATAAAGAGTACCTGTCACCGCCTATTACAGTCACAAGGGATGTTTACATTCCTTGTGACAGCAACAAAAGTGATCAAATTTTTTTTTTTTTTTTTTTAAACAATTTATTAATATTAAAATAAATAAGAAAACATTTTTTAAAGCACCCCGTCGCCGCGAGCTCGCGCAGCAAAGAAAACATATACGGAACTTGCGCCGGCATATGTAAACCATGTTCAAATCGCACATGTGAGGTATCACCACGATCGTCAGAGTGAGAGCAATAATTCTAGTACTAGACCTCCTCTAACTCCGTAAAAAAAATTTAAAGCGTCGCTTATGGAGATTTTTAGGTACCGTAGGTTGTCGCCATTCCACGAGTGCGTGCAATTATTAAACATGACATGTTTGGTATCTATTTACTCGGCGTAACATCATCTTTCACATTATACCAAAAAATTGGGCTAACTTTACTGTTTCTTTTTTTTTAAATTCATGAAACTGTCCCTTTTCCCAAAATGTTGTGTTTAAAACACCGCTGCACAAATACCGTGTGACATAAAATATTGCAACAATCGCCATTTTATTCTCTAGATTCTCTGCTAAAAATATATATATAATATTTGGGGGTTCTAAGTAATTTTCTAGCAAAAAATACGGATTTTAACTTGTAAATACCAAATGTCAAAAATAGGCTTAGTCACCAAAGAGTTAACCCCCCTGGCGGTATTCCCGAGTCTGGCTCGGGGTGGATATTTAATACCAAAAGCGGTATCCCCGAGCCAGACTCGGGATCGCATCGCAGGATCCAGGAAGAGTTTACTTACCTTGTCCCCTGGTTCCTGAGATGCCTCTCCGCTATGATCGGCGAGCCGCTGTGTCTTGTTCGATTCACAGTGCCGAGCTCCGTTCCCTGCGAGCGTTGCGATGCACGGGGACGGAGTTCGGCGGCAAATTCAAAAAGTGAAACACACAGTACAGATACAGTATACTGTAATTTTACAGATTACAGTACTGTATTAAATAATTACACACCCCCGTTGTCCCTAGTGGTCTGTCCAGTGTCCTGCATGCAGTTTTATATTGTAAATACTGTTCTTTCTGCCTGGAAACTGGAGATTGTCCATAGCAACCAAAACTGTCCCTTTACATCAAGAGTGGCTTTAGACCAGCTAGAAAACAGCGATAATAAATTAGAATCACTCGCAGAATTGAGCGATAGTGATTTGTGGGGAAATCTGTCACCAAACACTAAAAGTAATGAAAGCGACAATTCTGCAACTGAGCAAATTTCAGTGTTTTTGATTTGATTACATTATTGAATAATTTTTATTATTATTATATTATTATTTGTTATTATTATTTATAGTTATTTATTATATTATAATTTTTTATTTCGTTTTTCAAACTTTATCATACCCGGGATGTCAACTAGACTCTTGTTTGGACATATTTAAGTGAATTATTCCTAAGAATTACAGGCCTACAATATAAAACGCCAAATTTATGTGCAAAATAATGGTACCGCTTTCAGCACCTAAAATTTGAAATAATCATACCGCCAGGGAGGTTAATAATGCATCCGCTGACACCAGTGCTGGGGGTTAATAGTGCGCCCGTTGACACCAGTGATGGGGGTTAATAGTGCATCTGCTGACAAGAGTGCTGGGGGTTAATAGTGCGTCCGCTGACACCAGTGCAAAAATGATTAGTGCCCCCCATGTTTTGACTGTGGTATCTTATGTGCCCACCCCCCTATATAATGGTCCTAGAGTCGCCATTGCACACACACCACACAAGCTTTGGTCTGAAATGCCCGACGGCACTGTAACAAAGTCCCGCCTCCTGGACAGGCTCCTGTGAGATAGACGGAACACTGATCCAATGTGGTGAAATTAAATCAGTGTGACGTGTGAGCCAATTTAGGAGGCAGGACTTTCTTTCAGTGGGCGCTGGGAGATTCATATCCAAGCTTCGTGACAGCAGGAGATCGTAGCCACTCTGTGTGATCCAGGGGCACTGGAAAGCTGCGATTTGTGGGCACTGGCAGGCTGCAATTGGTGGGCACTGGTAGGCTACTTTTGCTGGGGACTAGTAGGCTGCATTTGGTGGGCACTGATAAGGCTGCATTTGATGCATTGATCTCTTGTATCATGTCATCAATCTCTGACCATCTCTTGTAGTAATTACTATTTTCAAGAAGTCAGCACTGGCAGCCCTTCGTATTTTTTTTTTTTTTTTTAAAGAGATTTTATTGAAGGTTTACAGAAATCATAACAGTATCATATAATATAAAGTCATCATCAAAACTAGAATGAGAGGTTTCTTGCAAAAAAAAAAACAGTGAGATTGCATAAATACCTATTCCTCACATTGTCCGTGAGGTGTATAGAAGATTTAACCAATGTGGGATAGATTTTGTCTAAATCTTTGTATTGGTAGCTAGGTAAAGAGTAATATGAATGCTAGGCAATCTTCAGTGCACTGTATCAGGAGGAAAAGGTACATGTTAGTGGTGAGTGTTGCGTGAGATATAGACATATCCCGACAATGGTAATCCCCCCCTCCGGACACCCCTAAAGGGTTCTAACTGTGTCCGGGGTGGAAGTAAACATGTGTGTAGAGCTGTTACAGGTAGGGTCGGTTCTACCTAATATGGGAATAGATCCAGTATATGTGTATCATAAACCTAGACTATAAAGGGCTAAGGTTGGTGAAGTGTGAGTAGATCAAGAGATTTTTCCATAGGTGTATATCTGTCTATATATGCCATGAGGGTCTTCTTGTAAGGTGTATATAGTAAGAGGTATTCCACATACTGAGGGTGAGTCGGGCTTTGGTGCAAGAATGGAGTAGTGTGTGTGTGTGGGGGTGGAGGGTGGAGGGCCATGGGGTGGTCATCAACGAAAGTTTCGGTTTGCTTTAGGTGATGGAAGAAGAGATATTAGTGGAGTTTTGTTTCCAGTGATTCTTTAAAGTGTGACCAGCATGCCCAGGTTTCCCAGTATTTAGACGGGTTGTCTTTAGATTGGTGTATGAGGTTTTCCATGTCAGCTATTTTGTCAACCCTTTGTATCCATTCAGTGATCGTGGGGGGAAGTACTTCTCCAGTGGACCGGTATACAAACGTTTACCGCATTAATGAGGTGGAGTACAAGGGATTTTTTGTATGTTGTGTATATAGTAAGAGGTATTCCACATACTGAGGGTGAGTCGGGCTTTGGTGCAAGAATGGAGTAGTGTGTGTGTGTGTGTGTGTGGGGGTGGAGGGCGGAGGGCCATGGGGTGGTCATCAACGAAAGCTTCGGTTTGCTTTAGGTGATGGAAGAAGAGATATTAGTGGAGTTGTTTGTTTCCAGTGATTCTTTAAAGTGTGACCAGCATGCCCCGGTTTCCCAGTATTTAGACGGGTTGTCTTTAGATTGGTGTATGAGGTTTTCCATGTCAGCTATTTTGTCAACCCTTTGTATCCATTCAGTGATCGTGGGGGGAAGTACTTCTCCAGTGGACCGGTATACAAACATTTGCCGCATTAATGAGGTGGAGTACAAGGGATTCTTTGTATGTTGTCCTTGGGATGGAGGAATAATGTAGTAAAAATTGAGTGGGAGTGAAGTCGGGGGTATATGTCGTGATCTGTGTGATTAGTCGGTGGACATCCATCCAAAATGGTTGTATGAGTGGGCATTCCCACCATATATGGAGTAGATTGCCATGCGCCGCGTTGCATCTCCAGCATATCGGTGGGATGCTAGGGTGGAATTTGTGAATTTTGTCAGGGGTTCTGTACCATTTTGTGAATATCTTATATCTGTTTTCCTGTGTGGAGATGTTAATGGAGCCTTTATGCATAAGAGTGTATATGTGCCCCCAATCGTCAGTGGGTAGGTCTATATTGAGGTCCGTTTCCCATTGCTTTACCAGTTTGTCCTCTTATTTTGTGCATCGAGAATAGGAGCGAGTACACAGTCGAGATTAAGTGTCGTTGGGGTTCTTTGCTGTTGCAAAGGAGTTCAAAGGGTGTATAGCCTCTGTGCCATAGTGAATTGGGTTTAGAGACATGTAGAAAGTGTCGGATTTGAAGATATTTATATAAAGGAACGTGATAGTCTGGGTATTTGGAATTTTATGGCTTGGTGTGACAGGAGTTGGTCATGCAAGAAGAGTTGTTGTACTCTAATTTGGGGCCTATGCGGGTCAAACTGTGGGTCTCTTGGTGTCAAGCCTGGTGAAAATTCCAGGTTGTCCTCTACAGGAGTCATGGGTCCATGTGTGGGTTTTAACTTTAATTGTTTGCATGCCTCCCTGAAGTGCGTCATTGTAGCGTTGATTAATGGGTGTGATTTAAGTTCTCTAGGCAGAGTAGTGGGGAGGATCCAAGGTAAATGTGCTAATGGAATATGGGAAAATGCATTTTCAAGCTGAGTCCAATCTTTGGAGTTGATATGTACATGCCAGTCGACAATTCTTGTTAAATGGCATGCCCAATGATATTTCTGTATATCCGGTAGGTCAAGGCCTCCTTTAAATTTGGGACGTGTCAATCTATCCCAGCTCAGTCTAGGTGTTTTGGATGCCCATATGAAGTTTCTACACATCCGTTTATATGCTAAAAAGAAGGATATTGGAATTTTGATGGGTATGGCTTGGAAGAGATAGAGAAGCCTAGGTAGGACGTTCATTTGTAAAATAGCGGTTCTGCCAAACCAGGAGAACGGTCCTGTATGCCATCTGTGCAGATCACTTTGGATGGTTTGTAGGACATGGAGAAAGTTCTGTGCATATAGGTCAGTCAGTTTGGTAGGGAGTTTGATACCCAAGTAGGTAATTGCTTGTATTTCCCAACCAAAAGGGAAATTGTTTTTACATTGTGTAAACGTTGTGGTCGGTAGGGTAATGTTTAGGGCTTTGGATTTTGAGAAATTGATTTTTAGGTTAGAGAGAAGTTTAAAAAGCGAGAAGTCTTTGAGGAGGTTGGGAATAGTGTTTATCGGGTCCGTCAGGAATAGTAGAATGTCATCCGCGTAAGCTGCTACCTTGTATTGTTTATGATTAATTTCCAATCCTTTGATATCTGGGTTCTCTCTGAGTTTTCGAAGCATTGGTTCCATTATGAGTAAGAAAAGTAAGGGGGATAGGGGGCATCCCTGTCTAGTACCGTTAGATATGGAGAAGGCGTCTGACAGTCGTCCATTTACCCTAATTTTGGCTGTGGGGGAGGAATATAGACTTAGAATCATCTGAAGTAGATGCTGCGGAAAGCCCATTGCAAGAAGTGATGCCTCCATATAATCCCATGCCACTCTGTCGAACGCCTTCTCCGCATCCAAAGACAGAAAGAACCCCTGTGTAGAAGTGGTGGAGAGCCAGTGATGAATGTTCAGGGCTTTTATAGAATTATCCCTGGCCTCTCTGCCAGGGACAAAACCCACATGGTCCAAAGATACTAATCTAGGGATCAGAGGGAGAATGCGGTTGGCTAAGGCTTTGGCGTAAAGTTTGACATCCACGTTTAGTAGGGATATGGGGCGATAATTAGAAACCAGCGTGTTGTCCTTGTTTGGTTTTGGGATGAGGGCGATATGTGCTTCTAGGATGTCTTTACTGGCCGTACTGAGTGGCGATAAGTTATTAAATGTCCTGACTAGTTGAGGGATAGGTGTGTCAGGGAAAGATTTATAGTAGCTGACCGTAAGGCCATCCGGGCCGGGGCTCTTTCCTGGTTTTAGTTGTTTCAGTGCGTTTAGAATCTCCTCCACCTTTAATGGCAGGTCTAAGCCAGCGGATTCTTCAGCTGTAAGAGGAGAAGGAGTGTATTGGTGTAGGAAATCTTGGATCGCTGTCTGCCGGTCAGTTAGGGAGGATGTTCGCTGTGGGGTAGGTAGGTTGTATAATTTGGAGAAATATTGCACAAATTGATCTGCTATCTGTTCGTTCGTAGTTAAGGTGTTACCTGCAGGGTCTTTGATTGTGTGGATAGTGTGGGCCGCTTTCTTGGTTTGCAGAGCTCTAGCCAACAGCCTCCCCGATTTATTGCCAAATTCATAGAAGCACTTTTGTGTTAATGCATATTTACGGTAGAGTTTCTTATGCAACTCCCCCAAGAGTTTTTCTCTAGTTTTAGTCAGCTCAGTTAAGGTCTCAGTGGCTAGGGATGCTTTATATTTTTGTTCCAAGTTGTAGAGACGTGTAGTCAGTTCTTCTATGCGTGCTCTTCTAATTTTGTTTCTTTTGGCAGCCAGGGAGATGAATTCTCCTCTGATTACACATTTGTGTGCGGCCTAAATTGTATCGGGCGGAGAGTCATCCTTCTTGTTTTCTGTAAAATAGTGTGTGAGAGTCTCGGATATAGTCGTGACCGGATCAGTGAATAAAGAATCATCAAGTCTCCAGATGTGTGGTTTGATTAATGTGGTGGGGAAATTTAAGGTCATAGTGATGGGATTGTGGTCTGACAGAACCATTGGTTCAATAGTTGCTTTAGTGAGGAAGGATAGGTCGTTTTGGGTAACAAAGAAATGGTCGATTCTGGAGTATTTGTTATGTGGTGGTGAAAAAAAAGTAAAGTCCTTGCGTGTTGAGGCCACGTATATTAATGGAGCATAGTTTGAGTTGTGCAAAAGTGTGATCCTTATCGTGTGGTTTGCTAGTGGAGCCCACTCCCTCCGCCATGATGGGATGTATGTGGGGGTTAGAGGGTGGTTAGGTGAGGGAAGACAGGTGGTGTTGTATTTAGTGTAGTCATAAGTGTGACGTAGTGAGCACTACGAGTAACCGAAGAGGGGGTGAAGGTCCAGCCGCCCACCTAAATATTAAGGGAGATCGGTCGTGTACAGATCGGGAATAGCGTGTACACCACTCTTGGCGGTATTACACTCTGTTCCACCACTGTGTGGGGGTTGGCTTTCACCGAACACGGGAGAGTGCCTGAATATCACGGAAGTCCTGCTACACTCCGACCATTGGTGGAAATGTAGGAGGTACGGAAAATTTTCAATTATGTGGGGTGAAAAATGAGAGTAATCTCATTAAAGTTGAAGAGACGAAATTGGAAATTGGAGGGTAGAGTCACCAAGTGAGGTTGGTAAAATTCAATGTATAAAACCTGGTAAGTAGGATTAATTTATTCGCTTGTTCTCTCACCATGTCGGAGAGTGTGAGGAGTTTCCGAGGAAATCACCTAGTCTCGGGGGTGCCAACAGTGGAAAGCCCAGAACATGAGTTTTAGAGATGTAGTCTAGTATCGTATAGGTAAAGCCAGAGCTGAAAACTAGTGCGTTAGAAAACATATCAACATATAATCGAGTAATATAACATGTAAGTAAAAGTAATATTAACTAGATGCAATTCCTAAGAGAAGGATTGGGCAGTATACTTGCGATGGTAGAATGAAGGTGGAGTGAACATGTGGTTGTTCTTCTCAGGTAAGGCACGTGTTTTAGAGCAGTCCCCTGCAATAAGTATAACAATAGGACACTTTGATCCAATTAATATATGTCCTGAAAGTAGTGTATAAGATCCGGAGTAAGTATAACTGTGTAAGACATGAGGGGAGTCAACGTGTTCAGGTATAGTCATCCGCTCTTTTGCACTGATAGTGCATACTGCTAGGGACGATGAGTACTCCGGGAGTGAAGGCAGTGTTCGATATCGTTATGTGAGCTCTTAGAAGTGCGATAGGTGGAGTCTGACATATTAGGAGAATCTTCTGAAGCCTCGTGGAGATTATTGCAAGGTAAGATGTCCAAGATCGGTCGCTAAAGCAGCAGAGATCCGTTGTAATGGGAGCGGTAGTCCTTCGATTCGGGTTCAGTGACGGCACTATCTGCGTGGCAGTTCAGTAATGTTTCTATAGAGTTCCGAGCGTCACAGCATATCCTGGAAGGGGTGCTACAGAAGGCGCCGTGTTGAAAGAGGATACGTCAGTCTGATGAGATCCAGAAGTTAGTCACGTGGTGTTATGGGGATTGTAGTTTAGGTTGGTCTTGGTACGGACACAGTTGAAGTTATTATTCTAGGATACCAAACTGCTTGCGATGCAGGAAGGAGTGTGATTGAAGTGGGTACAGACTTTTTAGAAGGTTATTGCTATTTCAGAGGGGGTTTCAGTAAGGCTGATACGTTAACACTGTAAAGTAGGTCTAAATGCAAACTCAAATAAATGAAAGTTCAAACGAGCCAAACGTGGCTCAACAGTGAAAGTAGAATACTGTGTACCTGTGATGGGTTTTTAGCGATCCCGTCTGGCTCTCCGTGAGCTGGGAGAGTCGGTTGGGCTGAGAACCGGTTGCAGGCTGTGAGAAGCATAACGGATACTCAGAGCTGACGGAGAACGTCTCCTTCTATTTCTGGTAGCTTGTGTCTCCATAGGCTCTTCAGGCGAGTGTCCCCGTCGAACAGCGGAGCGGCGAAAGTCTGCGTACCAATTAGGTATCTCCACTAAGGGGATGTTCAGGGAAGCACAGAAGTGGGGGAGGTCTTCCGGCACTTTCAGGAGAGCTGTGCGACCCTGTAAGGTTGCTGAGAGGCAAAATGGAAATTTCCATTTGTATGGAATTCCTTCATTGCGGAGGACTTCAAGTAGGGGTCTCAGGTCTCTGCGGTGTTGCAGTGTAATGCCGGAAAGATCTTGATAAATTTGAATTGTTTTCCCCTCATGTACAATTTGCGGTTTGCTTCTAGCTTGGCCGAGGATGTCCTCTTTGAGTTTAGAATCGACTAAGCAGCAGACAATATCTCTCGGGGGATCAGTATGCCTCCCCTTGGGTCTCAGGGCTCGGTGGATCCTCTCCATCATAATGGGGGTCTGGTAAGGTCTGTTTAAAAGACTATTGAATAAGCCTATGACTGAGGGTATGATTTGGTCCCCTTCAATCGCTTCAGGTATTCCTCTGACCCTTAATTTATGGCGCCTGCCTCTATTGTCGAGGTCTTCCAGGTGCCTTTGCATGTCCCGCAATTGGAGTGTATGGGTATCGACGTGGTGAGTAGTTTTTCGGAGCTGTGTGTCATGGCGCTCTGCCCTCCTTTCAACTGCCTGTACTCTGTCAGTAAGCGCGTGAATATCTAATCTGAGTTCTGAGATGGCCGCTGACAGGGTGTCCTTTATGTCCGTGGCAATAGCCCGGAGATCGTGAATGTTTAAATGGGGATGTGGGGAATCTTCCGTGCCTTCCCTATCTGAGGAGAGTGAGGGAAGTGTGACGGGTGGTGTCCCTGATGAGGGAGCCGTAGCTTGTGAATTCCTCTGCCAGGAAGGCGCCATGTTTCTTCTGCCGGAGCGGAACATTTCAGGGATATTATGTCCCACACTCCCTGGTTGTTCTCGGGGCGAACAGGAACGGGAGGTGGAGGAATTCCGCGAGGCAGTCCCCATTAAATTTGCTGGTTTTAGGGTGAGTTTACCTCCGATAGGCTGGTAGCAGGTCGTGAGGCAGCAGGAGCTACAGAGCTAAGCAGCCATCTTCGTGCCAGGTCAGGCCACACCCCCGTATTTCTTAAATGTAGCACTCACCCATGAAGGCTGATCAGCAGGATAGAAAAAAATAGAATAGAAAATAGAATAGAATAAAATAGAGAGAATAAACCATCTTTTGAAATTTGAATATTAAAAAAAATCTAATTTGACTACAATAGAAAAGAATAGAGAAGAATAGAATAGAAAAAAAGAAAAAACCTATTGACATTCCAATAGACAACATTCTAATTGGAATAGAAAAGAATAGAGAATAAAAGAATAGAATAGAGTTAAAAAACAATAAAATAGAAATAATATAACCATATCCAAAAATTCAAATATAATAAATTCAAATAGAAAAGAATAGATTAGAATGGAATATAAAATAAAATATATTAGACTAGAATAGAAAAGAATAGATGAGAATATATAAAAAAAAAAAAACAATAGAGCCGAATATAAGAAGATGAAGAAGAAAACCATAACCATCTTACATAATTTGAATTTCAAATAGAATAAATTTGAATAGAATAGAAAAGAATAAAATTTAAAATAATAGGCTAGAAAAGAAAAGCTTAATCACTAGAAAATAATAGAACAGAAAGAATATAACAATATAACCATTTTACGTAATTCTAATTTAGAATAGAATACATTTGATTTTGAATAGAATAGAAAAGAATAGAATGTAATAAAAAAGAAATAAATAGAAAAGAAAACGGTAGAATAGAATAGAAAGAAAACATAACTATTCCCCAAATTTTAATTAGAATCAATTCAAATAGAATAGAAAAGAATAGATTAGAACAGAATAGAATAGAAAAAAAACTATTGAACCTAATAAGAAGAACATAACCATCTTCCGTAATTAGAATTTTGAATAGAATAGAAAATATTAGATATTAGAAAATAATAGAACAGAAAGAATATAACAATATAACAATTTTCCGGAATTCTAATATTGAATAGAATACATTTGATTTTGAATAGAATAGAAAAAAAAATAGAATAGAAAAAAACGATAGAATAGAAAGAAAATATAACTATTTCCCAAATTTGAAATAGAATAAATTAAAATAGAATAGAAAAGAATAGATTACAATAGAATAGAATAGAATAGAAGAAATAGAATATAATAAGAACATAACCATTTTCTGTAATTAGAATTTCGAATAGAAAAAATGTGAATTTTGAATAAAATGCATTTGAATGGAATAGAATAGAAAATAAAATAATAAGCTAGAAAAGAAAAGAATAGAATAGAACAAACAATAGAAAATAATAGAATAGAAAGATTATAACAATATAACCATTTTCCAAAATTCTAAGTTTGAATAGAATAAATTTGAATTTGAATAGAAAAGAACAGCATATAATAGAAAAATAAAAGAATAAAATAGAAAAAACAATAGAATAGAATGGAATAGAAAGAATATAAGCATCTTCCAAAATTCAAATTTTGAATAGAATAAATTAATAAATTAAATTCCGAATGGAATTCGATTTGATTGCAATTAAAATGGAATTGGAATTGATTAGAATTTTCCAAATTCGGAAAATCCAAATTGATTCAAATTCAAACAAAACAAATTCTGAAAATGAATTAAATGAATTTAACTTAACGAATTTATCTAAATAATGAAATGAAACATTTGTTCTGCACATGTCTACAGAGGAACATGTAGCACTAAGTGATGATAAAAAAAAAGATAAATATTCACCACACTTAACCCCTTCCTGTCCAGGGTCTTTACACAACATGTCACATGATCAGCAGCCTGACTGGAAAACTCCCAGGACGTTGCTAAGTAGGCCTAGATTTATTGTTCATCTTCACCATCACAGAAGAGAGCCATCTTATATTATTTAATAGTAGTCATGGTCTGGTGCGGTATTTTATTTTATTTAGGGGAGTCATTATGAATGATCTTATTTAGCTCACAAACATGATTCCTATTTATCATCTCATGCCCTGTATGTCTTACATGCTTTGTAAGATATTGTCCTCCTTCCAACGTGGCCACCAACCACGTCAGCACTGTGAATAAGATCGGGAAATAAAGTTGAAAGAGAAACCGGAGCAAGGACCTCTCCAATCGGGTCCCGCCTCTTTCATAAAGAAAAGAAGGACTATTACGGTACCATAAAGAAAGAACTTGGTTTAAAAATGTATAAATTTATTTCAAAAGTAATAAAAAGGTCCTACAAGGGACATATATTGTACATGTTCGTGATTTAACACACATAGACAATAATAATTATTTACAGCATTGTTGATACTACGTTGGTACAGCCAATGTCCATAACAATACATGGACAGAGGTTAAATAGTATGATACTTGCAGACGTGGCCTCTACGGTTTCGCGGTCACAGCCGCTTCTTCAGGAGGCGTCTGATAGTATGGTCTATGAAGATGAAAAGCAGAATAGTATCAACATAACAAACTGAATAACATAATTAACATTACAAAAAAGTGCACAACTAGTATTGGAGAACATATTTGAGGTTTGGAAATTGCACTCACCAGACTATAACCTGTGACGGTTCTCTGGAGCGATACGGTGAGACGCCCACGAAAGGCGATCCCCCGGGGGCGGGCCAGGGAGGCAAATAGGGTAGTACTATTATAAAAATTAAGAAAATTTGTTTAAAAAAGGGGTTCAATTAGTATGTTCTATTGAAGAGTCACCCGGAAGTGGCAAATGGGAGGTGCCAAGGAATGCTGGGGGGGGAAAAAATGGGGGGGGGAAAGAGGGGAGGGAAGACAGGGAAGGGGGGAAAGAGGAAGGAAAAGGCAAAGGGGAGGGGAAAAGGGAGGGAGGAAGGGGGGGGAAAGGGGGGAAAAAAGGTGGGGAAAGAAAGAGGAAGGGGAGAAAGGGAGGGGAAGGGGAGGGAGGGATGGGGCAGAGGGAGGGAGGGGAAGGGAAAAAAAAAAGGGAAGAGAAGAGAAGGAGAAGGAAAGGACAAAAAGAGAGAAAAAGAAAAAGAAGAAGGGGGGGGGAAAGGGGGGGGAAGGGGAAAGGGGAGGTGTGGGGGGGGGGGAAGGAGAAGGAAGGGGGTGGTGAAAAGGAGGGGAAGACGGGAAAAAAGAGTGTGGAATACAGTGAGGAGGGGGAGGAAAGAGAAAAGGGGGGAGTGAGATGTGACAGATATCCCAGCATGCCTGCCAAAGAAGTAGGAACATACCAGACTAACAAAAAGAAAAATTGTTAATGGCAAAGGGATTTTATTACCTAACGGTGCTGTAATGTAAAACCCAGACTTTTAAGGCTGCTTGTATCCAGACTGACGTGACTGATTACAGTCAATGACCAAAAGACGCCACACCATATCATCACATGGAGTCACTATAAATAATGTGGAGGGATATTAAAATATAATTTGAAAAATGTACCAAAATCGCCAGATAATCTAAGCCCATCAGAAAGGGAGGGGAAAACCATACAGAGGTAATGGAAGTCCCCCTCCCGTGGAGAGGGCATAGTATGAGTACTCACATAGGCTCCAGATGGTGTCGGCGCGGTGCTGGATGGATCGTCTGGGATGGTAAGCAGCCGAGTCTGGGCATCTTAAATGCCTCCAACCCGGAAGTGCAACGGCGGATATGACCGCCGTATGGACTTCCGGGTCCGGTCCTCCACTGTTGCGCAGGCGCGGGAGAAATACCCGGCGCAGGCGTACAGCTCTAAAAATGACCAAAGCCTAGGCATTAGTCAGAACAAAGCGGCGGCTGGGCTCCAGATAGCCCCGCCCACCGCCGGAGGAGCGCAAGCCCGCCACGGGGGGAGAATTAACTCCTCACATCCCTCCAGAATAGAGTGGTTGGTGCAATTCTGGTAATGACATGATATACACATAATATCAATCAGAAGATAAACTGGGGAGGGAAAGCGACGCATGATCTCCAGTAGTGGAGGCACCAAGGGACCCACACCTCAGGAGAAATGCATCGTAATCCAACCCAGGACAATGTAGAAGAATTTTTAAATACATACATAACTTTAATTAATAAAGCAAACAATCTGCTGGAAATTGAGTCAGCCACAACAGAAAAACATTGAAAAACAACAGGTTATATTAAAAATATATAGTGAAGCTACTATATATATATAAAAGAGTCCATTAGTATACAGTCCTAGGAAAGGGATCTGGAGTTTAGTAAAGGGCAGTCTAAGGGTTTTGTAAGTATGGTGTTTGATGTGGTTTTTCTATGTGGCTTAGAATACGGCAGAGATTGGGGGAAAGGAAATATTATAGCAAAATTATTCGAGAAAATATTTATATGAATGTGCCTCATTGATACCGGGAGGAACGCATGCATTCAATCGTTCAATCCAAAGGGATTCACGTTTTAAAATTTCACGGTCCCAATTGCCCCCGCGGGGGTCTTCAGGGACAACGTCTAACACCGTAAACTTTATGCAATCTAGATTGAAGCGATGATGGATGCCAATATGGCGACCTACGGTGGTAAGCTTGCCATTTGTGGAGGCATAAAAGGTGGTCCCCCAGTCTCTGCCGTAGTTCTCTAATTGTTTTCCCCACATAGAAGGCACTACAAGTGCAGGTCATAAGGTAAATTACTCCACGTGTACCACAATGGGCTGAATGTTTGGGGAAAAACATTTCACCATTGGGGAGTAAGAAATGTTGTCCTTCTTGAATCCAGGGGCAATGTGGGCAATTGCCACATTTATATGTGCCCCTGGGTTCCGGCGGACGAGAGGAAGGAGCCCTGTAATGGCTGTGTGTTAGTCTGTCCCTCAAAGAGGTGGCCCTTCTAAAGACCAAATCGGGGGTAGATTTAATGTATTTTCTGAGAGTGTGATGGTCGGTCAGGATATGCCAATGGTTGGATAATATTTTCCGTAGTTGTTGATGAGTGGAAAATTTAGTAATAATCTTAGTCATGTAGGGTTGTTTAGGACGTGGAGGGCCATATAGTAGTGTTTGTCGGTCTAGAGCTGAGGCCTTGTTAAAGGCTTTTCTCAGCACGGTACGTTTATAGCCTCTCGCCAACAGTCGTGTGCGAAGGGCATTGGCCTGTCTATAGAAATCCCCGTCCTCTGTGCAGTTCCTTCTCAGTCTGAGATACTGAGCAAAAGGAATGCTGCGAACCAGGGGGCGGGGATGAAGACTGGAGGCATGCAACAAGGTGTTGCCTGCCGTGGGTTTGCGATAAAGATCAGTGGTTAGATGACCAGTGGGATCCTTGGTAATCAAAACATCCAAGAATGGAATGCTCAATCTATCATAGGAAAAGGTGAAATGAAGGTTGAAAGAATTGATATTTAGCTCTGCAATAAACGTCTGTAAAAGTTGCTCTGTGCCTGTCCAGATAACCAGGAGGTCGTCAATGAACCTGAACCATCCCAGAACATGGTCTAGGAATGGTTCCAAAAGGTCATCACTGAAGACCGCCCGTTCCCAGCCACCAAGGTATAAGTTCGCGTATGAGGGGGCACAAGATGTGCCCATTGCAACGCCTTGAATTTGAAGATACATTTGGTCCATAAATAGAAAATAATTGTTTGTTAAAATGAATTCTAGAAGTTTAAGGATGAAAGTGTTGGTAGGCCAGGTATGATGATCTTGTTCCATCAAGAAGGAGCCCACCATCCGGACGCCCTGCTCGTGGGGGATGCTCGAGTATAAGGCCTCGACATCGATAGCCACGAGGAGGGCGTCCGGAGGGATCTGGATCCCCTCAATGTGTTTCAACAGGTCGGTTGTATCCCTGATGTAAGAGGGTAGCCTCATGACGTGAGGTAAGAGGAAAGTGTCCACCAATTTGCTGGCGTACACGCACATCTTGTGCCCCCTCATACGCGAACTTATACCTTGGCGGCTGGGAACGGGCGGTCTTCAGTGATGACCTTTTGGAACCATTCCTAGACCATGTTCTGGGATGGTTCAGGTTCATTGACGACCTCCTGGTTATCTGGACAGGCACAGAGCAACTTTTACAGACGTTTATTGCAGAGCTAAATATCAATTCTTTCAACCTTCATTTCACCTTTTCCTATGATAGATTGAGCATTCCATTCTTGGATGTTTTGATTACCAAGGATCCCACTGGTCATCTAACCACTGATCTTTATCGCAAACCCACGGCAGGCAACACCTTGTTGCATGCCTCCAGTCTTCATCCCCGCCCCCTGGTTCGCAGCATTCCTTTTGCTCAGTATCTCAGACTGAGAAGGAACTGCACAGAGGACGGGGATTTCTATAGACAGGCCAATGCCCTTCGCACACGACTGTTGGCGAGAGGCTATAAACGTACCGTGCTGAGAAAAGCCTTTAACAAGGCCTCAGCTCTAGACCGACAAACACTACTATATGGCCCTCCACGTCCTAAACAACCCTACATGACTAAGATTATTACTAAATTTTCCACTCATCATCAACAACTACGGAAAATATTATCCAACCATTGGCATATCCTGACCGACCATCACACTCTCAGAAAATACATTAAATCTACCCCCGATTTGGTCTTTAGAAGGGCCACCTCTTTGAGGGACAGACTAACACACAGCCATTACAGGGCTCCTTCCTCTCGTCCGCCGGAACCCAGGGGCACATATAAATGTGGCAATTGCCCACATTGCCCCTGGATTCAAGAAGGACAACATTTCTTACTCCCCAATGGTGAAATGTTTTTCCCCAAACATTCAGCCCATTGTGGTACACGTGGAGTAATTTACCTTATGACCTGCACTTGTAGTGCCTTCTATGTGGGGAAAACAATTAGAGAACTACGGCAGAGACTGGGGGACCACCTTTATGCCTCCACAAATGGCAAGCTTACCACCGTAGGTCGCCATATTGGCATCCATCATCGCTTCAATCTAGATTGCATAAAGTTTACGGTGTTAGACGTTGTCCCTGAAGACCCCCGCGGGGGCAATTGGGACCGTGAAATTTTAAAACGTGAATCCCTTTGGATTGAACGATTGAATGCATGCGTTCCTCCCGGTATCAATGAGGCACATTCATATAAATATTTTCTCGAATAATTTTGCTATAATATTTCCTTTCCCCCAATCTCTGCCGTATTCTAAGCCACATAGAAAAACCACATCAAACACCATACTTACAAAACCCTTAGACTGCCCTTTACTAAACTCCAGATCCCTTTCCTAGGACTGTATACTAATGGACTCTTTATATATAGTAGCTTCACTATATATTTTTAATATAACCTGTTGTTTTTCAATGTTTTTCTGTT